>JAUJYZ010001556.1:117500-452583 GCA_033675265.1 Actinostola sp. cb2023 | reverse complement strand
AAGATTTGGAAAGAGAGGTTGAGGCAACAAGTGATGAAAAAGAGTGAAATAATTATAGAGGTAATTCATTGATTCTTTCTTTCTTTTTTTCATTCATGAATATATTCATTTGTTTGACGTGTGTTTATTTATTTTCCAGCGGGATCATTACAGAGACAAAGTAGAGAGGCTTAATACTCAACTTAACTTTATTCTTGGGGCAGATGATAGACGGCTTGTTGATATAGATGCTATCCTAATGGAGAATAGGTAACAATGGTTATATGATGACAATGATGGTGATGATAGATGGCTTGTTGATATTGATGCTATCCTGATGGAGAATAGGTAACAATGGTTATATGATGACAATGATGGTGATGAGAGATGGCTTGTTGATATTGATGCTATCCTAATGGAGAATAGGTAACAATGGTTATATGATGACAATGATGGTGATGAGAGATGGCTTGTTGATATTGATGCTATCCTGATGGAGAATAGGTAACAATGGTTATATGATGACAATGATGGTGATGAGAGATGGCTTGTTGATATTGATGCTATCCTAATGGAGAATAGGTAACAATGGTTATATGATGACAATGATGGTGATGAGAGATGGCTTGTTGATATTGATGCTATCCTGATGGAGAATAGGTAACAATGGTTATATGATGACAATGATGGTGATGAGAGATGGCTTGTTGATATTGATGCTATCCTAATGGAGAATAGGTAACAATGGTTATATGATGACAATGATGGTGATGAGAGATGGCTTGTTGATATTGATGCTATCCTAATGGAGAATAGGTAACAATGGTTATATGATGACAATGATGGTGATGATAGACGGCTTGTTGATATTGATGCTATCCTGATGGAGAATAGGTAACAATGGTTATATGATGACAATGATGGTGATGATAGACGGCTTGTTGATATTGATGCTATCCTAATGGAGAATAGGTAACAATGGTTATATGATGACAATGATGGTGATGAGAGATGGCTTGTTGATATTGATGCTATCCTAATGGAGAATAGGTAACAATGGTTATATGATGACAATGATGGTGATGATAGGCGGCTTGTTGATATTGATGCTATCCTAATGGAGAATAGGTAACAATGGTTATATGATGACAATGATGGTGATGATAGATGGCTTGTTGATATTGATGCTATCCTGATGGAGAATAGGTAACAATGGTTATATGATGACAATGATGGTGATGATAGACGGCTTATTGATATTGATGCTATCCTAATGGAGAATAGGTAACAATGGTTATATGATGACAATGATGGTGATGATAGGCAGCTTGTTGATATTGATGCTATCCTGATGGAGAATAGGTAACAATGGTTATATGATGACAATGATGGTGATGATAGATGGCTTGTTGATATTGATGCTATCCTGATGGAGAATAGATAACAATGGTTATATGATGACAATGATGGTGATGATAGATGGCTTGTTGATATTGATGCTATCCTGATGGAGAATAGGTAACAATGGTTATATGATGACAATGATGGTGATGATAGATGGCTTGTTGATATTGATGCTATCCTGATGGAGAATAGGTAACAATGGTTATATGATGACAATGATGGTGATGATAGATGGCTTGTTGATATTGATGCTATCCTGATGGAGAATAGGTAACAATGGTTATATGATGACAATGATGGTGATGATAGATGGCTTGTTGATATTGATGCTATCCTGATGGAGAATAGGTAACAATGGTTATATGATGACAATGATGGTGATGATAGATGGCTTGTTGATATTGATGCTATCCTGAATGAGAATAGGTAACAATGGTTATATGATGACAATGATGGTGATGATAGATGGCTTGTTGATATTGATGCTATCCTGATGGAGAATAGGTAACAATGGTTATATGATGACAATGATGGTGATGATAGACAGCTTGTTGATATTGATGCTATCCTAATGGAGAATACATTAGGTAACAATGGTTATATGATGACAATGATGGTGATGATAGATGGCTTGTTGATATTGATGCTATCCTGATGGAGAATACATTAGGTAACAATGGTTATATGATGACAATGATGGTGATGATAGATGGCTTGTTGATATTGATGCTATCCTAATGGAGAATAGGTAACAATGGTTATATGATGACAATGATGGTGATGATAGATGGCTTGTTGATATTGATGCTATCCTGATGGAGAATAGGTAACAATGGTTATATGATGACAATGATGGTGATGATAGATGGCTTGTTGATATTGATGCTATCCTGATGGAGAATAGGTAACAATGGTTATATGATGACAATGATGGTGATTATAGATGGCTTGTTGATATTGATGCTATCCTGATGGAGAATAGGTAACAATGGTTATATGATGACAATGATGGTGATGATAGATGGCTTGTTGATATTGATGCTATCCTGATGGAGAATAGGTAACAATGGTTATATGATGACAATGATGGTGATGATAGATGGCTTGTTGATATTGATGCTATCCTGATGGAGAATAGGTAACAATGGTTATATGATGACAATGATGGTGATGATAGATGGCTTGTTGATATTGATGCTATCCTGAATGAGAATAGGTAACAATGGTTATATGATGACAATGATGGTGATGATAGATGGCTTGTTGATATTGATGCTATCCTGAATGAGAATAGGTAACAATGGTTATATGATGACAGTGATGGTGATGATAGATGGCTTGTTGATATTGATGCTATCCTGATGGAGAATAGGTAACAATGGTTATATGATGACAATGATGGTGATGATAGACAGCTTGTTGATATTGATGCTATCCTAATGGAGAATACATTAGGTAACAATGGTTATATGATGACAATGATGGTGATGATAGATGGCTTGTTGATATTGATGCTATCCTGATGGGGTATACATTAGGTAACAATGGTTATATGATGACAATGATGGTGATGATAGATGGCTTGTTGATATTGATGCTATCCTGATGGAGAATAGGTAACAATGGTTATATGATGACAATGATGGTGATGATAGATGGCTTGTTGATATTGATGCTATCCTGATGGAGAATAGGTAACAAAGGTTATACATGTATGATGACTAATGATGTGTCCCCATGTAGTGGTTCATTAACTGCTATTTTAGCATGACACTTTAAGTGTCAAAATAATAGTTTTTTATAGTACTTCTGAATTATATATTTCAGATATCAAAAAGAACAAATAAAACAGCTCAAAGAAGTAAACAGGATTGGTAATGCATCTCTAGCAAGACAGAAGGTATTTTCACACCATTACTAACACTGCATAGAGTTCATCATTGTCATATATGTAGATACAATGTACTGTACAGTAATGGAGGTGAATACATACATTTTGTACATTGTATGTATATGTATAAAGCCTTGTTTTACTGAAGAAATAGAAAACGCACGCATACATGTGCTATGTGCAATTTAACAGAACGCGGTAACTGATCAGAACACAAGAAGTTTTAGGAGAAGCATGGTAACGCATGGCAGTCGAGTGCTTCTCATGAACACTTCTCAAGTGTTCTGATCAGTCCCCAAATACAGTGTTTTCTATTTCTTTTATAAAATACAATTATGATTTTAAGGCAAGTTTTCAATTTTGCTTGTTACAAAAATGTTTGAATATCTGTGAGCGTGCTGTGTGCTCTCATAAAGCATGCGGCATATATGCATCCTTTGGCCAATCAGAGCATGCATTATATCAGTTATTGGTTACTATAATGTTGAACAATACCATCAAAGATCAGTATATGATTCCACCATCTCTGTCAAGAATGCACATGCAGCAGTAGACCAAAATCAAGTGATGTATTTGTGTATAATTACATTATAAATACAACAGCAGTACTGATGAGTAAGGATTATTACGTATTAGGCTGCTCTGGAGAAAAAGAAAGTCAGACTTGCTAAAGCCAGTTATGCAGGAACAGGAGCAAAACAAGGTACTACAAAACAATCGCACCTGCAAAAATGTCTCAATAATAATTTAATAATAATAATAATAATAATCAATCTTTATTCAGGAGGCTTATATAGTGTTTTTTTTAGGAAGGTCCTGCTAAAATTACTACATAAATATAAATTTATATATGAGTACTACAACTACAACTGTCTGATTATTTGTCTGTCTGTCTGTCTGTTTGTTTGTTTGTTTGTCTGTAAAAGTAATAATAATTATAATGAACTTTATTCATGTGTCAAACATATTTCGCATATATGCTAATTATGTCTGTCTGTTTGTCTGTTTGTTTATTAGTTTGTTTATTTGTCTGTTTGTTTGTTTGTATGTATGTTTCTGTATTTGTCTGTCTGTTTGTTTGTTTGTTTATTTGTCTGTCTGTCTGTGTGTTTATTTGTCTGTTTCTGTGTTTCTTCTCACAACATCACACATACTTAGATCAGACTATTACACAGAATTCTTGATTGTAGAACCTGCAAATATACACTCTGTTTTATCATGTGGTAGTATTAACACATTCTTATCAACTGCTTTTGTTTGCTAGCGTTACCTCACTTGATTTCTGAGATATCCAGTAGTTTTGGCAGTGGAGTATCATCTTCAACCATCAGTGATCTGCAGTCTTTAGCTAATTCTCTATCAGAAAGTCTGTCTGAAAAAGATATTGCTTTGCTGCATCAGAGAAACACAAACAAGTAAGACATTGATCAAAATAGTCATACTGAAACACCCACCCCTCACAGGGGGGTACTGTGATTCCCAGTCCAACAACTGGCTATACAGCCAGGGAGGAGAGGGTGAAGAGACATACAGTGGTAAACTTGGATTTGACCACACCCAATTGTCCATTCTGGGGTTCCTTTTCTAGGTGGCCACCATCTACATGTATTACAAGTGTGACGCTGAATAGGGACCTCCCCTATTAATAAAGTTGTTTGTTTGTTTGTTTGTTTATTTATTTATTTAAAATTAAACCCATTTCAGTCAAACTCCAGTCTTGACAGCCGTCAATCAAACTAGCTTTGCTAGGATTGGTTAAAGTCTGGGGTTGACAATGTTGTTTGATTGACCTCTGGGTATTTCCCAACCCGACAAGCTATCATGAAGTTTTCCATTTTTCTCTCTATTTTTTCTTCTTATTTTCCCTTTTTTTCTTTTTACTTTCCTTCCCCCCCCCCCCCCCCCCCCCCCCCCCCCTTCCCTTCCCTTTTTTTAGATACAATGTACATACTTTATTTGGTAATGCAGGTTAATAAAGCCGTGTTACATGTCAACAATAAACCATTGCATAATGGTGGCCACTCAATAGAGTGCAGGGCCATACACAACCCATATTTCAAGGGGGGCAGTACGTATATAACAGCAAAAAAAATACTCAAAAATAGTACAGTTCTCAGTACTTTTTGGTATCTTTTTCGCCTTGTTAGGGAGGGGCAACTGACCCCTGCTCCTGTGCTGTGTACGGCCCTGGAGTGTTCAACCTTGTCCATTTTTTACATGGTTTTCAAGTACATGTACCTAAATACGTTTTTTTCTAGATCTAGTATAAAAATATTAAAAACATGTTCTAAGACATCCATACTCCATTATATGATTCTAGGATTCTTGGAAACAGAGTTTCTGAATTGGAGAAGAAACTGAAAACCCTTGAGGTGTCAGGACTGTGGTCTTTAGAAGGTACCATCTATATACAGTGAAACCTGTATTAAGAGAGCACCCTCGAGAATGCTCTAGTGGTCGCTAATAGAGGGCGTCCACTAAATAGAGGGAGGTTGTACAGTAAATATGAGTGGGACATTGCGGGGTTCACTGTCAGATCAATAGAGGGTGTTCCCTTACTGCGGTTCTCAGTATTATGCGAACTCAGACATTCAAACAGTCGGCTGGAACTGGTTTTTCGCTACCGTCATTCAAATTCAAAACTCAAACAAATTCAAAACTAAATACATTCTTCGACCAAATGATCCATAATTTAGCTCAAAATCATATTTGGTTTCCATTTGGTGGGTCTTCTGACTTTTATTTTTAAGTTTACTGATTTTTTATGTTGATTGACGGCAGCGAAAAAACAAGTTCCAGTCGACTGCTTGAATGTCTGAGTTCGCATAATACTGAGAATCGCAGTAATAGAGGGTGTCTGCTTAATACAGGGTATTCACTTAATAGAGGGTGTCCACTTACTAGAGGGTGTCAGCTTAATAGAGGGTGTCCACTTAATAGAGGGTGTCCACTTCATTACAGGGTGTCCACTTAATAGAGGGTGTCAGCTTAATAGAAGGTGTCCGCTTAATAGAGGGTGTCCACCTAATATAGGGTGCCAGTCTGCTTAATAGAGGGTGTCTGCCTAGTAGTAGTGTCTGTCTAATAGAAGATGTCGACCTAATAGAGGGTGTCACCATATTAGACTTAATTCCAAAAGTCACTAAATTTTATTTTCATTACTTTATAATTATTTTACCAGGACATCGTGGTTATGGCTCTGAAGACATGCTGCAACTGTACTTAGAGAAGGTCAAGAGATCGCCCCATTCTTCCAACACTGACACCACCATTCAAGCGTCAGATGAAAATGGTGAGACAGAAGTGGTGTCAGCTGAATCTAGCCCAGATTTGGACAATGGCGACTCAGTGTTCTTTGTCCGTGATGCCTGTGAAGTACCAAATGCCGATGAGCAACTCATTGATGTGCATTCTACAGGGTCAACTCCAACGATATCAGAAGAGGGAGATGATGCCAAACACTGTGAAAACAATAATGGCTCTTCCAACAATGACTTGACCTCTTATGGTGTGTCAGCTTGTAGAGTGGAGAAATCCATTGAGGGGGATTCCCTTCCAGATGGGGATTTACCTTCACATGGGGATTCCCCTCCAGACAGGGATTCCTCTTCACATGGGGATTCCCCTCCAGACAGGGATTCCCCTTTGTATGGGAATTCCTTTGAAAAAGAGTCCAATTCGGAGGATTCAGAAGTGAAAGGGCATTCTCCTGCAAATGAAGATTCATTGAATAATTCATACATATGTCACAAAGGACATTCCTCTCATAAATCAAGTGAGCGTTCTCCTTTAAATACACCAGGGAATTTAGATAGTAAATATGGATCACTGGGAAAGGAATCCCATAAGATCAACATTGTGGATGCAGAGGGTGTTGATGATGACACTCGTCAGGACAATCAGTATCGGGATGGTGAAAAAAAGATTCAATTTGTAAAAGATTGCCAGGAATCATTCGATGATTCAAAACTGAATAAATTGTTAAAGGAGTCAGACACAGATCAACCACATAGGTCGTCTTTAGAAGACCTACAAGAACAAGCAATTTTAGACGACATGTCACACTGTAGCTGAATGTACTGGCTTGTCTGGTAGATCTTTACAAGACCTACAAGATCAAGCAATGTTAGATGACAACATGTCACACTGTAGCTGAATGTACTGGTTTGTCTGGTAGATCTTTGCAAGACCTAAGCAATGTTAGATGACAACATGTCACACTGTAGCTGAATGTACTGGTTTGTCTGGTAGATCTTTGCAAGACCTACAAGATCAAGCAATGTTAGATGACAACATGTCACACTGTAGCTGAACGTACTGGTTTGTCTGGTAGATCTTTGCAAGACCTACAAGATCAAGCAATGTTAGATGACAACATGTCACACTGTAGCTGAATGTACTGGTTTGTCTGGTAGATCTTTGATCTGTCGCTCACGAAACCAAGCTTTAAGATACAGACACACGGAGCAACCTATTGCTGCCAATATGATTGCAGCGTGTGTCCACATCTGCAATCCTTGTGGCCAATGTCCCCTACTTCTGTAGTATTGCGCGCAACAAATTGCAGAGGTGGGCATGCTGAAATCGTGCGATTACCGGCAATATTGACCGCAATGTTGCTGCTGTTGATGGTCAAGCGAATATGCAGATCGTTTGCCCGTAGATAAACACGATTGATTCCATAGCTTAGCAATGTATAATATCTTATCCATTACGTGTATGAAGGGCCAGGCCCACCTCTAAAAGCACAGTATTTACAGTAAAATTATCATATTAGGTTGTTTTCTACAATTCATTTCGTATACATTCACCAGAGTCGTTTTCGTATGAGTGGGAAACCTACGGTACCGTGACACTCAAATGGCTTCCTTTCTGAACCAATCAAAGAGTGCAGATGCATCTTATTCAATCAAACTTTCAATACGGCATGGTACCGTCTATATATACCGGTTTCAATGAAGGTTGTTGGTAAAATAATCCAAATGAAAATATGTTGACGTTTCGGCTGCACTGGTGGCAGCCTTCATCAGAAGCCTCCACCAGTGCAGCCTAAATGCCAACATATTTTCATTTCATACGCGTGAAAACCTTAATACTAGTATAATCATGTCTAACTCACGCGAAAGCCTTAAAAGTACCAAAATAATCCAAAATTGACAGCAACACGTCGGAACAATAAACTGAAAAAATCTTCCAAATTTCCGATCAATATTACCCATGGTTGCTTTCAGTATAACTTTGAATGTTTTCATTGACAACCTTTCTTGCAATAGCTGTAGCTACAGATGCGGGAACTACATACATTGTAATTGATGGCACTCAGATACAATTTGGAATTAACTCGGGGGGGGGGGGGGGGGAGGGGATTAATTACAACAATATTTAAAGGGGGACTAGTACGTAAATCTTTCAAAGTTTGATTTAGCTGAAACTTCACTGAAATAAGCTCAAAGACCCATACAATCACTGGTTAATTTTTTTCTCATAAATTCCAATGGGAAGTAATACATTTTTATGAATCTTTAGAGGTGTCAGTGACGTCACTTACTCAACCCAAACAATCATCACGGCTTCGCTCCATACATTTCTTCATGTTTAATGTCTTGAATTATTTTATTTCTATGAAGCTAAACGTTGGTGTGAAGGAGTTTTCTTACCTTATATGTACTTAGGATTGATTGTTTGACTAGTTTTCGTCAGTGCAGAGCTGTTATCTGAACAAACCGTTCAGATATTTTGATCACAAAATACAAAGAAATGTATGGAGCTGAGTTTGGGTTGAGTAAGTGACGTCACTGACACCTCTAAAGATTCATAAAAATGTATTACTTCCCATTGGAATTTATGAGAAAAAAATTAACCAGTGATTGTATGGGTCTTTGAGCTTATTTCAGTGAAGTTTCAGCTAAATCAAACTTTGAAAGATTTACGTACTAGTCCCCCTTTAATATCATTAGAAAAATAACTGAAAGGTTAATTAGGGCTTGTTGTTGTATCAAAGCATCTCATTAAAATACTTATAAAAGAGAATTGTTAATTAAATAGTGATCCCATTGATGCCATCAGTGGTGGATCCAGGGGGAGGGTTGGGGGGTCCAGACCCCCCTGTCATACCCGAGGTTCAATTGATTGTTTTATCCTAGAATCTAGTTTTGCCACAGGTTATATTTTTGGACACCTCCCCCCCTGTCAAAAATTGCTGGATCCGCCCCTCCAATAATGCATTAGATTTTGTTGCGTTGCTTTGTTCTTTCACATCTATTATCTGTATAAAGGAAAGATTCCTGTTTATAGAAATTTGGATGGAAATTTTCTTGTACCTTTTTTATTGATCAATCAACCCTGAGAGTACAATAATTATTACATTTTATTGAATGTCAAGTTATCGTACACAATATTCACCCTCATGAAACATTGATTCACATTGAGATACCATCAAGCAATGAGCTTGAGCTTATGAGCTTGTCACGTGACCTTTTCAATTTTCATTGCAGACCAAACTTGAACAATTTAAGAAATTAAGACGAACATTTTCTTTCCAATTATGATTTTTGTATAGGCTTTAGGCGAGATTTTAAAGTCACGTGACAAGTGGGTCAGCGACTGTATTAAAAATGTATTCTGATTTAGTACATGCTTGGCTTTTATCCATTATAAATCTATTCAAATTTTAACAAATGACTGCAAAATGACATTACATTGTATATCTTTCCTTCACTAGATTTCGAGCTCAGATTTTGGGAATTCACAACTACGGACACAAAAGTAATTCAACGACTGTACGCCCAACACCTAATCAATACTAGTGATGAACATCTCAATATTTTCTCTTGGATTTCCGGTCTGTGGCAAATGTTGGAAGACTGGGTTCAAGTGTTTTGATTGGCTGATTTTGTTACAAGTTTTTCGAGGTGTTTGCCCTCGATGAAAGACTAGTGGAAATATCACTCGCATGGATTCAACGTTCTTTCTCCAGCACATTGGATAGGCTATAGTTTTTAAATTGAAGACAATATTTTCAAAATTGAAGAACTGCTATCTCAATGGTTATAACACTCGTACCCAGTCTTCCAATGTATTTGCCACAGACCGGGTTTGGAAAAATCATTACTTCATCCGACCATCAATCATTTGTAATTACATCATTAGTGTATCACCATCCAAAATCTCCCAACAGACAGTACAGATTAATCTTTTGAAATTTCAGGAGAAATCATCTCTTCATCACAACTTCTTGTCACGTTTCTCTGATACCATCTCTGATCACCGTAAAAGTACGTAAAATTGTATGGTACGGACCATGCAGTATTGCACTGATTAATTATTATTCTAGAAGTAGGTTTAATGTCTGGAGTCTCTTGGGTAGTATTCGGCAATTGTGCTTTGAGGGATTCTCTTCAGCAATTCCTTGGGGAAGATACGCAACAATGACCATCCAATATCCAGTGATTCAAACACTGTTCTGTTTTCATATATTCCTGTTGAAAGAGATCAAATCTGTAAGCTCCAGTTTAGATTAAAGGATAAGTAAAAGAATGGTTAAAGTGTCAAGTGGTTGGTAAGGTGTCAGTGGCTGTGTTCACACTGGGACTTTCTTCTCGATTTAAGCCGGTCATGTTTGCTTAAGCGTTCACACACGAACTTGAAAACCACGAACTATTGCCGGCAAAGAGCTAAACTTCAAAGAAAAAGCCAATGTTTACTTAGACGTTTCGACCCCAGTCCGAACTAGGGTTGTAGCCGTACCACAACAAAAGCAACCAATCAAATGAGTTCTTGAGTTAATTGAATTAATTAAGCGTGTGAATTTGGCGCTAATGGTACCGAGTTCTTCTTGTCTCTTGTTGAATATTCTAGCGAGTAATTCATGGCGAATAATAATATTGTTTAGCTTCAAGTATTTGGCTTTCGCTACGTCTTCAGCCATTTTTTTCAACTTGGCGCGCGATTGAATTCCCGACAATGATAGGAGTGACGACAGCAATGTGACAGCTCAGCTCGGTCTTATCGCGTGTGTGAACGCTTTACTCTAACCAATAATTGCTATGTAAACATTCAACGTCTTGATTCTAGATCGAAAAGTCCCAGTGTGAACACGGCCAGTGAGTGGTTGGTAATGTGTCAGTAAGTGGTTGGTAAGGTGTCAGTAAGTGGTTGGTAAGGTGTCAGTAAGTGGTTGGTAAGGTGTCAGTAAGTGGTTGGTAAGGTGTCAGTAAGTGGTTGGTAAGGTGTCAGTAAGTGTGGTTGGTAAGGTGTCAGTAAGTGATTGGTAAGGTGTCAGTAAGTGGTTGGTAAGGTATCAGTAAGTGGTTGGTAAGGTGTCAGTAAGTGGTTGGTAAGGTGTCAGTAAGTGGTTGGTAAGGTGTCAGTAAGTGGTTGGTAAGATGTCAGCAAGTGATTGGTAAGGTGTCAGTAAGTGATTGGTAAGGTGTCAGTAAGCAGTTAGTAAGATACTATACACAAACTTCTTTCTAAATCAATAACACACACCTTGAGAGATGAAGTTCTTTTCAAACTTAGTCAAGAACTCCAAATACAACAAATCTTCAGACGTCAAAGCTTCTTCTCCAACAACAGCCTTCATTGCTTGTACATCTTTACCAATAGCATAGTTGGCATACTACAACATTATAGAAATAACACTTGTTAACAACAACAAAAAGGTTATCAAGATTAGGAAACTAAATCCCCATAATAAGTTATAAATATCGAATTCATGAATAATTAATGAGGGAAATACAATAGAAATCATAAGCGTAGCAGACATCTGTAAATCGGCAAGAGATTCGTCCTCATTTGCATTCAACTTTAACTTGGATTTTCTCGGCCAAACTGTTTCCTATCATCCAAATTATAGTAAAACATCCACTTATACATCGTTGGATTCGATAAGTAATATACAATATTCGCGTCCGATCATATTGTATATAGTACTAAAATATATTTATAAAGTTATTAATTAATGTTGCTAAATTGTCTATTTACCAATTGATTTGAAACATCAGCATGATCCTTCCTGGTCATTCCCTCACCGATGGCTGACTTCATTAATCTTGACAATGACGGCAGTACATTGATTGGTGGATAAACCTGTACAACATCAATAAAATAACATTATTTTACTAGGCTAACCATAGGTCAAAAATTGCGACCTCCGAATTCGAAAACCAAGACAAATTGACAATCCTCCATGTACGTAAAAATGTTTTGATTTCGCGATCGTTTCTTGTCCATTTCAGCCGTGGGAACGGTCCTTTCTGATTGGTTGATTTTTACAGAGATGTGATTGCCGCTGTCATGTTACATAGGAGGCTAGTTATTGCAAGCCCGTGTACTACTGAACAGTTTTAGAAATCTATTGACAGATAATTTTTCGCTCCGACGGCAATTATTATCACTGAAGAAAGACATTAGTATCAATCAATAAAAATCAACATACATGAACGATCTCTTATGAACACCTTTATCTTGAATTTAGAATAAAGTTTGGTACGGTTGGCGGCACGATATAAAACGAACGAGCTGTTAGGCAGATAATTCAGTGATCTGGGATGACTTGGTTTCCAAGAGATAGCATTTATACGGTACTAGGATTCGATCGACTACTTTATATGTTGCGGTCCACAGTGACAATCAGTGCAGCGACTTAGCACACAACAGAGCTGAAAGACTAACTATAATAACATTGCCTTCCCCTCGATATGTTGCTAACTAAAGCGATCGTCAACAATAAATGAAGATCTTTACATAATTCCATCGAAGAATCGGATATATTAAAAGTACGAGCAAAAAAGGCTTCGAATCCACTCTGAACACAAGATCGCGAGTCACAAATGCCCAAATGAACGACGGGAACGTACGATATATGACGTCAGGGCAAAAGTCACGTGAAAAAAATCTTTCTCCACCCACTGAAAAACACAAATCGAGAATCGAGCTGGCATCTGAATACACAGGAAGCCCAACCAAAGATTAGTGTTGCTCCCAGTTCGCTCGCTGGGGCTCGCTCACTGGTCGCAATAATATCATATGACCTGTACGAACTGGGTGTGCATGCTCTCCAAAAATCCAATGGAAAAAGTCACTTGATTGGGCAGATACAGATACAGATTGGAGCTGTCCGCATCCCGATTGTTGTCAGGAGATCAATTGTTACTTTTTTGCACAACTAAATTTATTTTTTTAAATATGAGTGATGAAAGTGAACACAGTATTCAGACGGAATCTCACAGTTTAATAACCATCACACAATTTGTGCTGGCTGCAAATGATTTTTAGTACTAGAATGGTCCAAATGAAAGGGTCATATGAAAATATTTGACTCTCGGTCATTCTATACAGACTGACTGTGAAATTGGTGTATATTGGAAATGCTGCAAGGCAAAATGACAGATATACCTGTCTGTTGTGTAGCTGTCTGTCTACGTAGATCTGGCCCTCAGTAATATAACCAGTCAAATCAGGAATGGGATGGGTGATATCTGCAGATAAATATCAACAATTAGCATAAACCATGCATCCAGTGGTCTATCGCAAATCCTGCAATCTGATTGGTTTGCTACTAGTGGTCTATCAGCTCATAGACCCTGAGTAGGAGTAAACAAACAAAATGGTGGCTTCGTCGTCCTGTTTTGCTAATGTTTCGGAAGAGTTTCCCAAAGAGTTATTGTCTATTGCCTGTTTCTGTCATTTTCTACTGACCTGGATGGCTTATGCTAAAACAATTAGACTACTCATTCTCGTTTACTATGAGGACAGTCAACTCGGCGCAATGAACTTGTTGACCATTGCCTCATAGAAACTTTGAACTCCTAGTCTAATTGTTAAATAGTAAGACGATGAATAGCTGATTAATCAAACTTACATGTACATTCATTATTTAGCAAATAAATACAGTTTATTCAATGGTTTGACAGATAATATATGCAGATATTTCATGAGTTGCGTCGGCATTTTTCCGAGCCCGTAGGGTGAGGAAATGTATGAGGAATCAGTCAAATGTCTGCAAGTACATGTACATGTATTATCTATCAAACCATTGAATAAGGGATTTATTATTCCATTGCATTTTACTTGTTTATTTTAATGTCATGATCCGTCTAAATTCAGTCATTTTTGTTCTATACACTACTAAACACTTAATGACTGGTCCCGAGGGAAACAGTTAATTTTGTTTCCCAACAATCTCAATGTTTCCCGAGACGAAGTCGAGAGAGACATTGAGATTCGAGGGAAACAAAATTAACTGTTTTCCCGAGGGAACAGTCATTAAGTGTTTTGTTATATCCCCATAGTCAAACACTGAAAAAATTGTTGTTAACAACGGCGCCACAAGTATTTACCATCGACTTTGACCTGATAACATGCGTTTATTCCCCTCTCATGCTTCGATCACGTGAACTTATTGCCCGCACAGGAGTTATTAAGATTTGACGCCCGCCACGTGACATGCTCTCGACCAATGAGAAAACGAGTTTGACTGTGGGGATATAAATACTACTACTACTATACTACTACTCTACTATGATACTATACTAAAGTACTATAAACAAGGCATCATACCATCATTAGGCATAGTCAAAATGGGGATCTGTGTGATGGAGCCATTACGTCCTTCAACACGTCCAGCACGCTAAATGGCAGAAAGCAGTTGATATCAGTATACATGTTACATGTTATATAGGTGGTTTTGGACTGTATTACCTCGTATATGGTTGCCAAGTCAGTGTACATGTAACCAGGGAAACCTCGACGACCAGGCACTTCTTCACGAGCAGCAGAAACCTACATGACAAAAACGTCAAATAGATTGAGAATAATTATCTTTTATATATTTTAGTTCCAAATTTATCATAGTTGTATCTGTGAAGGAAAATATCAATTATAATAATTTCAACAAATACCTGATTTCTTATCTCATTTTTATTAATAAAAAGTGCAATTATTATTGGTCACATGACCGCAGGCTTACCTCTCGTAAAGCTTCAGCATAAGAGCTCATGTCAGTCAGAATAACCAAGACATGTTTTTCACATTGATAAGCCAAGAATTCTGCTGCTGTTAGTGCAAGACGTGGAGTGATAATACGCTCAATACTGAAATAAAATAACACAAATTTAGCTATAGTACATATACTGTATAGAATATAGAATGTAGTAAGAAGTGAGTCCCACTAGTGAGATGAGTGTTGGGTGTATAGAATATAGAATGTAGTAAGAAGTGACTGTGAGAGTCGTGTCCCCACTAGTGAGATGAGTGTTGGGTGTACAGAATATAGAATGTAGTAAGAAGTGACTGTGAGAGTAGTGTTCCCACTAGTGAGATGAGTGTTGGGTGTATAGAATATAGAATGTAGTAAGAAGTGAGTGTGGGAGTCGTGTTCCCACTAGTGAGATGAGTGTTGGGTGTATAGAATATACAATGTAGTAAGAAGTGAGTGTGAGAGTTGTGTCCCCACTAGTGAGATGAGTGTTGGGTGTATAGAATATAGAATGTAGTAAGAAGTGAGTGTGAGAGTCGTGTCCCCACTAGTGAGATGAGTGTTGGGTGTATAGAATATAGAATGTAGTAAGAAGTGAGTGTGAGAGTCGTGTCTCCACTAGTGAGATAAGTATTGGGTGTACAGAATATTGAATGTAGTAAGAAGTGAGTGTGAGAGTCGTGTCTCCACTAGTGAGATAAGTATTGGGTGTACAGAATATAGAATGTAGTAAGAAGTGAGTGTGAGAGTCGTGTCTCCACTAGTGAGATAAGTGTTGGGTGTACAGAATATAGAATGTAGTAAGAAGTGAGTGTGAGAGTTGTGTCCCCACTAGTGAGATGAGTGTTGGGTGTACAGAATATAGAATGTAGTAAGAAGTGAGTGTGAGAGTTGTGTCCCCACTAGTGAGATGAGTGTTGGGTGTACAGAATATAGAATGTAGTAAGAAGTGAGTGTGAGAGTCGTGTCCCCACTAGTGAGATGAGTGTTGGGTGTATAGAATATAGAATGTAGTAAGAAGTGAGTGTGAGAGTCGTGTCTCCACTAGTGAGATAAGTGTTGGGTGTACAGAATATAGAATGTAGTAAGAAGTGAGTGTGAGAGTTGTGTCCCCACTAGTGAGATGAGTGTTGGGTGTACAGAATATAGAATGTAGTAAGAAGTGAGTGTGAGAGTTGTGTCCCCACTAGTGAGATGAGTGTTGGGTGTACAGAATATAGAATGTAGTAAGAAGTGAGTGTGAGAGTCGTGTCCCCACTAGTGAGATGAGTGTTGGGTGTATAGAATATAGAATGTAGTAAGAAGTGAGTGTGAGAGTTGTGTCCCCACTAGTGAGATGAGTGTTGGGTGTATAGAATATAGAATGTAGTAAGAAGTGAGTGTGAGAGTCGTGTCCCCACTAGTGAGATGAGTGTTGGGTGTATAGAATATAGAATGTAGTAAGAAGTGAGTGTGAGAGTCGTGTCCCCACTAGTGAGATGAGTGTTGGGTGTATAGAATATAGAATGTAGTAAGAAGTGAGTGTGAGAGTCGTGTCCCCACTAGTGAGAAGAGTGTTGGGTGTATATAATATAGAATGTAGTAAGAAGTGAGTATGAGAGTGTGTCTACACTAGTGAGATGAGTGTTCGGTGTATAGAATATAGAATGTAGTAACTAGTAAGAAGTGAGTGTGAGAGTTGTGTCCCCACTAGTGAGATGAGTGTTCGGTGTACAGAATATTGAATGTAGTAAGAAGTGAGTGTGAGAGTTGTGTCCCCACTAGTGAGATGAGTATTGGGTGTACAGAATATTGAATGTAGTAAGAAGTGAGTGTGAGAGTCGTGTCCCCACTAGTGAGATGAGTGTTGGGTGTATAGAATATAGAATGTAGTAAGAAGTGAGTGTGAGAGTCGTGTCCCCACTAGTGAGATGAGTGTTGGGTGTATAGAATATAGAATGTAGTAAGAAGTGAGTGTGAGAGTCGTGTCCCCACTAGTGAGATGAGTGTTGGGTGTACAGAATATAGAATGTAGTAAGAAGTGAGTGTGAGAGTTGTGTCCCCACTAGTGAGATGAGTGTTGGGTGTACAGAATATAGAATGTAGTAAGAAGTGAGTGTGAGAGTCGTGTCTCCACTAGTGAGATAAGTGTTGGGTGTACAGAATATAGAATGTAGTAAGAAGTGAGTGTGAGAGTTGTGTCCCCACTAGTGAGATGAGTGTTGGGTGTACAGAATATAGAATGTAGTAAGAAGTGAGTGTGAGAGTTGTGTCCCCACTAGTGAGATGAGTGTTGGGTGTACAGAATATAGAATGTAGTAAGAAGTGAGTGTGAGAGTCGTGTCCCCACTAGTGAGATGAGTGTTGGGTGTATAGAATATAGAATGTAGTAAGAAGTGAGTGTGAGAGTCGTGTCCCCACTAGTGAGAAGAGTGTTGGGTGTATATAATATAGAATGTAGTAAGAAGTGAGTATGAGAGTGTGTCTACAGTAGTGGGATGAGTGTTGGGTGTGAATATAGAATATAGAATGTAGTAAGAAGTGAGTGTGAGAGTCGTGTCCCCACTAGTGAGATGAGTGTTGGGTGTATAGAATATAGAATGTAGTAAGAAGTGAGTGTGAGAGTCGTGTCCCCACTAGTGAGAAGAGTGTTGGGTGTATATAATATAGAATGTAGTAAGAAGTGAGTATGAGAGTGTGTCTACACTAGTGAGATGAGTGTTCGGTGTATAGAATATAGAATGTAGTAACTAGTAAGAAGTGAGTGTGAGAGTTGTGTCCCCACTAGTGAGATGAGTGTTCGGTGTACAGAATATTGAATGTAGTAAGAAGTGAGTGTGAGAGTTGTGTCCCCACTAGTGAGATGAGTATTGGGTGTACAGAATATTGAATGTAGTAAGAAGTGAGTGTGAGAGTCGTGTCCCCACTAGTGAGATGAGTGTTGGGTGTATAGAATATAGAATGTAGTAAGAAGTGAGTGTGAGAGTCGTGTCCCCACTAGTGAGATGAGTGTTGGGTGTATAGAATATAGAATGTAGTAAAGAAGTGAGTGTGAGAGTCGTGTCCCCACTAGTGAGAAGAGTGTTGGGTGTATATAATATAGAATGTAGTAAGAAGTGAGTATGAGAGTGTGTCTACACTAGTGGGATGAGTGTTGGGTGTGAATATAGAATATAGAATGTAGTAAGAAGTGAGTGTGAGAGTCGTGTCCCCACTAGTGAGATGAGTGTTGGGTGTATAGAATATAGAATGTAGTAAGAAGTGAGTGTGAGAGTCGTGTCCCCACTAGTGAGAAGAGTGTTGGGTGTATATAATATAGAATGTAGTAAGAAGTGAGTATGAGAGTGTGTCTACACTAGTGGGATGAGTGTTGGGTGTGAATATAGAATATAGAATGTAGTAAGAAGTGAGTGTGAGAGTCGTGTCCCCACTAGTGAGATGAGTGTTGGGTGTATAGAATATAGAATGTAGTAAGAAGTGAGTGTGAGAGTCGTGTCCCCACTAGTGAGAAGAGTGTTGGGTGTATATAATATAGAATGTAGTAAGAAGTGAGTATGAGAGTGTGTCTACACTAGTGAGATGAGTGTTCGGTGTATAGAATATAGAATGTAGTAACTAGTAAGAAGTGAGTGTGAGAGTTGTGTCCCCACTAGTGAGATGAGTGTTCGGTGTACAGAATATTGAATGTAGTAAGAAGTGAGTGTGAGAGTTGTGTCCCCACTAGTGAGATGAGTATTGGGTGTACAGAATATTGAATGTAGTAAGAAGTGAGTGTGAGAGTCGTGTCCCCACTAGTGAGATGAGTGTTGGGTGTATAGAATATAGAATGTAGTAAGATGTGAGTGTGAGAGTCGTGTCCCCACTAGTGAGATGAGTGTTGGGTGTATAGAATATAGAATGTAGTAAGAAGTGAGTGTGAGAGTCGTGTCCCCACTAGTGAGATGAGTGTTGGGTGTACAGAATATAGAATGTAGTAAGAAGTGAGTGTGAGAGTTGTGTCCCCACTAGTGAGATGAGTGTTGGGTGTACAGAATATAGAATGTAGTAAGAAGTGAGTGTGAGAGTCGTGTCTCCACTAGTGAGATAAGTGTTGGGTGTACAGAATATAGAATGTAGTAAGAAGTGAGTGTGAGAGTTGTGTCCCCACTAGTGAGATGAGTGTTGGGTGTACAGAATATAGAATGTAGTAAGAAGTGAGTGTGAGAGTCGTGTCTCCACTAGTGAGATAAGTGTTGGGTGTACAGAATATAGAATGTAGTAAGAAGTGAGTGTGAGAGTTGTGTCCCCACTAGTGAGATGAGTGTTGGGTGTACAGAATATAGAATGTAGTAAGAAGTGAGTGTGAGAGTTGTGTCCCCACTAGTGAGATGAGTGTTGGGTGTACAGAATATAGAATGTAGTAAGAAGTGAGTGTGAGAGTCGTGTCCCCACTAGTGAGATGAGTGTTGGGTGTATAGAATATAGAATGTAGTAAGAAGTGAGTGTGAGAGTTGTGTCCCCACTAGTGAGATGAGTGTTCGGTGTACAGAATATTGAATGTAGTAAGAAGTGAGTGTGAGAGTCGTGTCCCCACTAGTGAGATGAGTGTTGGGTGTATAGAATATAGAATGTAGTAAGAAGTGAGTGTGAGAGTCGTGTCCCCACTAGTGAGAAGAGTGTTGGGTGTATATAAGAATGTATTCTATATAGAATGTAGTAAGTGAGTGTGAGAGTCGTACTAGCAGTACTGCTATAAAGTAACATGTGACATGCTAAACAACAACATGGATGTACATTGTACAATATATTATTCTTGGGGCAAACATAGAGAACAAATATGTTTAAATAAAATATATATATATGTTGTAGTTCAATATGGATTCTGGTACAATTTGGTTTTGTACTGGTACAATTTGTTTTGAACTGGTACAATTTGTTTTGAACTGGTACAATTTGTTTTGAACTGGTACAACATGAAGTACCTTGGGGTTAGGTTTAGGGTTAGTATTGGGGAAGACTTTGTATTTTATTATAATCATGAAGTACCTTGGGGTTAGGTTTAGGGTTAGTATTGGGGAAGACTAAAGTATTTTATTAAAATCATGAAGTACCTTGGGGTTCTAGGTTTAGGGTTAGTATTGGGGAAGACTTTGTATTTTATTATAATCATGAAGTACCTTGGGGTTAGGTTTAGGGTTAGGGATAGGGAAGACTTTGTATTTTATTTCTATATAGTAATCAAGTACCTTGGGGTTAGGTTTAGGGTTAGTATTGGGGTAGACTTGGTAGGAATGAATACAATCTGCTTCGTTCTACTATAGAGCAAGACAGGTACATGTACGTTCGAGTACGTGTTGACGTGAATACAAGCTGCTTCGTTCTACTATACTATGAGAGCAAGACAGGTACATATGTACGTTCGAGTACGTGTTAACGTGAATACAAGCTGCTTCGTTCTACTATACTATGAGAGCAAGACAGGTACATGTACATTCGAGTACGTGTTGACGTGAATACAAGCTGCTTCGTTCTACTAGAGAGCAAGACAGGGAAGCGTTGACACGTTGACATGAATACAACCTACTTCGTTCTACTAGAGAGCGATACAGGCATGCGTTGATGTGAATACAAATAAATAAATATCATGTTTAACGTGTCAAGCGTTGATATCAGTATGGCTAGTGGGGACAAGACTCTCACACTCACTTCTTACTACATTATATATTCTGTACACCCAACACTCATCTCACTAGTTCGTTTTTACCGAGGGAGGAAAACCGGAGTACCCGGAGAAAATTCATCGAAGCAATGGAGAGAACGAACCGGCTCACAACTCAACTCGCGCACGGTCCGTGAATTGAACAAGGCGCCACTATAGAACAAGACAGGTATGCTTTGAAGGTTTAGTAATTTCTTTGCCTTTTCATAAAATTTGTCTTCAAGTACGAAAATCACAAGCGAATTTTTACTTTTAGTTTCCTGTTTCAGGTTGTTATTTCTCGTTAGAAAGCCTCACGATCAACCCATGGTTCGTGATCCGCCATATTGCCAAGTCCACGTTTTGATCTAGCGTGCATGCGTGACTTTAAATGACATAATGACGTAATAGAAAATGAATAACATTAATAAAATGTAAATGTGATGCTAAACCAACATCGAAATCCTCGATGGCATAGTTGGTTAATGGCTGGTCAACGCTGGTCTACAGTCAGAGTTCGGAGTTCGAGTCCCAGACAAGGTAAGACAAAAATTGAAAAAAATATGTTAATATGGTATTAAATAGACATCTAGACAGATAGACAGAATTAATGTAGGCAGACAGGAAAGGAAAGGAGGGGTAGGTAGGGAGAGAATGAAGTGAGGGGTGGGTGCCAGGAAGTCGTCTAGTTCTTTTGAGAACCCCCTAAAAAAATCCAAGCCCCTGTTTTTTTAATGAGTCCCAAAAATAAAATCCCTTTTAAAAATGCCAGATTGTACCAGTTCAAAACAAATTGTACCAATTCAAAACAAATTGTACCAGAATCCATATTGAACTACAACATATATATTACATGTATTCTTACGTTGGGTCATTAGCCAAGTTCAAGAACAGGCACACGTTCTCCATAGAACCATTTTCTTCAAAATCTTGTTTGAAAAATCGAGCTGTTTCCATGTTGGCCTAAGTGGAGTTCAACAATTTAATAAACTTAAAACATATACTGTAGATGGCCATTACTTAAAAGTGCCTATGAAGCCAGGTTATTTGATTATTATAAAAATCCACTAAAATCCACAGGTCTATTTTCAGAAACGTTGTCCTATTTCAAATAGTTAGTGTAAATAGTAGAAACTTGGCAAATACAATTCTATTCTAATTGCCCTATACCATTATGACGTAACGGCTTATTTATGAGGGGGACAGAATCGTGAAGAACAATAGAAATTTGAACTAAATCTGCTCTGCTGAGGTTCGCTAGATTTCAAATTGGCTAGTTTCCAGATATTATGTTCATCGATACTTTTCCCACAATATTTACTGTGTTTGGTGACTTTTATCGCTTTCAGATCGTCTGTAAAATACATTTATTTGGGAAATCCTTTGTGTTGTTGCTGTTTTGTCCCCCTCTAGCGACCATGATCCTTAGCATTTAAACAATAGATTGTTTTGATTTGACGTCATAGTGGTATAGGGCAATTAGTTTAGAACTTTATACATATTTCAAAAACTCATGCATAATTAATGAGCAATTCGTCCAATCAGAAGGACAAAATCCATCACGTGCATGAACCTTTATACCCGGTAATGCACTGCTTATTAGTATTCTTTATATAAAGAATACTAATAAGGGAAGGTCTCATTGGTGTCGTATCATTGACCTCCCAGTTCCCTGTATGGGACGACATCTATGTTAAATCTAATGTCGTTGTAATTAGATTTTAAGCATTTTGCCCTGAAGATGGGCTTACTAAGGTTGAAGATACAAAATTGTTGTCATGACATCTATGTTGTCTGGAAAGATTGCTCCTTGGTCACACTTTCGGACCATTGTTCAAATGTGGGATCTTTTTTAGAGTATTGGTGCACGTGTGAGGCATTAGAAGCAACACGATACTGCTGTGTTTGTGTTTTTTCTTGCTGTTTTTTACTGAAATCATCCAAAAATGTATTATGTTGGAAGATCATTTTTGAAGCTGTTCAATAAACTCGCAGATCATGGCTTCACCTCATGGTTTTTAAACCCGATAAAACACTGCGTTGTTGAACTTCAGGAATTGACGATATTTCGGAGGTCCTACGAATACAATGTGTACACACACATGTACATATATGTACCTTTGGCATGGCTGTTACAAGTTAACTGCATTTATTCCTGCTCTTGTTAAGACAACAATGATTATTCCTTTTTCATTTATTCACCATGGATAACATTTCTGAAAACAGGTGTATGAACAGTACTGACAACATTTTGTTATCCAGGGTTCAGTACTTTGTGATTTGAACCTTGTATTTTAATTTATGAGTTTGCAACCGCAATACCCGGGGGGGAAATCCCATATATTTGCTACACATGTACAATTATATTTAGATAAGGTCAGGGTTTACGGACCCCAGTGGGACACCCCAATCAGAGCCCAGACCAAGTACTCCCCCCCCCCCCCCCCCAGCCTCAATATCACAGAGTAAGTGACTAGACAGACTTACTCCCATAGCAGCAAAGACAATAGCAAAGTTATCTTCATGGTCATCAACAACTCCTTTCTTAAACCTGACAAGACCAGCTTGACGGCAGATCTGAGCAGCAATCTAGACCAGGCAAAAAAGTATTAAAAAGTTTCTATACATGTACACTTAGTAGAAACCAACTTAATATAGCACACTATCATGAATCCTTGAATCCTTGAATCCGATTGGATAACATACTCACTGTCTATTGCGTGACAGATAGTGAGTAGCGAAAAATCCAGCATTTTGAACGAAAACCAAAGCGAGAAATGAATAAATATTGGTATAAAATTGAAGGTAGTATGCTAGTTGGTTTCTACTATTGTATAACTTATTTTAAACTATATATGATGGTCTGTACCTCATTGTGCGGTAGACCTGCTGCTGAGAAGATAGGGATTTTCTGCCCACGAGCGATGCTGCAAAGGGAATTGATAGTTTATTTCCTACGTCACTTTACCTACATGTAGATGTTAGTCTAGCGGACAGCTACATGACTAGCCACAAAGTCATGTTCAACTTCCATAAATGCCCATAGCCTGGCACACCTTCTCACCTAAAATAATCTTTTGAATGCTTATACATGGGACATTCTAGAATTAGCCATTTCAAAAACGAGTGGAGAACTGGGAACAAGTTTTTAGAATTAATCTAATTAAGAAATGAACCCCATCACAAGAAAGAGCATATCAGAATTAGTAAGTTTCAGGAGTTTGATAGGGTTTGGACAAGCAGCAAATGAACTGTAGACATTTAAAAACTGTAAAAATTACAAAGAAATGTATGGTTACAGGGGACACTTGTCCCTGGTAAACATACATTTCTTTGTAATTTCTGAGATGTTTGGAAAGCTGTTATTCGTTCGATATATAACTAAACCTATCGAAACTTTGTAATCTTACTAATTTTGATATGCTCTTTCTTGTGATGGGATTCATTTCTTAATTAGATTAATTCTAAAAACTTGTTCCCAGTCCTCCACTCGTTTTTGAAATGGCTAATACTGTAGGTGACCTACAATTACATAAATAAACTTGCCAACTGCCTGGTTACTAAATCACAAAAGATCATGTGATGAAGCACATTTTTTCACGTTTTATTTATTTTTTCCCTTTTTTTTTTGCTTGTGCAATTACGAACAACTTTCAAAACGTCACTCATATCTATTAATAATTTATAATAATAATTTATTCATTTATATTGCGCAAATATCAATCGTACAAATTTTCAAATGCGCATTAAAATGGTATGCAATAATAATATAAATAAAAAATATAAAAAAATATAAAATATAAAAAATCCATAATTATTATGGATTGCACTCGAGATCGTGTGATTTCCTGTACTAATCCATTACCAACCTGTTCATGGTATCAATAGCTGATATTCCAGTTTGGATCATTTCTTCAGGATAAATTCTAGACCAGGGATTTATAGGCTGACCTGATAACACATAACACACCTCAAGTACATCATTATATATCAGTCTGATAAAATTATTATTATTATATGACTGCGCGCTTTTTTCGCCTAGGCTCGTCAAAATACGGCATGACTGGTAAAAATATCCAGTGGTATTACACAAGTACAACTATCCATGTAATAACCTCTACATGTATATAATTATATATTATGTAAATTTTTAAAGTGCATTGAGACAAAGCTCTATATAAGAACTGCATTGCATTTACATATCATACATGCAGCCATGTACATGG
This sequence comes from Actinostola sp. cb2023, assembly GCA_033675265.1. Taxonomy (NCBI): domain Eukaryota; kingdom Metazoa; phylum Cnidaria; class Anthozoa; order Actiniaria; family Actinostolidae; genus Actinostola; species Actinostola sp. cb2023. Next base: position 427,447 of record JAUJYZ010001556.1, on the reverse strand, counting down.
CAATGTACACTGCCAGCATTTTGAGAGACAAACTCATATGTAGAATCAAACTTTAACAGTGTAAAAAAGAACTAAATGTATACTGACATTTAAGCTTAGCTACATTATGCCGGCATAATTTCGAGCATAATACTATGGTTTTTTTGGGAATCGGGAATTACGCCGGCATAAAAGTCCATTTTCCGGCATAATAGTTGAATTTCCTGGCATAATTATAGAGTTTTTGTGACTTTTGAAAAAATATCAGTTAGGCATACCGTAAATCTTCTATTACGTACCCGGGGCACTTACTACATTTCAGAGGTCTTAGGGGGGTGTGCTTAATAGAAGATTTACGGTATGAATATATTATGTTTTTTTGAAGGATGTAGCTGAAATCGACAATTATTATTGACACACATACAGTCCGTGGGCATGCCAGGCAGTGGCACCACTTTGTCTGGTACTGGAAAAACAACCACTTTCATTGTATGTGGGGTTTATTTCCAGGTATAATTCTGAGCATAATACCTACAATTATTGAGCATCACTTTGAGCATAATAGTCCTTTTTTGAGGTGACACAAAAAAGCATAATGCTCGATTTTTCGAGCATAATGTAGCTAAGCCTACTGACATTTCGAATGTTAGTACTTTGTCCTTTTTCTTTTACTCGGATAAAGGACTAACGTCCAAAACATTAGTAACTTCAGTCCTTTTTTTACACCATGATTGGCTTAAATTTAGATACCTTGAATATCTAAGAAGTCTTCGGCTAATACTGGTGGCCCTTTGTCAATGGGTTTGCCTGAACCATTAAACACTCGCCCTAGAACATTGAACATTGATTATAATTTAACTGAATATACAATAACAAGGACTATGTGAATGCTTCATGACACTTTAATTTCATGAATTTTCAACTTTAAAAAATCCAGAAAATTTGATGTTTGAGAAAATGGTTTGTGCGAAAATTATGCGACCACACATAACCTCTTGTAAGTGGCACAGCACGGCAGCATGGCAATGGGCTTGTGTCACCTGTAACGTGACTTTTTAATTTTACTTTCAAAGTTTCTCGCCTTGACAAGGATTTGTGTGGGGTTTTCGCTTGGAAAACAAGCTGTTGCCCTCCAACATACATTTCCATACAAAAAAGGCAAAGTTTGAATGCCTGTAACTATTGCCTTATTTACTAACTTCCCTTCAAACCTTTAAATACTAACTTTAGCATGCTCTTTCCAGTTATGGTATTTTCATTTGTCTTCGGTGAAAACTTAAAAAAGGCACGTGACAGGTGACACAAGCTCATTGTTTGTGTCATGTATGTTTTTCACAGTCATACTCTGCTCTATTGTATTGGTTGTATAAAGAATTCATTATACCTAACATGTCTTCAGATACTGGTGTTCTAAGAATATCTCCAGTGAATTCACAAGTAGTATGCTTGGCATCAATACCAGATGTACCCTCAAATACCTGTTATGAACACGATATAATTTGGTGAGCAAACATAATTTAAAAAGGATCTAGACATGTATGTGATTAGGGAATGATCTCTTAATTTAACAGTAACATGCCACAGGGGGAGTAGGCATTCTAAACTAGCAAGGTTTGCTCTTGAAAGAAAGAGTTAAGATTTGGGCTTGTGAGTCACTTCATGTTTAATGTGGGTTTGACAACTCTTTTATATAGAGCATCTCATAAGCCTGGTTTACACACTAGAACTTCAGCGAGCTATAAGCATAAACACAGGCAACACATATCAGACTCAGGGCACCATTTATCAACACATGTACATGTAGCTGTGAGGAACTTTTAGACAAGCACAAGTAATGAGCAATACATTACTGGGTCTGCTTATGTTGCTTGTGTTTATGCTTACATGTATATCACTAACTGCAAGCATCAAACTTGTTTAGTTTGATATTTAATATGTACATGTAGCTAGTACAGTAGGCATTTTGGACAGACATACATGTACATGTTCAAACCTCTTTCAACTTACTTGGACAACAGCCTTTGATCCACTGACTTCTAGAACCTGGCCACTTCTCTTTGAACCATCATTCAATGTCAACGTCACAATCTCTGCAAACTTGGGAAACTAAATGACACAGTAGAAATTAGTAAGTAAATAATGACTTTATTTAAAGAGGGTGACACGTGACAGCTTACGCCGATAACCCTGTGGCTCTATCTATCCCTCTATCTATCTACAGTAGAAATTAGTCTTTAATATTACCATAAGGGTAATTAAATATTAGTTTGTGTACTGTGCATCTTCAAAAACAATTTCATTTCAGTACATGGCAGTTACATGTACATGTATAATCTCGCTTGTGATGCTCATATTCATCTCTCAACAAGTGAATATGATGGAATGTATGATACGTCCCAGCCAATCAAAGTGCTGTACAATGTACATGTATTCACCTTTGAAAGGGTGCATATAGTAATAACAAGAATGTTTCCCTAAAAGATGCTTTATATACCGTAGGTATTCATGTACAACACACTAGCTTTGCTAGACTCGCTCACTATTAAGCTAGTCTCTAAGTTATTGCTGGTTTGCACATGACGTCATGGCAGCCATGTTTGTGCCGAAAACAAAGCATTTCTCAGTAGCTTCTCTTGTTTGTACCACCAACGTGGCCACTGCGTCATTGTACTTTAAATATCCAGGGATTGATTAACTTAAGGTGGCTCCATATAGTTTAAAGGGCCTTTATACCAAATGTAAAAAGCGTATTATAGCTAATACGAATGTATAATTTGACACCCGTTCAGCCAACCATATGACAGATCATGAGTTGGGGAATCGTTTTATATGAAAATGATCACTCGAAAGGTTACCATAGCAACGCCATGCCAGCTTTAACAAAGGTAATTTTTCTCATAAAATCAATAAAAACGCACGGTTTACACGGTGAATCTTTTTAATACTTTCCATTATGAAAATTCTACACTTCACCTATCATTTGACAAAGAACTGAAACATTCCGCATTACAGAATCCAAAATATTGCAAAATATCGATTTTGCAAAATAATGAAAAATCTGTAGTACCAATTTTCTTCATAGAGTCGTTTTCGTATGAGTGGGAAACCTACGGCACGGAGTTACGGTCACGGTACGGAATCGAAGACACTGTATTCAACCAATCACAGCGCGCAATCATCGCTCAACCAATCAGAATGCTTGGATACCGCACGATGATGGCGCGATACGGTCACGGTACGGCATGAACTGTACCGTAGCTACTTCCCACTCATACGAAAACGACTCTATTATGTTAATTACTGTAGCTTTATATTACAAATAAATTGTAAAATTATGAAAATATTTTACCATCTAGTTTTGGAGTTTCTTTTCAAAAAAGATCGCCCGCGCATGACGTCATCAAAATAAAAATTATTCAAGTTCCATTATTGCGCATGCTCATGGTCTTGCGCGCGCGCGCGCGCTTAAACTATATGGAGCCACCTTAACCCTTTGACTCCCACGGCGCCCGAAACCGCCCGTAAAAATCGATACTGCTTTGAAAAATTCTAACTTTCTGAATTTTCGTAACATCGATCTCATGGCCAGTTATTAGTGACAACTAGATAACTCTTCATATTTTAACCTCAAGTAAACTGACTTACAGGTCCGATTTCTGGGCATTTAGTTCAATTTGTTTGCCATAAAAATCAAAAATGCGTGTTTTTGACGCAATTTTACACCTCGAAAATGAACGACATTTGACTTGGATTTTCTTCCAAAATACATCCTTGCGAAACAAAACGCCACTTTCTCAGCAAACTTCCATCTCTCTTCTTGATATAGTCGTGAATTTTGCCCTCTCTTTTCCTTAACTCGCCGAACAATAGCCATTTCCTTAGGACCACTTTCGCTAACACGTGTTTTCCTTCTGCACGCCCGAAAAGGATGCCGGGAAACATCCGGGAATTTCGGCATAGATCTCCCCCGAAAATCCCTCTTTTAAGAATATATAGAGTGTCGAGCCACTCGGTCCTACAGGCAAAATATTGCACCGGTTGCATTCTTTACAAGTCCAAAGTCGCCAAAAATGCCTTTGTAGGTCCTGGAATCCACCACAGAAAGACCAGAGAGACGATTTCACAATTGAGTCCGCCATTTTGAATTTCCAAACGGCAAAGTCGAAATCTGTTCGTGAATTCGTATCTAAACTCCTGAGTTCTTCCAGGAGAACGGTCTCTACCACACCAGTCAAGCTTAATGATGCTGTCCTGGGGGCTTCTGTGGTGAATAATGGCTATAAACACTCTAAAAATGCAAAATTGACCGATCCTAGTAGCTACGAGATGCTGTTCCTCGAGGAGATTCACCAAAAGAGAAAGATTACGTCAGAACCTGAGCCCGTGGGCTTTCAGAACTGTCAAGATTTCCATGGAAACCCCTTATATGGAATCGAAATTTCCTATGGCGTGATTAGGTCCAGAAAATCGCTAAAAAACTCAAAAATCTCTGGGTGTCAAAGGGTTAAGCTTATAGTACAATGTAGTTCCATTTGGTCAAATTTGAAGAAATCAATTATTCATCATTTCAAGTGATCACCATATACAACAGCCACACATCGAATTTGTTTTACAATTAGAGACAAGATATACAACTACCAATGACAAAACAAGAAGATATAGTCCGTGTTTCAAAGGAGAAACTTAAGTTTAAAAGGTAATGAATTTGCAAGAGGGCCTTACGTACAATGTACATGTAAGCTTACTTAGCTAAGGTAGAAACTACAAGTACAAAATTATGTAAGATCTTATGTCAAATATGCTAAAGTTAGTTGACGATCACTGTATTGTTCTATCGTACGTTCAGTTATTGTATAGTTGTAACTAACCTTGACATTATCTAGGATAACTAAAGGCCCATTCACACCAGAAACAGTCTTGTAAGCTGTGGAACGTGAACACAAATTGGATCATAAATCACGTGAATCCATGACGGCTTCGAAGCGTATACACTCAGATCACACCATATACCTATCTAATTGACACCAACAGCTAGACAGAGACTTACTTAATCTAGGCTGTGATATGTAGTTTCGAGTAACTGCTGCAATGTGTTGTTTTGCAGCGTTGTCTGCAGATAAGTCCATCAAATCACCCGGTCCCGGCGCCATCTTGGATTCTACAGAACAAGACAGTAATGTGCTTGCGCACAAGGACTTGACATCATGTGGTTATCACGTGATACGAACCTAAATGTCCGATTGAAATAAACCTCCTGGTGTAATGTGGCGCGTTATTACAAAACCCATACCCTATCCGAGACCAAAATAGATACTCTATCAGACCTGAAATGGTATCCTAGCTTATCCTATCCCAGACTAAAAGGTCTAAAAGAATACTGAAATACGATACCCTATCCCAGACCATGAAGACTGACAAAAAGCATACCAGTATCCCGTATAGCCGTTTATAAGGGAGTATCCCCGGTGACGGGTGCCGACCATCCTCGGTTTTGCTCTCTTCGGCAGAAAAAGCTATTTGACCGGAGAACAATTCAGTGTTACTAGTATTATAACCCGTACAACTCCAGCCATATTCAAGAAAAAGATATTTAATTAATTGGCATTTACAATCACGAATTCACATGCAATCAGAGACCTTAATTTCCAAATGTACAAATTACAACAAACCCCTCCACAATCCGGGTAACCCGCCGGCGATTTGAACCGGTGTTGAAGTTGAGGTTGTTCAAATTCTCATACCCCGCGTGCAATAGTAGTTTTGTAGTTTTATAATTAATATAAACATTGGTAACATCCTAAGAACGCGCGATTTCATTGGATGCTAGGCGTACACCATTTTGTAGGAGTGTTTCTATGGTGAAGACTTGAGAAGTAGCAAAATAAGCCGTGTACGAATATCCTGCCAGAAAACGTTGCATCTAATGTACGTATATATAGCTAATTGCATAATCGTTGTCGGGTTGAAAATCATAAATCATAGAAGCTGAGACCGCAAGGATGGATGGGAAATCAGTTCATGACCCGCATTACATACAGATATATTCAATGTTCTCGTAGTTTTGAAGGTATATGAGCTATTTAACTAAGATACTACAAGTCTGGATAAAAAGGTCGATGATTTGACAGTGTTATTTGAGAGTTTTAATTTCCCAGAATTCCTTTTGGTCATAGCTTTCATGATTTTCAACCCGACAACGATTATGCAATTAGCTATAGCTATATATTAGATCTAAATGTATGGTGCACGGCTAGCTACCAATTAAATTGCAAACTTTTTATGGTGCACGGCTGTGAGCTTAGGTTCAAACTGAATAGCTAAAACAATCTTAAAATCAAATGTTTCCTCGACTTTGTTGTTGAAAACATTGCGATACACCGAAACTATGGATTTTTGATAAAAAAGGGAGCTACTTCAGAATACCCCGCAACTAGTCAAGCCTCTTATAGCAGCATTCTTTGAAAACGACGCAAAATACAATAGGTTCTATTGTTAGGCATATTAGTTGCGGGGTATTCTGAAGTTTAGCCAATAAAAGAACAAGAATAATGGTGAACAAAATGGCAAGAAGGTTGAGGATTCTGTTGTGTTTTTGAATATAATTTTAGTTGAAGTGCGCGCGCTGCACGCTGGAATGTCATTTTCTAATTTACATAAACTTATGTCGAACGTTTACAACAACTTCAGAATGTTGGTCTTTTCCAGTGAAATACTCCATAATTTTTTTACTTTTTATATTATAAAATACATACATACATCGTTTATTGTACCTCCCAATATGGGTTTTTCAGTTACAGTTAAAATAAATAGAAGATGGCTCAGTTCTATGTTCTATGAAATGATGCACTTCTGAGCTCTTGAGTGCAACTGAATGCACTCGCTATCGCTCGTGCATCCACTTCAGCTAGCATTTCAAGAGCTCAGGGGTGCATCATTTTTGCTTATAATATAAACATTGGTAACATCCTAAGAACGCACGATTTCATTGGATGCTAGGCGTGCATGCACCATTTTGTACAGCACGCGGCTAGCTACCAATCAACTGATTGCAAACTTTTTATGGTGCACGGCTGTTCAAACTGAATATCTAAAACAATCTTAAAATCAAACGTTTCCTCAACTTTGGTGTTGAAAACATTGCGATACACCGAAACTATGGATTTTTGATAAAAAAAGAACAAGAATGGTGAACAAAATCACGCTGGGCATAAATGACCCTAAAATCGCCCATTTTAAATTTTTGGAATATCGCAAAATTTGATGTTGCTTCGTTCTTCTCATGATAACTACCCTAATATCGACAACCGTTTTGAAATTGGACGAAGGCAATCAGAGTTATGAATATTTTTAACTTGATATTTTTTCCCGGGAATATTTGACGGGAAATAATTCATACAAAACCATCGGTAAAATCACTTCTTCACTAGCTCATCTTTTTGGTTTGAAAACATTTTAGCGTCATACTTAGCATATTGAAAGAACTATGACATGCGGAAAATCGTATGTTTTTAGAATTTTGATTTTTTTGAGTGCAAGTAGTTCAAAAATATATTTTAAAAACTAATAAAAAAATTTATACGTCATTATGACGTCACATATATTTTTTAAAATATCTCTAATAGAGCCTAATGAACATAAAAATCCAGCATTATGTAGAACTAAAATACTCCTACAACAATAATAGTAAGTGTTAATAAAGGCATTTCACTGATTTCTGGCCGTTAAAACAGCTTTTTTCTTTAATTGATGACGTCATATGTAATGACGTCTTCAACCAACTACATCCTTTATAACACGGGTTCTAATAATCGGAACGTTATGAAAATTTCACCGAATTGAAGTGCACAAGATGTTATTCTCTTTCAAAATATGCACTTTGTTTTTTTTTCACATCAATTGTAACTTTTTATTATTATCATTGCATCAGATTTTGCCATCGAGTAGTTTGTTGAAGATTTTTGAAAATATGAATGTTTTTGGAAAAATGGGTTTTTTCACCTGACGATTTTAGGGTCATTTATGCTCACCGTGAATACTATTATATTCTTTGTTCTTTATTGTTATGATAATTAGATATGGGGAGAAACATTCCGGTTCGTAAGTTAATACGACGCGAAGTGTCGTTTTTGTCGCTGCTGCATATAGGTTCATAACTCTTTCCCGCGCAAAAGAACCTGACGCTGAAGGATGAAGTAAATCAAGCCATCGATCACCGAACACAGATTATGAGGGTGGGTCGGCAGGGTTGCGAAACCCAACTTGTAGTCTTACAAGATTTCTTGCGAAGTGCAGGAAGTAATTTATGCAGGGTGTATTTAAATTAGATAAAACAATGGTAAACAAAATTATTTTAAGTGTCAATTGTATTATTACAGACGTTTCGGGCATAGCCCTTCATCACTAATAAACTAAAAAGTAAGTGTCACGCATCTCAAACAAGAACTTCTAGTTCATTTTCTATGTATTTAAATTAGGTGTGGAACGCATGGACCCTAGCAACATGGAACCCACATGGAACACATGGAACACATGGACCCTACATGGAACCCATATGGAACTCATGGACCCTACATGGAAACCACATGGAACACATGGACCCTACATGGAAACCACATGGAACACATGGACCCTACATGGAACCCACATGGAACAACATGGAACACATGGACCTTTCATGGAACCCACATGGAACTCATGGACCCTACATGGAAACCACATGGAACACATGGACCCTACATGGAAACCACATGGAACACATGGACCCTACATGGAACCCACATGGAACACATGGAACACATGGACCTTTCATGGAACCCACATGGAACTCATGGACCCTACATGGAACCCACATGGAACACATGGAACACATGGACCTTTCATGGAACCCACATGGAACTCATGGACCCTACATGGAAACCACATGGAACTCATGGACCCTACATGGAAACCACATGGAACACATGGAACTCATGGACCTTTCATGGAACCCACATGGAACTCATGGACCCTACATGGAAACCACATGGAACACATGGAACACATGGACCTTTCATGGAACCCACATGGAACTCATGGACCCTACATGGAAACCACATGGAACACATGGACCCTACATGGAAACCACATGGAACACATGGAACACATGGAACACATGGACCTTTCATGGAACCCATATGGAACTCATGGACCCTACATGGAACCCACATGGAACACATGGAACACATGGACCTTTCATGGAACCCACATGGAACTCATGGACCCTACATGGAAACCACATGGAACACATGGACCCTACATGGAAACCACATGGAACTCATGGACCCTACATGGAAACCACATGGAACACATGGACCCTACATGGAAACCACATGGAACTCATGGACCCTACATGGAAACCACATGGAACACATGGACCCTACATGGAAACCACATGGAACTCATGGACCCTACATGGAAACCACATGGAACACATGGACCCTACATGGAAACCACATGGACCATACTCAAGCATGTTAACTGAAGGCATGTGTATTTTACGTATGTTTTCAGTTCATGAAAAAACAAATTTTCATCAATATCTCCATGCAGTTTGAAGCTATAGCTTTTAATTGATGTTTGGCTATGAAGTGACATTCGAGTCTTTGAATATTTTAAGCTTGATAATGTTGACTTTTCGTAGTCACGTGACCTTGAGGCAAGAAAACTGACGTTTAAAAATGCGCTTATGGTTTTTATACATTTCCAAAATCTTTTGCAGTAAAATCATGACACATAACGTACTTTATAAGATCCTGTTTGGATTACATGAATTTTGCTTCTTGTTCTCAAGAAAAATGCAAATATTGCCTTGGTCACGTGACCTGTTTTGTTGATTATTTCGTTTTCAAAAATTGATGGACATCCAATCCAAACGGAATCTTATCAAACACGTTATATGCAACAATTTTACATCAAAGGATTTTATAAATCTACAACAACCGTGAGCGCATTTTCAAATTTATGTTTTCCTTGCCTTTAGGTCACGTGACCACCAAATGTCAACAATATCAAGCTAAAAATATCAAAACACCTAAATGTCACTTTATGCCAAAACATCAACTTCATAGGTTTAAAACTTGATGGAGATATCTCTAAAATTAAGATTGCTATAAAAAAACATGCCTTAAGGTATCAGGGTACCCCAAAAAAACTTTCAAACCACCGGTTTTTAATTTTTTTTGACAATCAAATCAAATTGAATATTATCTATCATCTCCAAAAAACAGAATCTAAAAATATTTTTTCCCTAAAAAGTTAGAATCAAAAAACGAATTTTGGATTTCATTTGATGCAAAAAGATGTTGACAAGCAAGCTGTCAACAGCACTCACGCAACAGACTTTCCACAAAGATTCAGATGCGAAGAAAGTATCCAAAAATCGTAGCTGCTCACTCAAAACATCCTTGAGTAACGATGCTAAACCACACACGGTCAAAGTGCTCGTATTTTCGCCAACAGTAACTTTGTTTTCCTGCATCGTTGTGTTACGAACGCTACGTACTGTAAGGCGATCTACTTATGAATGCCATTCATATGTCATCAGGTATTGGATCACATATTTGTGGTGGATTATCCACGCTTGTGTAAACAAGGCGCCACTTCACTTGAAAACTCTTTTGCCTTTTATTTCGGACACAAAATAGCCATGAATCAATCGCACATTTTGAGTTCCGGGTCAAAGGGATTTTATCCGATTTAGCTGAAATTTGGTAGACATTTTATTAGATAAATATTCTTCAAAAATGTTTCTCCGAATTTTAATATTCAATTTCCTTCGAAAGTTATAACTTGTTTTGTAAAGTGTTTTCCAGTTTTTGCAGAGCTCGAAGTTTAGGACCGTATAAAAATGCAACAGGTTAATTTATCGATAAACGGAGACACCTTTTTTGTAAGCTATATCTCATGAGCAGGGGACTGGGACCAAGTCCGTAAAACTAATTCAATAAGAAACTAGCAAAATTGGAAAGTTTGGTGAACTTCGGCTTAATATTGACGATGCTAGAGGGCATCAAAGATGTCTATTTTCCCATACAAACTCTGTAAATTTTTGAGGTTGTCCAGCCAAACCATACATTCACTGTAAAATTTTGGCTGGACAACACAATTTCAAAAGTTCATAACTCCGACAGAATTCGCTCAAATTACATCAAATTTTGCACAGATACTAATTTCAACATGCTGTTTCATGTCATAAACTTAATTTCGTAATTGCATTTATTCTAATAAACTCGTTCCCAGTCCCCTGCTCGTTTAGGTAATGGCTAATTAGTCGAGGATTTCCGATAAATTGCGGCTGTATGGGACCTCGGCGATGATAGTGATGTCAAAATCTGAACTTTTTTACCTATTTCAAATATACTGTTTTTGTTCTAAAAACTAATTGTTTTATTGAATTCTGCATTTATTCAGCTTTCAGAAAATGTATACTTTATATAGGTTTTAACGTAACGAGTACGCGCTATAGCGTGTTGCGTGCATGATGTTCGTTTGGGGTACCCTAATACCTTAACATGTTTGAGTACATGGAACCCACATGGAACTCATGGACCCTACATGGAATCCAAATGGAATTCATGGACCCTACATGGACCCTACATGGACCCTACATGGACCCTACATGGAACCCCGGCACATGGAACTCATGAACACTACATGGACCCTACATGGAACTCATGGACCCTACATGGACCCTACATGGAACTCATGGACCCTACATGGAACTCATGCACCCTACATGGAACCCACATGGAACTCATGAACACTACATGGAACTCATGGACCCTACATGGAACTCATGGACCCTACATGGAACTCATGGACCCTACATGGAACCCACATGGAACTCATGAACACTACATGGAACTCATGGAGCCTACATGGAACTCATGGACCCTACATGGAACTCATGGACCCTACATGGAACTCATGGAACTCATGGACCCTCACACTGCTCACATGGAACTCCGATGGACCCTACATGGAATCCACATGGAACTCATGGACCCTAGCTACATGGAACCCACATGGAACACATGGACCCTATACATGGAACCCACATGGAACTCATGGACCCTACATGGAACCCATATGGAACTCATGGACCCTACATGGAACCAACATGGAAGTCATGGACACTACATGGAATCGACATGGAACTCATGGACTCTACTTGGAATCCACATGGAACTCATGGACCCTACATGGAACCCACATTAATTTCGTAATTGCATTTATTCTAATAAACTCGTTCCCAGTCCCCTGCTCGTTTAGATAATGGCTAATTAGTCGAGGATTTCCGATAAATTGCGGCTGTATGGGACCTCGGCGATGATAGTGATGTCAAAATCTGAACTTTTTTACCTATTTCAAATATACTGTTTTTGTTCTAAAAACTAATTGTTTTATTGAATTCTGCATTTATTCAGCTTTCAGAAAATGTATACTTTATATAGGTTTTAACGTAACGAGTACGCGCTATAGCGTGTTGCGTGCATGATGGTCGTTTGGGGTACCCTAATACCTTAACATGATTGAGTACATGGAACCCACATGGAACTCATGGACCCTACATGGAATCCAAATGGAATTCATGGACCCTACATGGACCCTACATGGACCCTACATGGACCCTACATGGAACCCCGGCACATGGAACTCATGAACACTACATGGACCCTACATGGAACTCATGGACCCTACATGGACCCTACATGGAACTCATGGACCCTACATGGAACCCACATGGAACTCATGGACCCTACATGGAACTCATGCACCCTACATGGAACCCACATGGAACTCATGGACCCTACATGGACCCTAGCTACATGGAACCCACATGGAACACATGGACCCTATACATGGAACCCACATGGAACTCATGGACCCTACATGGAACCCATATGGAACTCATGGACCCTACATGGAACCAACATGGAAGTCATGGACACTACATGGAATCGACATGGAACTCATGGACTCTACTTGGAATCCACATGGAACTCATGGACCCTACATGGAACCCACATGGAACTCATGCACCCTACATGGAACTCATGGACCCTACATGGAACCCACATGGAACTCATGGATCCTACATGGAATCCACATGGAACTCATGGATCCTACATGGAACCCACATGGAACTCATGGATCCTACATGGAACCCACATGGAACTCAAGGACCCTACATGGAACTCATGGACCCTACATGGAACCCACATGGAACTCATGGTTCCTACATGGAATCCACATGGAACTCATGGATCCTACATGGAATCCACATGGAACTCATGGATCCTACATGGAATCCACATGGAACTCATGGATCCTACATGGAACCCACATGGAACTCATGGACGCTACATGGAATCCACATGGAACTCATGGACCCTACATGGAACCCACATGGAGCTCGTGGACCCTACATGGAACTCATGGACCCTACATGGAACCCACATGGAAAACCACATTAATTGACAGTACACGGATTCTACATGGACCCTACATGGATCGTACATGGATCTCACATGAACCCACATGCATCAGTTTATATGATATGATTTGATATCCACTATGTATTGCTTCTGGCAAACAGTGCTATGAGACGAAACATCAAGTTTCTATAATAAAAATCTATCTGCGATTGCGTCTGATAGGCCATCCGGAAAGGGCTTTTTTGTTGTTCCAGAAAGTGTGATTTATGCAATAATTTTGCAAGAAATGTTCTCTACAGTACATCGGGTCTACCAGTAATGAATTCAAGGTCAGATTCAGAAACCACAAATCAGCAATGAAGACAAACAAAAAAACATGCGAAGTTGCCATACATTTTAATGCGAGCAACCATTCCCTCGCCGACTTTGTCTTCATTGCCATTGAACAAATTAGTGCTTTGGATAACATCGACAAAATACTTTTAACTAGAGAGGCTTTTTGGAGTGCGCAATTGTGTACACTAGCACCCCATGGGTTGAATAAGAGGCAGGAATTTAATGCCACCAAGCGAATTAGATATAATAGACCTTAGGTATTTTAAACATTTTTAGCTTTCTTATCAATAGTTGATTATATCCATTCATTCATTCCACGTTTTCATTTTTAATTTATTCTTAATCTATTGTCCTTTTATTCTATCATTACTATAAATACTTATAGATTTTCATTTAGTAGTCACCAAGTGTTGTAAATACATTATATTACTGAAGAAGGCCAAACAGGCCGAAACGTTTATTAAAGTTCTTGGACCAGCAAGTAGTTCGCTTGATGTCTACACCATTTATCCTCAACTAGTCATTATCCTTAAAGTGCCTATGAAACGAAAAAACAGACCCCGTTTTTATTTGCTACTACGAAAGTTTACTATTTACTTGTTTACATGGCGTTAATAAAAAGTGAATTGAGCTTCAGGAACATTTTTTATTTCGCGCGCGAAGTTGGGCATTTTGGGTTTCAAAGTGCGACAATTCCCGCTTGGTCAAACTATAGAAATGTGACGTCATAAGTTGTGCAAACAAAGGCATACACAACTTATGACGTCACCGAGCCATTGTCAAGGGCCCAGTCTCTTGTCGCACATTTTGGTTGAAAATGATAATTTTCGAACCGCGAAAAGAAAATGTTCGCACGCTCAAAGTCGATGTTTAAATACAGCAAATGTTCAGAGAAAGACCAAACAACAATAATGTACAATAAAACAAGGATCGACATTTTCGTTTCATAGGCACTTTAATGGCATCTGCGTCTGGTATCTAAAGATCCTACTCGCTAGTGGCAAGGTTGTTGGCGTTCCAATCACTACTTGTATTATGCCTATAATAATATATACACCTAATTGCAGAAAGGTTGTCCCAGAAAAGCACATTTGCACATTTGCACATTTACACATTTGCACATTCGCAACATCACGTGTATATTTGTTTTGCGCAAGTGGAACCCAGAGTCAATAGATTCAGTAGAAGTATACTGCCATAAGAATGCTGCGGCCTTATACAGAAGATTTCAGGTGGAGAGTTGTATTTCAGCGCTTGTAAAAGTGCAAATGTGTAAATGTGCAAATGTGTCAATGTGCTTTTCCGAGGTGGACAACCTTTCTGCAATTAGGTGTATATGAATTTTTTCGCGTTTTGAAAATTAGAGAAAAAATATGCTCTCGTCGGTATGTGCGTGTTCCCCTGGGGATTCTTTTAAGGTATTTAACTGGCCGTCTCTCTAAAAACCTCTCAGTCGCGTTTTCGCTTCTAAAATAAATATCTCCTAAACTCTAGCTAATGAACGACTATATCAAGGTTAAAACTAAAACGGGTTTAGTTTGCTTCAAAATATTTTTATTTTATTTTATTTTATTTTTTGAAATGATTCCGTCTGAGAGCTGGTCAAGAAGTCAAATTTGCATGAAATTATGCACTTTTTTGCGGCGCTGTACAAACTTCGTCTCGCATTATCCAGCGAAACATTTTATATCATGTTGTAGATAAATGTATCTAGTTTGTCTAGAGGTAAAGCGTTATTCAATCGGTTCAGCGGTTTATGAGAAAATTAGTTGATAATTAACCCCACTAAGATCTAACTGAACGGCGGCTCAAAATTACCCAAATTTACTCGATTATTTTGCAAAAGTGGCACCTCGCTGGACTCTCTCATTGACACAATCGGATTGAACATCATTTCATTTACACAAATCTGTAAAAACCTGTGTACGTTTTGGATATTTCAAAAGTTACGACAATTTCAGTTGGTGCATGTTAGACGATTTACGAATATTAATTAGGTGCAATATCTTATCCATATGAAGTTGAAAATAGCTTACCTCCTTCCTAAATCGCTGTATTTGGAAATGTTGACCTGGAATGAAGTCTAGCATGGGTAAAATGGGAAACATGAGCGATTTAGGAAGGAGGTAAGCCGTTTTCAACTTCATATGGATAAGATATCTGAGATCATATTGCACCTAATTAATATTCGTAAATCGTCTAACATGCACCAACTGAAATTGTCGTAACTTTTGAAATATCCAAAACGTACACAGGTTTTTACAGATTTGTGTAAATGAAATGATGTTCAATCCGATTGTATCAATGAGAGAGTCCAGAGAGGTGCCACTTTTGCAAAATAATCGAGTAAAGTTGGGTAATTTTGAGCCGCCGTTCAGTTAGATCTTAGTGGGGTTAATTATCAACTAATTTTCTCATAAACGGCTGAACCGATTAATAACGCTTTACCTCTAGACAAACTAGATACATTTATCTACAACATGATATAAAAAGTTTCGCTGGATAATGCGAGACGAAGTTTGTACAGCGCCGTAAAGAAGTACATAATTTCATGCAAATTTGACCTCTTGACCAGCTCTCAGACGGAATCATTTCAAAAAATAAAATAAAATAAAATACAAATATTTTGAAGCAAATCAAACCCGTTTTAGTTTTAACCTTGATATAGTCTTTCATTAGCTAGAGTTTGGGAGATATTTATTTTAGAAGCGAAAACGACTGAGAGGTTTTTAAAGATCGTTAAGGATCGTTTGTTTAAGGGTGTGTCCTCTTGGTGCTCTCTTCTGGAGACTTAACGTCTTAAATTTTGATTGCTGTCTTCATGGCTGGTTCTTCGTCGAGTCAGATTGATCTCCAAGCCTTGTTTAATGCCCAGAAAGATTATATCCTAGCGGCAGTAAATGATCAAATTCAAAGTCTGAAAGGAGACATCCTCCAGTCAAATTCTGAGGTTGGGGGGTGCACGGGTTTTGGATTGGGATAGTAATTTAGACGAGAGATGAATTTTTTCGCGTTTTGAAAATTAGAGAAAAAATATGCTCTCGTCGGTATGTGCGTGTTCCCCTTGGGATTCTTTTAAGGTATTTAAGGGTCGTTTGTTTAAGGGTGTGTCCTCTTGGTGCTCTCTTCTGGAGACTTAACGTCTTAAATTTTGATGGACTCTTTGATGTTTGCTTGTTTACAATTTTGTTTTGTTCTCTTGGTTTCAGTGTTTTCCAAGGAATGCAATTTTGTTTTGTTCTCTTTGTTTCAGTGCTTTCCAAGGAATGCAATTGTTTGCTGAATGGTTGGGACGATCTGTGCCCTGTTTCCAAATTGGTAACTTTTGTATCTTCAGAGAGAGATAAATTGTAAATTGACCGTGTGAAGTGTCGTGTTGTGCCCATTTATATTTAAAAAATTAAATTGGAATTCCTGTTATGATATTCCTGTTAACGTTAAGTAAATTTGGGACGTGATGTGCCCGTAAAAAAATTGCAGTAAAATTGTTGGGGACGTGATGTGCCCGTTAATATTTGTAAAATTGGGACGTGATGTGCCCGTAAAATTGCAGTAATGTTGGGACGTGATGTGCCCGTTAATATTTGTAAAATTGGGACGTGATGTGCCCGTAAAATTGCAGTACTGTTGGGACGTGATGTGCCCGTTAATATTTGTAAAATTGGGACGTGATGTGCCCGTAAAATTGCAGTAATGTTGGGACGTGATGTGCCCGTTAATATTTGTAAAATTGGGACGTGATGTGCCCGTAAAATTGCAGTAATGTTGGGACGTGATGTGCCCGTTAATATTTGTAAAATTGGGACGTGATGTGCCCGTAAAATTGCAGTAATGTTGGGACGTGATGTGCCCGTTAATATTTGTAATATTGGGACGTGATGTGCCCGTAGGGACGCGTTGTGCCCATAAAATTGCAGTAATATTGGGTCGTGATATATCCGGTATATGTATTATGTATGATAGGGACGTGATGTGCCCGTAGGGACGTGATGTGCCCATAAAATTGCAGTGAAATTGGGACGTGATGTGCCCGTTAATGTTACGTAGCGAATGGGACGTGATGTGTCCGTAGGGACGCGATGTGCCCATAAATGGCAGTAATATTGGGACGTGATGTGCCCGTAAATATTATTGTAGGATTGGGACGGTATGTGCCCGTAAACATGAAGTAAATTTGGGATTGAAGTGCCAATAAACCTTTCGAATGTTAAATTCCCCTTCCTTGTAGTTGACTTCTTTTACCCTTGCTCCTCAATAGGAGGGATTTTTTCCCTATGAATCTTTGTAATTAGCGTGTTAATGTTGTTGCAAGTTTTTATGTTTTTCAGATGTGTTTCAGTCTTGTATGTGGCAGGAGTTCAGCGCTGCAATTCCACATCATCTTCAAGAGACAGCCAAACGCGTAAAAGAATCAGTTGTTGCCTCCAAGGCCAGCGGTACCGTGAGGACCTACTTATCAGGTTTCAAGCGTTGGAAGCGGTGGTGTAGTATAAATCATGTTTGTGCGTTTCCAGCTAATCCATTTTTGGTGGCAGTTTATCTCCAATGTCTTATTCAAGGTGCTACGTCTCCCTCACCTATTCTTAATGCAGTCTACAGCATCGACTGGGCGCTGCAGTTGGGAGGCCTTTCGAAGATTTCTTCCCATCCTCTAGTCTCGTCTATGTGCTCTGCCTCCCAAAGAATCTTGGGAAGACCAAAACTCAAAAAAGAACCTATTACAGCAGAGATGCTGAAGATGTTGGTCGAGTCAAAAATCAAAGATAAGTGTCCTTCTTTCATGGATTTAAGAACTGTAGCCTTGTGTTTATTAGGTTACGCGGGATTTTTTCGTTTCAGTGATTTGGTTAAAATTAGGGCATGTGACGTGAAGTTTTCCTCTTCTTTTTGTATAATTTTCGTCGAATCGTCCAAGACAGACCAGCTGCGCGAAGGTGCATGGGTGACGATTGCTCGATCCGACCTGGTCACGTGCCCCGTTAAAACCTTGGAACTCTATATTGGCGCAGCTGATATCAACTTGCGATTTCTCCGCCTGCCTCGTCTTCCAAACTTCGCCAACAAAGCATCAGTTATACGAGAGTGAGGGAGCTTATCAGGGACGCCTTCAAAGACTTTACAGACGTTTCAGCTATAGGATATAGGAGTTCATAGTTTGAGAGCTGGTGGAGCCTCTGCTGCGGCGAATGCGGGTATTCCCGATAGACTTTTTAAGAGACACGGAAGATGGTCCAGCGAGAATGCCAAAGATGGCTATATTTTAATAGGACAATTTAGACAATGTGCTCTCTGTTTCGAGAGCTTTAGGGATTTAGTTTTTGGCCGAGCCCAGCAGGTCGGAGAGTGAGGTCCATGGGGCTGGGGATTTTCCTCGTTATCGTAACGAGCACGCAGAGGTTTTTCATCCTATGGATGCTCGTACTCACTCTCCTTTATTATAGTTATTATATATGACTTTTGTCTATTAGGCTCTACCTTGATGCTGCTAATAAAATATCGATTCCGTGCAGTCTCCAGCGAGCACGCGACAAACAACATATGGTTGTTGGTTTTGTTTTGAGGTTGGGGGGTGCACGGGTTTTGGATTGGGATAGTAATTTAGACGAGAGGTGATATTTACTGCATGAGCGGCCGTGTTGTATCGGTAGATATAGATCCGAGCCGCAGGCGAGGATCTATTTCTCCGATACAACACGGACGCGAATGCTGTAAATGGCTTCTAAACCTCCATCCCAATTTACCTTGATTTAAAACAGCAATACACGAAATCTGAGCAAATAACACAAGAAAATTACAGAACTTTCTTGTATAGGTACTTTTGACGTCACTGTCATGCGCAGGATACACCTCAAGTCATCCCACATTGGAAAGAGCTTTTGTATTTGTAAATAGGAAGCCGTAATGATATTCGTATCATTCTAGCAAAGGTATCCCTATATTATGTGCTTGCTTGATGTTGCTGTGTCGTGAACGATTTGGAAGGGAAAAGCTTGTCAAAAACGTTTGTAATCACATAACGAACTCTAGCCGCCATTATACTATGATTGTGGGCGCAGATTTGGCCATCGGTTTAATACGTCAACCGTGCGCATTAAAAACCAGTTTAAACCGGAATCAAACCTGAAATTATGAATCTCATTATCCAGATTCTTGGATAGTGGAATACAAAGGATCTACACGACTTCGGCAGAGTCTTCTTCCTTCTCTCTCTCTCGGGGAGGAGGTTAAAAGAAGACTCTGCTCGCAGGGTACTGAATGACTTACACTGATTACACAAAGGAAAAACTCGAACAACAGCCGCAAGGGCTCATGGGTAAAATATGGGAGGGGTTCGTTGTTATACAATGAGTAGAGCCACCATCAGGTATTCTACCATGAACCATGCACCTGTTTCCAGTTCAGACTATTTTTCAGGCAATTAATTGGTTTCCAATTGAAATTGGAATGTCAGGTATAGTAAATAAAAATGGGAACTACTGACTATTAACCTATGGATATCATTCCTCTTTATTAACGACTATTAGAATTTTCATTTATTTTTAATTGATGCAATCTGATTCGCTCTAGAACAATGGAAAATTTGTTGTATAAATAACTACAATCTTGGACAAAACTGTTGAGACACTTCCAAGCTTTTGGGTAAAATTCGGCTCCCAAAGGGGATTAGCCTCTCTAGCTCCTCTTCCGGCCCCCTCCCCCAAAACAATGTTGTTCGTTGTCCAAATTCATGCCTCGTGTGTCTAGTTTCCGAAACATTGAACCGGGAGGAGAGGGTCAAAGAAATATAAAGAAGTGTTCTTAATTGAAATCCCATAAATTATCAGCTCTATTGCCCGATATGGAAACAGGATGACTCAGAGACCCAATATAGGAGATGGAGATTCATGGACTCCTGATATTTATTTAGTTCACAATTTTTCAGACACATCATCATATTGAACTATAGAATACTGAACGTCGTTAAAAATTACAACAATATCAACAACAACAACAACAAAATAATTACAGAACCCGCGGAGCAAGCTTAATAATGGTGGGGCTAAAATGTTTCTTCCGTACAAGGATTGCAATGACGATACCATTTTTAAAATTTCCTTAAAATGTTTACTACCTGTGGACAGATAAGTGGTGGGGCTATAACCCTACCAGCCCCTCCCCTTCCGCGGGCCCTGAATTAAGGACATATCATTAAGATAATATTTAATTGGTCCAGACCACACAGCACAATTTAAATCGGCCGTTACAAAGTCGGCCAAGTTATGATGCTCAAGACAAAAGTCGCTAAAGCGCAAAACTGACTCAGGCGTACATAAAATGACATCATATGACTGCTAACATATTCCTTACAACTCTATTTAGAATGTCCGCAAATAGCTCAACGTTATGAGGGCCACCTGGAAATTATCATTTTTGGTAACGGTGTTACCCTATCCAATAAAGTTGTCACATTCTTATGCGATTTTAAAATAAGATAAGGTAAAGTTTTAGTCGCTTCGTGTGGTACCCAGTTCGGCGGTATATTTACTAGCATAGCGATCTGCCATGCATATCTTTCTCCATAACGAACTCGAAAATTGACTTTGTTTATCGTTGATTCAACTCCGATAAATGGTGTACAATTCAGTTTGATCCAACTTTGGAAAGACTTCGTAACAACCGATTTCACAAGTGCGGTGTGGTCTAACAAACCTTTTCGAGACCCCTTTGCCGACTAACAAATGGCTCAACTAAAGGCTCGTTTGATTTGGAGTACTTTCAAAGCATTAATTACGAATTTTAGTCAAGCTCGAAGGCTGACTTTTTTATGTACAATACACTGCCCTTGGAGAGGGTACTCCCATAAGCTTAGGATAGGGCGTGCCGCCATCACAGGGTGGGTACTTGATCCAGGTTTGGATATAGGGGTGCCGCAGCTGAGGGATTTGAAAATATTGCCCTAGCTGTTTATAACAACGAAGCTATAAAATACCAATACCCTGCGTAGGACACATTCATGTACTGTGTAGGACAGACTGGTCAGTTTTATATTAAATTAATTTTACTTCCCCGTATAGCCTATGTTTAAACTATGACCCTATTTAAGATATATATTAAAAACTCAGTTCTAAGTTTTTCAGAGTGAAAATATTACGAATTCCTCCACCTAGCCCGAGTATACTCAACAAAACGAACAACAACTATTTAAAGCGATTTGACTCGCTGGCCTCATGCATGACGACTTTGACAAATGAATGGATTTCAGAAGAAATTTACAAGGTACCCTAATTTCGTTCAATCTGCTCGAGGGATTTGGTTGAGCGAACTCTAAAATAGACAACTGATATTTCTATTCTTATATGTTCTTCCTCCTATGCACTCGCATGTGCCTGCTAAGATTGCCAGATTGGGAGAACCTCATCTCGCACATTTTACACTGGTACGGCTTCTCTCCGGTGTGGATTCTGAGGTGCTTAGTGAGCGTAGAGCTGTCTGCAAAACCACGTGAACAAACGTGGCATTTGTAGGGTCGCTCGCCACTGTGAATGCGCATGTGCGTGGTGACTGAGGAGGACTGGGCAAACCTGTTGTGGAAACAAGAAAAACTCGTTTTTAATACGGACGGTTCTGTTGAGTACACATGAACAATGGTTTCAAGTCGAGGTTGTGCGTGCATTGTATTATTTATCAGCAATGGAAATTGAGAATGTTGGTATTTCTTTGGAATGAGGTCATCATCAGTCCTTTTCTTGATTGGAAGACCGTGAAGGGACTGGGTATGCAATGCCTTACTAACCTGCGCTGACATATTTGACATTTGAATGGCTTTTCCTTTGAATGCACACGAAGGTGAGCCTTCAGATTGGCATCTTGAGAGAATGACTTGTCACAGATGTTACACTGAAATGGCTTCTCTCCAGTGTGTATGCGCATGTGCGCCTTGAGTGTGGACGGTCTAGAGTAAACCTTATGACACAGTGAGCACGTGGTACTGGCATCCTGTGAATGAAACATCGTATTATAGCGAATTAATGACTGATTAATACCCTCAAATAAATAAACAGCAACAAACAGCAATCAATCAATCAATGAATAAATCAATAGCAACAAATCAATCAATCAATCAATAAATAGCAACAAATAAATAAACAACAACAAATAAATAAACAACAACAGCAATCAATCTATCAATAAATAAATAGCAACAAATAAATCAATTAATCCATAAATAGCAACAAATAAATAAATAAATAAATAGTCTAGTAACAAATAAATAAACAACAACAAATAAATAAACAACAACAAACAGCAATCAATAAAGAAATAAATAGCAACAAATAAATAAAGGAATAAATATATAAACGAACGAACGAATGCCGATGAACAAACGAATGAACGAACGAATGAACGAACAAACGAACGAACGAATGAATGAATGAATAAATATATGGATGAATTGATCAATAAATCAATTCCAGACAAGCACTTCAAACGATCACCGTTGGACTACCAGTAGGACTGGAAGCGATAAAATTGGACGCGAAAATTCACGGCAAAGGAAAAACAGCAATGTGCATGGTATAACGTAACTGACCTATAATATTAATAATAATAATAATAATAATAATAATAATAATAATAATAATAATAATAATAATAATAATAATAATAATAATAATAATAATAATAATAATAATAATAATAATAATAATAATAATAATAATAATACATTTTATTAAAAACATGAATGGCAATTTACAATTTAAAAGGAATATTGAAATTGAAAAACTCAAGTTCAAATCATATGGTTTCGAGTGCAATTTGGGTTCTTTGAAAACTGTGTTGAAAAAGCACATAATCTTTGTGTTTTGTTAGTAAAATTACCAATGGTAACATAATTCATTCAAATAAACAGTTCATTAAAGTTTTTCTCAAGCTCAAAGCAAATCACAAGATATTTCAATACCTTTAAGTTTAATGGAGAAGTTTAATTCTTCATCTGCTTATTTGCGACTGATTCGTCGTAATCGAGGGATTACGGAATGCCGGGGACTAGTGACTTTCAACGATAGAAAACAATCCACCAGGCTATTACTCAGCTTGCTAATAACCACTTATCTATTCCCATAGCAATTTTCTCCAGTTTTGTTCTGTCAGTTAGGGCTGTTTTTGAACTAATTTCGTAGCCTTTTTGAGGCACTTTGTGGACTTTTGAACAGACCGTCCGCCATTTTGTTTTTACACTTGTAAATATTTTCTTGAATTTTGATTGGCCAATTTTGTTCTGGAAGTCAAAATTACTCTCGTTTCTGATTGGTCGACCAATCAGTATCAAGTAAATTCTGGTTTGTATAGGTCATCCACCTTTTGAATAATAACTTCCGGAACAAGTTCCAACAGACTTCGTTCCCAGGGGTATTTCTCTGGGAGCGAGTAACGAGCGACAATATATACCCCTGGGTTCCCGAGGATGCACTGCTCTCAGCGAATCAGAATGCAGAAATTATTGTATGTTTATTATTAAAATGAAAACTGTAGTCGGGGAGCCAGACCTCAAAAAAGCCTTTAATTAAGGAGTTCGTTCAACCCACTCCACAGTAAAAGTTTGATAGCGGATTCTGATAGGGTGAACTCTCCTGATTAACGCTAGGTACGTTGTAGAGTTGGATTGTGGTGACACTTTCGAGTTATGGCCATGTTTTTGTGGGCTACCGGAAGTTCAACACGGAAACGAGGCTGGGTATAAACATTTACAATATCACGTTAAATTACATCAAAATGTATTGGAAATGTTAGGTATGCAAAGAAAACGGAAAACCACCTATTATGAAATAGTTTTAGCTCTGGGAGTGAAGTTAAAAACATTTTAAAGACATATCGACACGAAGAACAGTACTTGCCTTTTGCATGAAAAATGCTTGGCTTTTGATGCCTTCATTAATAATATGTAAAATAGTAATACACTAGCAGCATACTCAATGAAACGGCGTATTTACACTTTATAGTATCAGGTTTGGGCATATTTAGGAAATTCATGTCTTTTTCACTGGTTTGTGAGTACATTTTCTATGATATACAACTCTGCCTCGCTTCCATGCTGAGGCGGCAAATTCAAAATGGCGGACACATAGGCATTTTGGAAGTCGGATTTCTTCAAGAAATGTGACCGGTAAGTGCAGAAATAATGCTTAAATGAAAAAGAAAAAGCTATTTGAAGTTACATATGAGCTTCAAGCATTGAAAAACAGCTTCAAAAACATTGATTGATCGAGAAATTAAAATAAATAATTGTCGTAAAGTTTGTAATTCTAATAGTCAAAGTGGATTCAGAAAAAAAATGTCAAGACTTCTTCATATTTATTTGATGTACCATCGTATGTCTCACTACATATACTCCTAAACGCTGTTGTGATTTAGAAATAAAATGTAATTACAATTATGGTTGCATGTGTTTCTCTGACAGAACTGTAAGTACCGTCTTTATTCAATTCGCTAGAATGCAACAAGATGATGTATACGAAAGGCTTTCTCCCTACTTTAGTCAATTATATGAAAATGAAGTACTGTGGCATGCTTCATGCTATGCCACATATACAAGTTTACAAAACATGAAATATGTTTCAAGCGCTAGCAAACAGGAAGTGAACTTAGAAGAGGCTGAAGGAACAACCGCGTCATCTATCAGAAGCTCTCGATCTAATGTTGCTCCGCATGATTGGACTAAATGTTTGTTTTGCAAAAATCGCACATACAAGAAAGAAAGAGTGATGCAAAATGTTTCCACATTTGAAGCATGCAATACCATAATGCAGTGTGCTGAAGCAAAGGGCGATCAAGATATGCTCCACATACTTCTAGGCGTCAATAATGACTTAGTGGCAGCAGAAGGCAAATATCACAAAACATGCTATGCATCGTATGTCAGTAAGTCAAACTTGAAGTCTCGAAGCTTTAAAGAAGACGAGGGAAAAGAGTCAGCTTTTGATCAGGCATTTTCTGAACTAGGTCTAGATATTAGAAATGGGCTAGAATTGGGAAGAGCTTACGGTATGTCTTTTTTGCTGAATAAATACGCCGGATTGTTAGAAAAACTAGGCGTAGACGGTCAGAAGTATACTAAACAGAAACTGAAGCTTCGATTGAAGGCACATTTTGGAGAAAGTATTGTTTTTCATCAGCCATACCAGAAAACGAATCCAGAGCTTGTATATTCTAGCAGTATATCATTACAGGATATCATCAATGCTGCTGCTGCTGCTCAGAATGCACAACCTCAGAATCAGGAAACAATAAACCCACCGAAGATCCATCTCCAAAACATTTGTTGTACAAAGCAGCAAAGTTGCTCAAATCAAGCAGTGTAAAGGCATATCGCTTTGTCCAGCTAGTGTCAATGATATAGATCTAGCAACCGCAAAACATATAGTACCAAGTGATCTGTATTTATTCATGCGCTGGATGATCACAAACGATGATGTGGAAGTAGACGTTGAATCAAACTGCAATAATGAGTCAGATGAAAGGAAAATTCTTTGTCTATCTCAAGATGCAATTCATTGTTCGTCTCATGGTCGTGTTAAAACTTCCCAAGCATCTGGGCCTCGCCATGTCTGTGCGTCATTTGACAGGATCCAAGCAGCTTGTCTCCATCCTTAATCGCATGGGTCACTCCTCATCCTACGACGAAATAGAGATTGTAGATACTGGTCTAGCTAGGGAGATTCTGGCAAAATCAGAGCTCAGTGGCACTGTTATCCTTCTAATATCTTCCCAGGTACTTTTATCCAGTTCGCCGCAGACAACAATGACATCAACGAAGAAACTCTAGATGGGAAGAACACGACGCATGCCACAACCCTTGTCGTGTATCAAAAAAAGCCATTTGGTCCAATGCCACCACCAGAAGTGCTTGCTGATCATACAAGCAAGAAAAGATCTCTGGACAGCGTTAATACCAGTGATGAAATTCTGGAATGTTCAGCCTACGGCAAGCGTCCGGTTGTCGCAGCTTTCCTTGGCCAATTAGAGCCTAAGCCCTATCACAATAACAGTGATATATACACATCGTCTTGTAGAATGGATCTGACATGGGTATTAGCCCGAATGTCTCCCACAACCTTATTCACTGAGGAAAACGAACACCAGGAAACAACTCAGTCCATACCAAGCTGGAGTGGATTTAACTCCATGCTATTTCCGGAGACCACACGACCTACTGTCATTGGTTACTGTCCAATGATAAATGGCCTATCAACCGAGCTTAGCACTGTGTACACGGTCATGAAAAAAAACACGCAACTTATGTGCGCCCGCCTTCATCAGGAAGATGTAGTCATCACATTTGATCTGGCGATCTATGTAAAGGCGAAACAGATCCAATGGAAATTCCCAGATGAGTTTTCAGACACAGTCATACGGATGGGTGGCTTCCATATCGCTACAAATTTTCTATCAGTTTTAGGGAAGAAATACCAGAACTCTGGACTGGAAGATATCCTAATAGAATCCGGTGCGTATGCACCAGGTAGCATATCGTCCTTAATGAAAGGGAAATCTTACAATAGAGGTGTAAGAGCTCACAAGTTGGTGATGGAAGCGCTTTTTCGCCTGATGTGGCAAGCATTCATACAATGGTCACATGTCCAATCACAAGAAGCCCTCAGGCCAAGCGTAGACGAGGATCGCATCGTGAACGGAATCAAAACCTTTCACCAAGCTGTCAAGCACAAGGAAAGTGTCCCCGAGAAAGCCAAATGTATAACATCTGAGCTGGAGCCTTTAATCCAACATTTCGAAGAATTCAGACGAGAACAGAAGTCGCGATCACATATGTTTACATTTTGGGACGAGTACATCAGCATGGTACTGATACTCCTTCAATTTATCAAAGCAGAACGGACAGGAAACTGGTCCCTTCATCTTGCAGCTACCTCCGCAATGGTACCTCACTTCTACGCACATGACAGACCAAACTACTCTCGTTGGCTTCCTGTGTATTTGGCAGACATGGCACAATTGGAGCAGCAGCATCCTGCAGTACACAAGCAGTTCATGGATGGAGATCATGCGGTGAGCCGTTCAAGCCAACCATTTGCTAAAGTATGGACTGACATGGCGCTTGAACAGTCCATTAATTTGGATTCTAAGTCTAAAGGTGGTATCGTTGGGATAAGTCAAAATCCAGAAGCGCTTCAAAGATGGTTTTTAACCAGCCACGAAAGAGCAGCCATTACTACAGCAGTCAAGCAAATGTGTGGAATCAATGATCCAGACAGAGTTGGTACCCACAAGGAAGCAGCTCCTAAGAGAGTGCAGCGTGATGAGAAAGACGTCCAGAAAATAGTTACTTGTTTCAAGTCAGGTCTCATGAAAGATCCTTTTTCTGAAGATAATGACATGTTAAGTAACATTGCAACTGGTGTTGTATTGCCTGCAGAAGTCGCCGAAAGATTGGTGAAGAGCAGAGAACAGGGTTTGGTGCAGTTAGACAGCTTCATACAACAGCGCTTAAATGCTAATGCCGTGAGCTTCTGGGACGCCATACCAAACCTGAAAATCAAGACATTCAGTGTCACAACAAAGAAAGTCACCATCAAATCTTCAAACGAGAAACTCGTCACTATAGCTGAAGACAGAGACCTTTTTGGACGGTTGCTAATCGTTGCCAAAGTTCGACAAATTGACCTAAGAGAAGTCCTCAGCTTTGAGCTTTCAACAATACCATATTCGCTAGCCCACCATGATGGCACTCTTCGAAAGACAACAAAGAGCGTACTTCTCCAAATTCTGGAAAAGGATGTCACTGTAGAGCCACGACTATCTTCTCTTCCAGCGATGTCAACTGTATACATCATTGATGGTATGGCTTTAATACAGATGCTGAAATTTGCAGGAGCATCAACATTTGGTGAGATGGCAGGCAAGTACTATGAAGTAGTCACAGGTTACCATCAACAGGAAAACTGTCATCGCGTAGACGTGGTCTTTGACCAGTACTGGCATCTTTCCATCAAGGCCGGAGAACGAAAGAAACGCGGGGAGACAAGTGCGTTAGAAGTAAAGATTCATGGATCATCCACGCCTGTACCAAAACAGTGGCCTAAGTACATCTCTAATGTAAATAATAAAGTGAGTCTTTGCGCTTTCCTCACAGAATCATGGTGCGAAATGGGAAAACGCCTACTGCAGTCCAACAAGAAACTCGTCATTGGAGGGGGAATGAGGGACGGAGTACTAGCATTGTCCATCAAGAATGATCGCTGTGTTACAGTTGAAGAGTTAAATGCTGACCATGAGGAAGCAGACACCAGGATGCTATTACATGCAGAACATGCCAGCCAAGATGGACAGAGGATTGTTATTCAGTCGCCAGACACTGATGTCCTGCTTCTGTGCATCTCACACTATGATGACATCGGATGCGAAGAGTTGTGGTTTAGAACTGGAGTCAAGGATCGCCTGCGATACATTCCAGCACACAAGATCTCCCTACTTCTTGGCCCACGAATGTGCAAAGTTCTCCCTGCATTTCATGCAGTTACAGGATGCGACTCCACCAGCGCATTATCAGGCATAGGAAAGAAGAAAGCATGGAAGATGATCAGCAAGAGCAAGGTACACCAAGAGAGTCTAGTGAGTGTCGGACAGTCGCTTGAAGTCGATGACGTGACAGCAAAGAAAACTGAGCTATTTATCTGCAGCTTGTATACCATATCAAATAGGATCCCAGCTACTGTTGATGAAGCTCGCTACATTATGTTTTGTCAGAAAGCGCAGAGCAACATAATACTGCCTCCAACTTCGGACAGCCTTCTGCAACACATCAAAAGGTCAAACTACCAAGCTTATGTGTGGAGAAAGGCTCTCGTAGCAAGGCAAGGTATGCCATCACCTGACGGTCACGGCTGGAGAGTTGAATCTGATATACTGTGCCCTCATCTGATGACAAAGCCACCTGCACCAGCAAGTATCCTGGAGCTGACAAACTGCCAGTGTTGGAAGTCATCATGTACAAAGAACTGCTCCTGTAGCAAAAATGGATTGGCCTGCACTGAAGCATGCAAATGCATGGCAGATGAAGCATGTCAAAACCCCAACAAGGGAAGTGGTTTTGAGTCGGAGTGTGACATGGATCCGGATGAATTAGATGATTCAGACTTTGATGACTAGGACCAGGGTAAGTTACGACTCCGATTGAAAGTTCTCAGTTTCATAACGTTTTTTTTACAATCGTCTTTGTAAAACCTTTGTTTGCGAGGTTTTGTATACATCCTGTCAGAAGCCCATTCAAAGTGGAAGTCACGTGATCAGTCACGTGATACAACGTTTGATCACCCAATTGATAGAGAGCGACGATAGTTTACATTATGTGAAGGTTCTATACATTTTACTCCCAAATACAGCGGCTATAACAATATTTTTATACCCAGCCTCGTTTCCATGCTAAACTTCCGGTAGCCAACATAAACATGGCCTTAACTCGAAAGTGTTACCACAATCCGACTCTACAACGTAGCTAGCGTTAATCAGGAGTGTTCACTCTATCAGAATCCGCTATCAAACTTTTACTGTGGAGTGGGTTGAACGAGACGATATTTTTCGGATCCTAGCTCCCCGACTATTAAAAGTCTCATATGCGCAACGGTTTGACCTACATTTAAATAGGATAGCTTCCTTGCATTTCTAAGTTCATATTTGTGCCACTGGGTCTGATTGCTAAGTTTATAATACTAGGTGAGGAATTCAAGTTATTACCTTGTCTAGTGCATCGTCATCAAGACTGTCCTGCGTTAGTTGGCTGCTCCCTGTGCTTAAACCTCTCTCATGCCCTTCACTGCCTTCTTTCTATAAAAATACCACCACAGAGCGAAAAAGTTACAAAAAGCACGTGTTCCCGTAAACCAATTTGGACCAGACTGAAATCTCGCGTAACTTTCAACGTTTGAGACTGGAACTGTGAAAGCGCGTGTTTCATATCTAATCAGCCGTAGACTCACGTACAGGAGCCAGAGTCCTCACTGTATGTTACCTGCTGACAGAGTCTCCTTTTCACTCGAGGAAGAGAAGAGGAAGAAAAGAAAACTTCTTCTTTAGAAGAGAGAGAAAAGAAGACTTCTTCTTTTTTCCTCTTCTCTTCCGCGGGAGAAAAGGAGACTCAGGGAACACTGCCGGAACACTGTATGAATAATTCGAATTAAATCGAACATTTTCAACAATTTTTAAATCATCATCATCATCACATATCAAACTTATGTCCTGCATCGTTGAACATTTGCTCCTGTTGGGATCCAGTATCACGCGGACAACGTTTTTTGTTAATGCTTTGTTTACTAATGCACGTGAGGCCCGATTGATCCAGCAATTTGTTCACTATGACCGCTAAATAAAGCAGATTCGTACGTGACTGGTTTATCATTTCTGAATTCATATTTTTCCTTTGACAATGTGTAAATGAGGTAGCTAAAATATAAGAGAGGATGGAAAAGCTGCATATGTTTCCTCAACGGGAAAATATATCACAAATTCGAACTAACTTATTGATCTCGTGCGTGTAAGTATTGGAAATTGCCTTCAAAAAACGTCCTTTCCGAGCCATAATTTATTTGCGAATTCGCCGGCCTATGTAGCTTCTACATACAGACCGAGATACAGAGCACCAATATGATGTTCACAATTACCAAACAAAGAGTTTTAGATTTCATTTTGCCACCGCTTAATTAAGTTTAATATACATGTATTTTATATCAAAATGCGCGTACAATTACAGAGCATTAGAATCCGGCGGTAGGTTTTTGATTGACACAATTCCCAAAGAATTCAGAGGGATTTTGTGTGCAGCGTATGTCACGCTCTCCTATATCTCTTCAGAGATTTCAGTTCGATTGACTTTGAAGAAACGGAAAATGCCACCTTCAAACCTATTTATTTGTGCTTGAATTGCCAGCTTATTCATTCCTTACATATTCGTCTTTTATATTCCGTTGGTAGGTTTTTGATTTGTATTTTAACAATGCAGTAAAAAGCAAAAATGTATCAAAATCATGCTGTTTTTCGCCTAAACAAGACTCGCCTCATCTGCATATGCATGCTCAAGGATCCAGCGGTTTTTGTCCGAGCTCCGAAGTCACCGGCCGAAACAACCCGCTGGATAAATTACCTACTAGTACGAGTTCTAGGGCGTGATACGCTCTCAAACGGATTTAGTATAGCTCGCATTTCAGACCCTAAAGAAATGTCAAAAATGAAGTGACAACTGAAGTCCAGATTGTTCATAATGATATATACGCTGAAAACTCCGTATTCCGTACTCGTGGTGCGTATTCTTTCAGTTGGCGGTACTTGTAGCTTCAAATCGTTTCTGGCCTCCCAATTCAAACAACACATTTACCAGCGCTAAGGATCGGATATCACAAGCAAAAATATCAAGCTTTTGCCATATCCTGTCGGTAGCTGTGCAAAATATCATTCCCCTTTTTTTTTAACGATAATTAAACGCTTCGAGAACCATGAAGGTCCAAGAACTGTTCTGGCTTTAGGAAATCGATCCCGGGGGAAAACTAGAGTACGTGATCGATCGCATCACGCAAATGCATTTCTTTAAAACATCCGTCAACATGGACGCTATCTTTGAAAATTATGGTCGAGTTTTGATTGGCCCTCTTTTTTACCCTCAAAAAGAGGGCCAATCAAAATCAAGATTCGTATCACGCCACAGAACTCGTAATAGCAGGTAATTTATCCAGCGGGTTGCAATTGTTTCGGCCGGTGACTTCGGAGCGCGGACAAAAACCGCTGGATCCTCGAGCATGCTGCATATGTGAAACAATGACCTTTTGTATAACATAAGTTTGATATGCATCATCATCATCATCGTATTTTAAAGTAGATGAGAATTATCATAAATAATCAACCTCGCGATCGGCAATAATCAACCTCGGCAGGATTGGTTCCTCAGATCAGACGAGGTTCATTAATGTGCCCTTATATGGAGAGTGAAAGTGTGACGTCAGCGTAATGATGGTTTTGATGAAAAGTCAAAATTGAGCTCTGGAAATGTTTCCAAACTTTATCTTTAAAATTTTCAACGAAGGATTTTCACAATTTATCCTTTGTGGATTTGACTGAAATTATTGTGAATTTGGACACATGAGACGGTTCGAAATGGAGCAAAAGATTGAGGGAAACAGCTTCAGTTTACCATGTGCTTCGACAGAGAAAACCAATAAGTGCAAGGAGTTTTGTTGTAGAACCGAAGATGGAGACGCTTGCCCTTGAATTAAATTTTCGTGTCACAGTACGACTGGTACTTCCAGCTTTTGCTTATGTTTGTTGTTGTATTCTCTTCATTTTTCGTGTCTTCCCAGTTCAGAATAGTGTTTCCTTGTTATTGAAGTAAATACAATAATAATAATAATAAAACGTTTGCTCAATCCGTGTGAGATATTTGCCAAATCCTTCAATGAGTTCTAGAGAGTTAAATTGTGGCATTTCTGAGAGTTGACCCAATTTGCTTCCCTTGGTTTTGTCTTTTAATTCTGATCTGCTCGTTTGTATCTAAATTTTTTGATTTCACCGAGGTCGAATATTATTCCATTCGCGGTTTCCGTTGGATATGAGCTGATTTTAATATAACCAACTCGGCTAGCTAGTGGTTATTTATCATCTCAAAGGCATTTTTGTTGGAGGTTGACGACGCAATCAATAAAGAGTGTATATGTATAGAGTGATTCCAATAAACCTGGACACTACTAATTAGCTGTCAGTGTTTATTAGAGTGCAATTTAGAAAAGCTTGAAAACTAAATAACTAATTAGTACTAAATAGCACTAATGAGACAATAGAAAACAATAGAAATAGCACTATTTAGTACTATTTAAAGTTAGTACTATTTCACGCTTTTCTAAATTGCACTCTAGATGCAAACAAACAAAAGAAAACAAAAGAGCGAGTGTCTAATAGTGTGTATTGGTGTAGTTAGTAATGCCCAGGTTTATTTAGAATCGCTCTATTCTACTACCTTATAATAGTAGTCGTTGCCATGGTAATATGAGTTAGGTATGTTGCCTTCGTCACTCTCTGTATCATTCATCAAATATGGCGTCCAAATCGAGTAGCAAATGTTCTGAGCGCCGGTCATTCTTGCTTCAGAGGCATTCTTCAGGGAGAGCAGAATGGCAGCAGCTTTGAACCAGCTTGCATCGGGAAGGTCGTCGCTGTAGCGAAATATAAATTATTGTAATAGATTAGATTCTATTTCATATACACCTATTCCAATAAACGTTGATCACGGACAATCTGAAACGGCTGATCTGAGACCGATAGGAATTGTGGGCGGTTTATTGTGTTCTTGTAATGCAGAAGATCGATTGATTGATTATTTATGAAGATCGAATATCACGCTTTCAAGCGTGATATTATAATAATTCGTAAGATAGTCAGCATCAAAACCCAACACTTTTGCCACTTCTAGTGAGCACTTTGATGTAAAGTACATTTATATTACTGAGAGAAATGTGGCTTGCAGATATAAAGGCGCACAATTTGCAAGCACAGGTCTGTTCACTCAATGCCGATGATGCCATATGCATATTCCGCTATACATTAGTCAACACGTATTATGCAAAGTTTAAGCTCAGCTCACAATTCCTCTTGGTTTCAGATCGTCCGTGATCAACGTTTATTGGAATAGGTGTATACTGAATAAGAAAATACTGTAGAACACTAATAATCGCCCACGAAGACGAACGTAACTTGTGCCGAATGAAAACAATACTCTTGTCGCTTTATGTAGAAATGACCGAACATAGTTTTATGCTTGGAAATGCTTATTACAAGCAAAGAGGATTTCGGCTCATGAATTTGTAGGCCTAGATAAGGAGTACGGATGTTGATTGTTGTGATACATGGCGCGCGAAATTCAAAACATCCTTCGTGGTGCGACCTAACTATGGTGCGACTGAGAAAATCGCGGCATGACCTCGGTGTAAGAACCTTACATGCACATATTCAAAATAACCACAATAATTCATATATGGATATTCATCAATCCAGTACTAGTACTGCAAAGGGTTTAGAGATCTCTAGAACTTAGAACGAAGTGAGTTGATACACGCAGTGAAGAGAAAAAAGCAATTCTTCGTGTGCAAGTGACGTCACATACCACAAAAATTAATACTAAAATTTAGTTATGGATCCTATCAACTTGATTCTTTGCAGTGTGTTTTAGAGAATTGAGATATGAAATATTGTAGAAATTTTCAGTTGGGCTCGATGTTTTGTGTCCGAGTTTCGAAGTTTGAATTGTGTCACGCAACTCTTACCAAACGCTAGTCGGCTGCTAGTCACGTCTCTGAAATGTCGTGGAAAACAACAAATTTGTACCAAATTAAATGTTTTTAGTTTTCTACATGTTTAGAAGTTCTATTTATAGTGAAATTAAGTGATGTATATCAACTCTATGCTTGAATTTATGTTTTGAAATCTTGGCCGCCATGTTAGGAATATTTGGAACCTTCGTTCGCCCATAGCTCGGTAAAGTAATGCTCTAGTGCTCCACAATTTGGCCCAGAGTTGTTATTTTGATAGCTCTACAAGCTCATAAGCATTTTATTTTATTTGGCAAACGAAATAATATTTCGAAATTTGGTTGCACACGAAGAATTACGTCGGTTGTGTCGAGGTTTGTACACCGAGGTAAACCCAGAAAATCGTATAGTCATAACTACCGAATACGAAATATATGGACACATTCGTCTATTATAACTGTTTTAGACGTAAAATTACAATTTCTTCATTGACTTTGCTGTTGAAATGTGACTTTATTAAGAAAATCAGTTTACCCCGCATGCTCGAGAATCCAGCGGTGCTCTTCGGCGCGGGCTCGGATGAAAATCTCGAGCATGTTTACCCCGTTGTTCAGCCATATTCAACCATTGTCGACCACTATATTGAAACTCATTATTATTCAAAAATTGTGGGCGGAGCAATGCCCTTTTATAGCGCGCCTTCGTGAGAGCCAAGATCTTCTTGAGCAAGTGGCCGGTGTTTTAGGGTCGCTGAATATTAATACTTAGTATATACCAACTCGCCAATCTCCTAAGAATGTGTGCTCTGATTGGTTGAAAAAGTCATATTCACCTCCAAAACTCGGGATAATGAGTCGGCAACAAAATGGCAGCTGCCGGCTCGTGATTTTCGAACTTATCTCATGTTCTCCCAACATCCCAAGTGACCTATTTCACCAGTAAACCATGGTAATTTGTCTTCTATATTGCTTTTATGATACAGCCAAAGGTAAAAATGGCAAGAAAGTTGAGGATTCTATTGTGTGTTTTTGAATAAACTTGTAGTTGAAGTGTGCGCGCTACTGAAGCCATTCACGCCATCGAGCGTGCGCTGACGGTTTGTTTTCTTCATATTTTTTGTCTTTTTCAGTGAAATAATTTTTGGCTTAAAGTGCCTATGAAACGAAATTGTCGATCCTTGTTTTATTGTACATTAATATTATTGTTGTTT
This sequence comes from Actinostola sp. cb2023, assembly GCA_033675265.1. Lineage (NCBI taxonomy): Eukaryota > Metazoa > Cnidaria > Anthozoa > Actiniaria > Actinostolidae > Actinostola > Actinostola sp. cb2023. The sequence continues at coordinate 391,166 of JAUJYZ010001556.1, read as the reverse complement.
GGTCTTTCTCTGAACATTTGCTGTATTTAAGAGCAGGTGCATGAGAAAATCAAGCAAAGTTGGAAATGAAATATTTTCACCCACCTTGAAATTTTGTGTGCAGGTAGACCACCCAGGGGGGTGCACAAAAACACCCCATGTTGGGGTCATCAAATGCATTGTTGCCATAGAAACGGCAATTGTTCGTTCTGGCCCATGTGCCACAAATTCAACCCAAAATGCCCTCCAGTAAAGGGCAAATGAATGAGGCTCGTTCTCCGGCGCATTTAAACTAATTTCATTCAAATTTATTCCACAAGCAGGGCAACTCTTCTAGTTTTAAAAATGGTCAATCACTACAATTCGCTTTGAGTATTCGCTCAGAAAATCAACACTTAACGAGGGGCCATGTCGGCCATTTTGGTAGACATGAAAAACAGGCCAAACTATTTGGCTGATATCTCCTAAAGTACGCTCTTCTAAGATATGATACTTTTATCACAACTTCTATAGACATTGATGTTTTAAATTCTAGAAAAAGTTTTTTGGGGAAACTATAATTTTACGGTGGGGGTTCGTACCATTTGAGGGAAATGGTCAAAATATGAAAAATCAGTCTTGTTGTAGCTCGATTATTTCACTCAAAAACTAATTTCATTTACTAAATATCACTATAAAGGCAATTCTTATTATCTCCTAAACACATTCAATCCAATTGTTGAAAGTCTGAAGACGCGAAGTCTGAGAAATAAAAATTCATAAAAGACCTACCTTGCGAATTTGGTCACTTTTCACAATGTCGGTCTAATCGAGGTGATTTTATCCTGATTATTCCACATTCTTGGCCATACATGGTGCAGTCACTAACAGGCATGAAAAGCTCTTAAATTACAACTTTAAGATGTCCGGATTAAGATAACCTTTGTTTATCCAGGGGCGTAGCGTGCATATACGCCCGTACGCACGTGCGTACAATTTAAAATCCTTAATATATGTATATATTATAAAAAAACATAAAAATATTTAAAATAAAATGAAATCTAAGACAAAATCTTAACAGCTCACGGCAGATTACTTGCTGGAAACTACTCACAGAAGGCAGGAAAATGCTATTTTGGAGACCCTATACCTCAAAAAAGTTTCGGGGAGCATACCCCCGCATCCTTCTACGAGCTCGCACCTTCGCCGCTCGTCAGATTGTGTCCCCCAATACATTTCCCCTTTCAGTCAGTCATTGTAGGCATGTATAATGATGATTGTAGTTAGTACAGTCTCAAACAAAATAAATACCAAAAAACTGGCTTCGCCTCGGGTTATTATATCGCTATATATAACGGTAGCGGTATCATATAACCCGTTTACATAAATCCTTTAACCAATACTCATAAATCATTTACACAACCTTTACATAAATCCTTTTCTGAATCCTTTATATAACCTTTACATAAATCCCCCCATAAAACTGAGTGATAAATGCATTTTACTATGTATTTATGTAGCGAGAAAGTCCGCTGGAAAACGAAGAAAATGGTATTTCCAAGGCTCTAGATTTCTAAATTTTCAGGGGGGGGGAATGCCCCCTCACCCCTATAGAAACTCACGCCTTCGGCGCTCGTTGCTATGTGCGTACATTGGAAAAAAAGCACGCTACGCCCCTGTTATCCCGCTCACACAAACTGCACAGCTATCGAAGGACCAAGTCGTACAAGAGCGTAATACTTGACGATCACTTCAATCGAAGCAGGAAAATCCCTCCATAGAGCTGCATATATGGTTCAAGCACTTTGTTATAAACTCATGGTTTAAGGCCTAATTTAATGTTTTAATAGTTCTAATTATATATATTATTATTTTTATTATTATATTATATATTTATACTGTAAATTATATAAACAGCGCTTTGAGCACAAGAAAAAGCGCTATATAAATAATAAAGTTATTATTATTATGGTGTATCCTGATTACTGTTATGTGCTAAAATGTTGCCATTAAAATCTTTAAAACGACAAGATAGAAGTTTCTTGTTCGTATTGTAAAAACCGGAAATATCACGCGAATGTCAACCGCTGGCCGGAAATGAGACCACTTCAAGTAAAAACTTCAAACGTTCAACATATTTCAGTTATCGACGACTCAGTGTCAGAATTTAATTTGAAACGGATCTATGTGCAATAACCCTGAACCCCAACTATATTATATTTCATATACAGTATATTATATAGTACATTCAGATCACACATCGGTCCAACACGTCACTTGAGTATTACACTTGTCACATACACTCTTGAACGTAACGCAACGGAAAAACACACGCGAGGAGGGAGTGCTAGCCCTTCCAAAATGCGCTCATATAAATATATTTATTAGCCTCCGAAATAATGGTAGCTCTGCCTGTAATTACACCAGCCGTAATACCGGTACAATCCAGAGACTGCATGGATAATAATAATAATAAGAAGAAGAAGAACGGTGCGGTTATTTCAGTCCCGGCCATCACCAATAATAATAATAATAGACTTTATTATACTACTATTACGTAAATACGCGAGCGATTCGTAATTCTATGTGTCTGTTATTTGTAAAAGAGCGCGCGGACTTTGAAAGGTTTTGAAATAATTATTAGATAAATTTACTCAAAAACGAACATTTTTTTTGCCGTTCAAAGTAGTATAATAAATAACTTATTTGGGGTTTTGCCCGTAATACGGGCTGATATTTTACTCGTTACTCGCATTTTTCCTTTGGGGGGGGGGGGGGGGGTACTTTTGGGGGGGGGGGGGGGGGGTGGGGGTACGGGGTGCAGCTGAAAATACCTACCCTGTCTAGGACAACACCCTCTATTAGGACCCTGTTTAGGAGAAAGGGCTGAAAATACACACAGTCTTCTTTTACGCAATTTTAACGTGTTTTAAAATACACACAGTCTTCTTTTACGCAATTTTAACGTGTTTTATATGTTGACTGGTGACCTGCTAAAGATCTCTGATCTCGGATGGCTAAATACCGGTTAAAACCATATTTAACGAGTTTTACCATACCCTGTTCAGGACAGAGAGGTCAAAAACCATACCATGTCCAGCGGTATGTCCCCGTATAGCCCATATATGGGAGTACCCCTCCCCCCGGGCACCAACTGCAGTGAACACGAACAACAGAGCGTCAGTTCATCTACCGCAAAATTCGCGCGTTGCTGTTGTACAAAAGTATGTCGTGAAGGGGTATAATAAGTGTGCTTTTCACGTCGAGGTTGAAGTTCTGCTTGAAGTAAAAGTTGTATTACATGTTTATTAGTTAACGTTGAGCTAGTTCGTTGAGCTATAATGTTATGATTTCTGTATGGGAGGCACAAGTCTTCAATAAAATATGTTGTGTTATATAGCGCATCCACTTCAAAGATTTCTAAGCATCGTTGAAAATCGATAAGTATCGATCGATATGAAATCGATGGTAATCGATGAAAATGATAATAATAATAATAATAATAAAAGTAATAATAATAATAATAATAAATAATAATAATATATTGAAGGTCACACATCGATTTTCAATATTAATCGATTGATTATTGAATATTATCGATTATCGGAATTATCGATTGGTATGGCCGGGTTTCAGTAAACTATTATAGATAGGCGAATTATTATTGTTTCGACTTAAAGAGTTTTTAAATATTTGAAATCAATGGATAGATAAAAATACGTCTTTCTTGATTTATTGGTGGATATATTGTTTCGAAGTGGTCTCATTTCCGGTCAGCGGTTGACATTCGCGTGATATTTCCGGTTTTTACAATACGAACAAGAAACTTCTATCTTGTCGTTTTAAAGGTTTTAATGGCAACATTTCAGCACATAACAGTAATCAGAATACACCATGAGTTTATAACAAAGTGCTTGAACCATATGTGCAGCTCTATGGAGGGATTTTCCTGCTTCGATTGAAGTGATCGTCAATATTACGCTCTTGTACGACTTGGTCCTTCGATAGCTGTGCAGTTTGTGTGATCGGGATAAACAAAGGTTATCTTAATCTGGACATCTTAAAGTTGTAATTTAAGAGCTTTTCATGCCTGTTAGTGACTGCACCATGTATGGCCAAGAATGTGGAATAATCAGGATAAAATCACCTCGATTAGACCGACATTGCGAAAAGTGACCAAATTCGAAAGGTAGGTCTTTTATGAATTTTTATTTCTCAGACTTCGCGTCTTCAGACTTTCAACAATTGGATTGAATGTGTTTAGGAGATAATAAAAATTGCCTTTATAGTGATATTTAGTAAATGAAATTAGTTTTTGAGTGAAATAATCGAGCTACAACAAGACTAATTTGTCATATTTTGACCATTTCCCTCAAATGGTACGAACCCCCACCGTAAAATTATAGTTTTCCCCAAAAAACTTTTTCTAGAATTTAAAACATCAATGTCTATAGAAGTTGTGATAAAAGTATCATATCTTAGAAGAGCGTACTTTAGGAGATATCAGCCAAATAGTTTGGCCTGTTTTTCATGTCTACCAAAATGGCCGACATGGCCCCTCGTTAAGTGTTGATTTTCTGAGCGAATACTCAAAGCGAATTGTAGTGATTGACCATTTTTAAAACTAGAAGAGTTGCCCTGCTTGTGGAATAAATTTGAATGAAATTGGTTTAAATGCGCCGGAGAACGAGCCTCATTCATTTGCCCTTTACTGGAGGGCATTTTGGGTTGAATTTGTGGCACATGGGCCAGAACGAACAATTGCCGTTTCTATGGCAACAATGCATTTGATGACCCCAACATGGGGTGTTTTTGTGCACCCCCCTGGGTGGTCTACCTGCACACAAAATTTCAAGGTGGGTGAAAAAATTTCATTTCCAACTTTGCTTGATTTTCTCATGCACCTGCTCTTAAACGTCGACTTTGAGCGTGCGAACATTTTCATTTCGCGGTTCGAAAATTATAATTTTCAACCAAAATGTGCGACAAGAGACTGGGCCCTTGACATTGGCTCGGTGACGTCAAGAGGTTGTTCATGCCTTTGTTTGCACAACTCTTGAAACCCAAAAAGCCCAACTTCGAGCGCGAAATAAAAAATGTTCCCGTAGCTCAATTCACTTTTTATTAACGCCATGCAAACAAGCAAATACTAAACTATCGTAGTAGCAAATGAAAACGGGGTCTGTTATTTCGTTTCATAGGCACTTTAAATCAGATTTACTAGTTCCTTGACTGGCTCGTTGGTATATAATTCAACTCCAGTTCAGAGAATAATTGTTAATTAACATCGAAATATAGAAACCAGAGGATATATCAGTCTTACTATACTGATTCAATTTTATCGTATTTGATATTCTTAGGGGATCCAGAGGGGGATCCAGATGGGGATCCAGACGGGGATCCAGAGCTAGGGGGATCCAAAGGGGGATCCAGAGCTAGAGGGATCCAGAGCTAGGGGAATCCAGAGGGGGATCCAGAGGGGGGATCCAGAGGGGGGATCCAGTGGGGGATCCAGAGGGGGATCCAGAGGGGGATCCAGAGGGGGGGGGATCCAGAGGGGGATCCAGAGGGGGATCCAGAGGGGGATCCAGAGGGGGATCCAGAGGGGGATCCAGAGGCGGATCCAGAGGGAGCCCACAGAGGGGGATCCAGAGGGGGATCCAGAGGGGGATCCAGAGGGGGATCCAGAGGGGGATCCAGAGGGGGATCCAGAGGGTGATCCAGAGGGGGATCCAGAGGGGGATCCAGAGGGGGATCCAGAGGGGGATCCAGAGGGGGATCCAGAGGGGGGATCCAGAGGGGGATCCAGAGGGGGATCCAGAGGGGGATCCAGAGGGGGATCCAGAGGGGGATCCAGAGGGTGATCCAGAGGGTGATCCAGAGGGTGATCCAGAGGGGGATCCAGAGGGGGATCCAGAGGGGGATCCAGAGGCGGATCCAGAGGGTGATCCAGAGGGGGATCCAGAGGCGGATCCAGAGGGGGTCCAGAGGGGGATCCAGAGGGGGATCCAGAGGGGGATCCAGAGGGGGATCCAGAGGGGGATCCAGAGGGGGATCCAGAGGGGGATCCAGAGGGGGATCCAGAGGGGGATCCAGAGGGGGATCCAGAGGGGGATCCAGAGGCGGATCCAGAGGGGGATCCAGAGGGGGATCCAGAGGGGGATCCAGAGGGGGATCCAGAAGGGGATCCAGAGGGGGCCCACAGAGGGGGATCCAGAGGGGGATCCAGAGGGTGATCCAGAGGGGGATCCAGAGGGGTTTTTGCGTCGGGATTCATTTTTGCGAGGGGTTCATTTTTGACGCGCGGGGTTCATTTTGGCGGCGGGGTTCATATTTTTGCGGTGGGGTTCATCTATGCGGCGGTACATCGTGTCTTCGGTTCATCCACGTCGCAAAATGAAAAAAAAGGACAATATTTCCCAGTACACTTTGCGTGCGTGGTTTCTGCACGTCCGCCATTTTGTCTTTTCATTTTGGAAGTCTTAATATAGCTTTGTTAGTTCATTTTATTTCAAATAAAAAACTGTGAGATTAATCGAGGTCTATAAAGAATTTTAATGTGCTGAAACTGAACGAAAAGGAAACCTTGAATGGCTTGATCTTTAAAATCGCTATTGATATTGGATCCAGCAAGTCGCCATGAAACAGAGAGTGCCGTGTCCAAGCATTCTGATTGGTTGAATAATGATTTTGCGCGCTGTGGTTGGTTGAATAGATGTCACAATTCCGTACTGTGATCGTACCTCTGTGCCATAGATTTCCGACTAAGCGAGCATGAATGATTGCACATTACTGCTTTCAATTTGAAAGATTTTGAATTTCTGATATTTTGTTTATTACAGTTCAGCACGATATTTCAGTGACAATAAAGGACTGTAGATCTCGTTTATTGACGGCTTATCTTAGATATCAGTGATTAGCAGTGATATCAGTGATCCCCCTCTGGATCCCCCTCTGGATCCCCCTCTGGATCCCCCTCTGGAATCCCCTCTGGATCCCCCTCTGGACTCCCCTCTGGACACCCCTCTGGACACCCCTCTGGACACCCCCTCTGGGTCCCCTCTGGATCCCCTCTGGACACCCCTCTGGACACCCCCTCTGGACACCCCCTCTGGACACCCCTCTGGACACCCCCTCTGGGTTCCCTCTGGATCCCCTCTGGACACCCCTCTGGACACCCCCTCTGGACACCCCTCTGGACACCCCTCTGGACACCCCCTCTGGACACCCCTCTGGACACCCCCTCTGGGTCCCCTCTGGATCCCCTCTGGACACCCCTCTGGACACCCCCTCTGGACACCCCTCTGGACACCCCCTCTGGACACCCCTCTGGACACCCCTCTGGAAACCCCCTCTGGACACCCCTCTGGATCCCCTCTGAACACCCCTCTGGACACCCCTCTGGACACCCCCTCTGGACACCCCCTCTGGACACCCCTCTGGGCACCCCTCTGGGCACCCCTCTGGAAACCCCCTCTGGACACCCCCTCTGGATCCCCGCCGCAAAAATGAACCCCGCTGCAAAAACGAACCCCGCCGTAAATTTTATCCCGGGAAATTTGAGATTCTGAAAAGTTCGGACTGCGGAACTGACAGTTCGAGAGTGCTCCAAAATTGCATCAATATGTCTTGCCAAATGATGATCAGTTTTTCAAGAAAAGCAAAATCGTTTTTTTTCTCCAAATTTCCTGAATCGAATTTCTCCAGGTTGTGTTTAGCGATGCACATTCAATATTCTAACAAATATCTACGTGGCGTATTTGAAATGCTATACTTTATTATATTATATTTTATTATAAATAAATAATTTATTTTTAATTTTTTAATTTTTTATATTTTTAAAATATTTATTTATATTATTATATGATATATTATGATATATTATTTTTATATTTTTGTATGTCAAAAACCGGGTATGGCGGAGAGTTAATTACACCGCCAGAATCTGTCATCCCACTTTAAGCGGTCGGGCCGTGGATGCACGAAAATCACTTTGATTTTGAGCTTATCCACTGGAAATGGCATGGCTACAAAAATCACATTTTCATATTACTGCGATATTTATATTATATTATTACTCTGATGGTTACCGTATTTTATGTAGCAAATACTGGCATGGACAGCTATTAAACTCGGTCCCGTTTTCTCCACCCATATATATATATATATGTCCTGATTTCTAATTAGTCGCCGCGCGGCATGGAACTTTCATGATAGTGGGTAATTACTTTCCATGTAATTCTTGATTAGTTTTCGAATTCAGTTGTAGATAATTTAGTATGCAGCGTATGTGGACATATTCAGTTGAAATTGTACGAGAATAAAACTCAGTATATTCTATTATATGTGATGATTATTATACCTGGATTATTGCTATTTAACGGTTTTTTCTATTGTCAGAACACTATAGCTGTTGTTGGAGATTCAGTATCTTGAACATCACAGAAAGCAGATCAGAAATTTGTTCGCTTGTGAAACTATTCAATTTTTTGGCTTGTTTTTCCCTATTTCTATACTCTATATTGGTTATACCCTTGGTGTAGGCCAGGGTTCGCTTAACACTGCAATGATTTTTTTGTCTTGTTTTCCCCTATTTCTATACTCTATATTGGTTATACCCTTGGTGTAGGCCAGGGTTCGCTTAACACTGCAATGATTTTTTTGGGGGGGAGGGTTGAAGGTAATTAGTGTCATCCGAGTGTAATTATGTTTTTGTTGCGTATATCATTTCGAGGACCTTATGCGATCACTCTCGCATTCAACAACTCAATGAAACTGTTATTTTTCCGTTCAGAATGCATGCATTTGAACGGCATGTTGCGTGACTCGTTCATATCTGTACCCAGCAAGGGTTTCAAAAAGGAGACTTTTCAAGGCTTTTGCTCACTATGCAAATTACCACATCGGAACGAACATGCTCCATTTTCTCGAAGTTATCGATGATTTTCCTATACTATTGTCATTTGGAGAGTGGATTTTCAAGTCTCACACTGCGGTATTCATTGTTCATAGCATTTTTGAGTTTCTTTTTTGTGACTAAAAAATTTAGATATCCAAAATCCATTCAGCGAATTTCTCTAATAGAATTTCAATCTTTTCAACCGCTAAAATACGATTTTCACATCATACTTCAAGACCAATAACTGACTGATTTTTATACTTTGCTTGTGATTTTCAAGCGATTGATGGTTTCATGACACAGCCCTGAATGTATGATGAATATTATTGATGATTAAAATGCTAAACCAAAACTAAATTGATTCATAGTTGAATGCGAAATGTTATGTTTTTTCAGTCTATAATGTCTCAAATTATAAATCGTAGTTCACGTTAAAACCTACCTTTGGTCAGTTGACGGTATATCGATGCGAGTGGCATCGGAATTCAGGACAGAACCATCCAAACGACCGCCGTGAATGCTATCGGGTCGGTACGAATGAGAATTCTCCTTCATGGGAAGAACGCCATTTATTTCTTGAGGAAACATCGTCATATCACAGTTGGTAGCTTTTTGGACTTGAGAGTGTTTGAAAGGTTCTTCTGTTGTACTGTTCTCGATGCTGGGATGGCGTGGACTGGCCAAACTCTTCCTTGACCAGAGTTCTTAGGTACAGCGCTGCGTTCCTATTGGTTGATTTTGTTTTTGCATTGACGTCATATGAGCACGCGCAGAAGAAAAAGACATAAGTAAGTGAAACCGACCATGCCTAATTATTACACTCAATCAGTATGAATTCCTTCCTTCCTTCGTTTATGTTGTAGTTTAATAGTTTATAAATGTTATTATATTAATATATTATATTTTATTACTTATAATATCTTATTATTATTTAGTTCAGTTCGTCTGCTTGTATTTAAATACGGCGAGACTCGTAAAAATATCCAGCCGTATTACACAACTCTAACTGTAATAACCTATATTTATATTAATATATTATATTTTATTACTTATATTATATTATTATTATTTAGTTCAGCTTGGGTTTTGTGAAAAACAACTTTTGTTGACATCGATCGATGCTAATTACCTTGTTAATTAGCTAAACCCATCGTAGTTACTGACCTTAATTACTATGCGCGCCTTTATTCGTTAATTATATGATAGCTTCATTAAGGAAAACTCGATCATAGGAAAATGATATACCGTAGTTAATACTGATTTGGGATGTCGTATAACTTCCACCTTCCGTCTTCCTTCCTTCCTTCAATCCATCTCTTTGTTCATTCATCATTCATTCTTCCATTCATCCATCCATTCATTCGTTATTTCATTCATTCATCCATCCATTCATTCATTCTTCCATTAATCCATTCATTCTTCCATTCATCCATTAATCCATTCATTATTTCATTCATCCATCCATTCTTCCATTCATTCATTCATCCATCCATTCTTCCATTCATCCATTCATCCATTCATTCTTCCATTCTTCCATTCTTCCATTAATCCATTCATTATTTCATTCATTCATCCATTCATTCATTCATTCATTCATTCTTCCATTAATCCATCCATTCTTTCATTCATCCATTCATTATTTCATTCACCCATCCATTCTTCCATTCATCCATTCATTCTTCCATTCATCCTTTAATCCATTCATTATTTCATTCATTCATCCATCCATCCATTCATTCATTCATTCATTCTTCCATTAATCCATCCATTCTTTCTTTCATTCATCCATTCATTATTTCATTCACCCACCATTCTTACATTGATCCATTCTCCCATTAATCCATTCATATCATGGTGTATTCAGTTTTAGTATATACCAACTCGCCAAGCTCCCAGGAACGCGCGCTCTAATTGGTTAAAAAAGTCAGGCTATTTAGTAAATAAACCCCTTCTGGCGGCTGGTATATCGGCTGATAATGTCCGCGGCTGAGAGATGGTCCGAAAAATGAACAGTTGGCCGAGAAGCGAAGCTTCGAGGGCAACTGTGATATTTTGAGGACCATCTCTCAGTCGAGGACATTATCAGCCGATATACCAGCCGCCAGAAGGGGTTTATTTACTAAATATTCACCTCCAAAACTCGGGAAATGAGTCGGCAACAAAATGGCAGCAGCTGGCTCGTGATTTTCAAACTTTTCCGTCGCGTTCTCCCAACATCCCAAGTGATCTATTTCACCAGTAAAACCACGGAAATTTGTCTTCTATTGCTTTTATGACACAGCCAAAGAAAAAAAATGGCAAGAAATTAAGTTGAGGATTCTGTTGTGTTTTTGAATGGACCTTTTCGTAGTTGCCCAGAATGCTTCATGATTCTGCGCGCGCAAACAAGGTCAGGGTAAAAAAACATTTAGAATTGATCGTGTATTGAGGAAAATATGACTACTGTATCAAGAACAGGAAAAAACTATTTACTTGGCTTGAGAATTTGCATCTATCTTTGTAATTCTTCTTACGCACTTTTAATCTAAAAGTCTAAATTTTCTACTGAATTTCTTCATTCTCTCTTAATTATATTTTCGATCTATTTTTTACCCTGACCTCGTTTGCGCGCGCAGAATCATGAAGCATTCTGGGCAACTACGAAAAGGTCCATAAAATTGTAGTTGAAGTGCGCGCGCAACAGAAGCTATACACGCCATCGAGCGAGCGCTGACGGTTTGTTTTCTTCAGAATATTTGTCTTTTTCGGTGAAATACTCCATAAGTTTTGGCTTAAATTAGCTTTAGTTCCTTGATTGGCTCGTTGGTATATACTAAAACAATTATTCTCTTCACTGTCGGTGAATAGCGGGATTAGGAATATTTACCGAGTTTAAGCATCACGTTTACGCCAAACCTGTACACGTGATCATGCATGGTTTTGCTGCGTTTGCTCTCTATATATCGATCCTTTCGTGTTTAGACGTAAATGAGGTCATTTTCTCGTTCTTAAAAAACATAAGTATTCATTTTTTTTTTCCCCCGTTGATTTCACGTTTTAAAGCGAAATCCAAAAGTCAATCTGACGTTAGACGTTCGCGTAAACGTGATGATAGTTCTACTCTTGGTTGGATGTTCGGATGCAGGTACAGATAACATTTCATTTCAGTACAAATTAATTCCTCCCTTTGTTTATGTGTTAGTTTATTTCTGCTTGGGTTTTGTGAAAAACAACTTTTGTTGACATCGATACTAATTACCTTGTTAATTAACTAAACCCATCGTAGTCACTGACCTTAATTACTATGCGCGCCTTTACTCGTTAATTATATGACATCCAACCATCCATCCATCCACTATGTCCGTCCGTCCGTCCGTCCGTCCGTCCGTCCGTCCGTCCGTCCGTCCGTCCGTCCGTCCGTCCGTCCGTGACATCCGTCCGTCCATCCATCCCGTCCATCCGTCCGTCCGTCCGTCCGTCCGTCCGTCCGTCCGTCCGTCCGTCCGTCCGTCCGTCCGTCCGTCCGTCCGTCCGTCCGTCCGTCCGTCCGTCCGTCCGTCCGTCCGTCCGTCCGTCCGTCCGTCCGTCCGTCCGTCCGTCCGTCCGTCCATTCATTTACTTTTCATCGTTCATCTATTCTAGAATCTATCTATTCTTGTTAGTTCATTCATTCACATTCTTTCACACTTCTTGATGCTTCCATTTTCTTTCTTCCTATTTTTTGTTCCTTTCAAAATAACGTAACACTGCCATTTCTCTATCTACTCGTACCGTGAATAACAATTTATTATTATTATAACAAATCTACCGCATTCCAAAAACTTTAGACAGTGCGGACAGTATAGTGTCCTTGCGATTTTGTTTGGGCTTAGGAATTTCTGAACGTCTAAAATTCTTATCTGTTTTAGTTTTAAAGAAATTATTAGAATCATTCTCAATGTCCTGGATGATATAACTGATGGTCGAATCTCCATTCTGTGTCTTGCTATCCATCCCATTGTGCTTCTCCTCGATGCTCTGTTTGACGATGGACTTTACCGTATCGTCTTGGCTGTGAAATATCTCTTGGTTGTTATTCTCTGTATTGAGTTTGTGGCTCCATGGCCATCGTTTGCTTCTGTCTTTGCCGTCCTCCATTCTAGCTGTTTGATCCTGTATAAGGCCTCGTTTCGCTAACCGTTCAACGATGGGTATTCCCTCTTTGTCGTGGGTCTTCTCCTCCATTTCTGCATACAGACTCAGCACTGACTGTTTAATCTGAGTTTCATCGTTTTTAAATATAGTGGTCTTCTTGGCTTTCGAGTGCTTTGTTCCCTTCTTGCTCTTTGTGTGTTCTTTAACGTGTTTGAGAATCGTTTGTAGCATCGAGTGGAATTCCTCATGTCGGCGATTAACAGACTGCGTTTGGTTCAGATGGTTGACTTGCGAGCTTGTGGTTGTTTTGCCATTCTTTTTTCGTATGGTTGGTATTTTGCTCGCGATGTCTTTCATTATATCGTGATTCGCTGAATTCTCTCGCCAAGGGCCCCAGAAGCCATGAAAGAGAGCGGGGTTGGCATTTGGGTCTCTCTCAGGAAACCATACCGCTCTTACTTGCCGCTGTATTTGAATGAGTCGTTCCATTAATCGGCGTACGATGTGAAGATTTTCGTTTGCTATCGTGTTGTATTCACAGGGATCTGAAAGAAAACTCCATTCAACAAACAGGAATCTTTTTGCCATAAAATATACGTCATTATTGCCCTTATATGGCATGCACCCACTCTACAGAACAAGATGGCGGCCCATTCAATTTTACCATAATCCTTTGCGAACCTAAGTAAACTTATGCCCCGTTCACAACGAGGCTAAAGGTGCGGACACACGGTGCAACATTGCGTGCAATATTACTGGCAATTTTGTTGCAGCGTGTGTCCACCCATGAAACTGATTGCTCGCAATTGACTAGCGCGCTCTTATACGACGTAATTTGTTGCTCGCAATGTTGCAGAAGTAGGACTCGATTCTACTTCTGCAACATTGCGCGCAACATGTTGCAGAGGTGGATCCACGCTGCATGCATGTTGCACGAAATGTTGCACCGTGTGTCCGCACCTTAACTGAACACGTTTTAAAATGGTTTAACTGAGCAGGTTTAGAAAATTATCTACAAACGCCATGCAACATTTGGCACAAAACTGCTGGAAAACTGTCCTTTGTGTTGCACAGTATAAATACCAGATAGTTTGATTCTTGTGAAATTAGATGCTCTCAGATTATAGAAGCTAGAAAAATGAACCCAGTTTCACTAAGCAAGTTTTGGTGTGAATGTGTCGTTAGATCCTGGCACACACATTCATTCTGACACATTCACACTTATAAACAAAACTTCTAAAAGCTTCGCACTAGGCATGCTCGAGCATGCGCACTAGGCTGATGTGTTCAACTGATATACTCTTTCTTCTACAGCGTTTTTACGAGATACAGCGTGCGCAAAGGATTCAGTGATAAAATTTACTAACTCCATGGTTCTCTGTGTTGTGGATGCGATTCATTATTACATGGCTCGGTTGTATGAAAGGTACGTGGATAGCGCTATATGTTGGATAACTCCTTATCCAGTGAATGAGTTGATGCTGTTCTCTAATACTGGATATTGAACAATTATTCCCCGAAGTGGAGGTGAGTAGTGGTGGATATTTACCAAATCAGTTGGATAAAAAATGTAGCTGTAGCTGTAGCTGTAGCTGTTGCTGTAGCTGTAGCTGTAGCTGTAGCTGTAGCTGTAGCTGTAGCTGTAGCTGTAGCTGTAGCTGTAGCTGTAGCTGTAGCTGTAGCTGTAGCTGTAGCTGTAGCTGTAGCTGTAGCTGTAGCGAGACGCCATTTTGAATCTCGTTCCAAAACAGTGAATAGTGCTATATCCACCTTTCGTACATGCGGGGCCATGCAGGATACTACCCGTGGATCCAGCTAGTGCGCGCGGCTATACAGTGTAATTGCGCTCTCTAATTTTCATCATAATATAATAGTGCTATTTCTCCGCCGTGGATAAACTGCACTCAATAGTTTGATACATATTATGCTGATGTATTCTGGCAGCACTATCCGCTACCTGGGACCAGTGCGATGTATTTCTTTTGCCAATTCACCGAAATTAGAACACTCCGAGTGTGCGAGTAAAAATATGTATTTTTTTCTAAATCATTTTTGTTGTGGGCCAAATTGGAAACCAGTTTGTTTATACTTACTGAATTTGCCACCCACGTGAAATAAAGTATAGGTTATGTAAGCTTATGTATGTATGTGTGTCTCACCATTTGATATGTCAAATAGACACGGAAATTCCGACGTGTTGCATTTGTTGCCTTTGTCTTTGCTCCAACGTCCGCAGTCCACCACTGCACCAGGATTTGTCTTAGGCGCATCTTTCTGCTTACCGCTCGATTCGTCATACCTTGGATGCCAAGTTTGTTTGTAGACAGCGTCCTGGTTCACGATTAGCTTGTAGTTATTAACCCTGATAGCAGCGAATTTCCGCATGGGGTCGATATTGTGGAGTATCTCACTGCGAGGAGATGGCTTATCCTCGCTGATCGCCGCCCACACGTTCATGCCATCGATACGATCTTGAATTTGACTGACGTCACCGCCACCGAGGTGATAGAACGTTGGCAACCAATCAGTGGCGTCGATTAACTTAGTGCTGACGCGCGCCTTTTTCTTGAGGAGATTGCTGTGGACAAATCCAACCGCTCTCACCCCTCCCTCCCAAAATGAGTCTTTGCCACCTTTGAGGGGGTAATTGCAGCCTTGGTTCCTAAAATCGAAAAGATTAATAATGCTAAGTCGACGCAAACCATGTGCGCCGCTCACCCCTCCCATCGGGGTGAACCGAAATTTTTTTTTTTTTCGCAGGGAGGGAGGCATTTTTTTTGGCAAGGAGGGAGGGATGGGTAGGGGAAATTTTAGCATCACGATGACAATATCGTACCAGTTGAATCCCCGTGGAGCCCCTCCGTTGTCAGTAGTGAATACGAGTACGGTGTTGTCAAGCATTCCTGATGCCTTCAAAGCTTTGTATACTTTACCAACGGAGACGTC
Source organism: Actinostola sp. cb2023 (assembly GCA_033675265.1). NCBI lineage: Eukaryota > Metazoa > Cnidaria > Anthozoa > Actiniaria > Actinostolidae > Actinostola > Actinostola sp. cb2023. Next base: position 375,250 of record JAUJYZ010001556.1, on the reverse strand, counting down.
AAGTGCGGTTACCATGGCAGCATAGATACGTCTGTCAGTGGACTGGATATCTGTGAATTTCTATCAGGGATATAAGGTCAGTATGCGTCCCCACATTTTGACGCCCCAAATTTTGTTGTCCCCAAAGTTTGACGTCGATTCAAGGACTGATTGATACAAGCAATAGACCGAATGCAATAATGGCGTCCAATTTCAATTTCAATTTCAATTGCCATTGTTCTAGCTGGACTGACTAGCCTCGTGTTCATGTGGAAACACAAAAGCATTTTCACCTGAATGAGAGGCTAGTCAGTCCAGAACAATGGCAATTGAAATTGGACGCCATTATTGCATTCGGTCTATAGCTGTATACACTAAATACTCGTTTTTACAGTTCCCGGCGCCACTCTTGAAAGGTATCCGTGCATTTGCATCGAAGCGAGACCAACGGTGACCTTGCAATGATAGAGACCTTTTTTAACACCTTGGACAATTATTCACATGTCTCTATCATTGCAACGTTGGTCTGGCTTCGATGTAAAGGCACGGCTACCTTTCAAGATGGCGCCGGGAACTGTAAAAACGAGTATTGAAGACTATAGAAGCTAAGACCGCAAGGGATACCTGGGAAAGCGGTAAATGAATCAAACAACGTCGCTTATCATTCGACTCATTTCTATCCGCAGTTCTGATTGGCTGAAAGACCTGCAAATAACTGCGTACAAATAACGGTCTGAGCATGCGCAGTGAAGATTAAGCAATGTTCGCTGCAAATAACGGTCTGAGCATGCGCACTAATGATCATTCACAGTGTAAACATGGCAGCTCGTTTTTCTCTTGATGTTTATATTCAATAAATTCCTTATTGATAGAAATGAGTCGGATGATAAAACAATTATTGGACTCGGTTATCGCAAAATATCGTGATTTTGTCAGTGTCTCGCAGATTAATTATTAGCCTCTGCCTTCGGCATCGGCAAATAATTAATCTGCTCGCCACTGACAAATCACGATATTTTGCTCAACCTCGTCCAATAATTGCTTATTATTCGTAATTTATTTCCCGAATATGTGTAGAATTTTGCTTAGAGAGATCATTTCTTTCGATAAACACCAAAAGTTTCCTCTGACTACATAAAACTTAGCTGATTTACCGCTTACCCATACAACTAGCGGTCTCATGATCAACTTCTAGCTATGTTCTATGCATGATTTTGAACCCGACAACGATTCTTCAATTTAGTGTAATCACATTACGTACATTGATAAGCTTTTGCGGTGCTTGGAGTGGTTCTCGTTCGTTTGCAGAGTGGACCGCTTGTTGTGCCAGGTACAAATACAATGGTTTGGACTTGTTATGTGTGTGGATGACTTGAACTGCTCGCTGGGTGAACAACTCTGTACCATAGTGACCAGATTCGTTTCTAACCGGCTGAAATGTATTAGATGACATCAGCGTTTAGTTTGTTTTCATTGGATAAAACACAGGGAGCCCAAAATATAATACACGTATTGCGCGCGCACCACCACAGGAAACCCACAAAAAGACATGCGCGTATAATAATAGTAATAATAACTTTATTTATATAGCGCTTTTACATGGACAACTTACAAAGCACTTTACAACTGATACAACTAAAATAAACGTATACAAATATTTGTTATGCTTCTATTATAATAGGCGACTTACTTTACTACAAGTACCAGAATGCTTTGGGAATTTTCTTTCGTATTCAGATTTTTATTCCCTCATGAGAATAGTAAGACAATTGGTACTAATTATCTAACAAAAGAAAATGGGCAAAGCATTCTGGTAGTTGTAGTTAGTATAGAGTCGTTTTCGTATGAGTGGGAAACCTACGGTACCGTTACACTCAAATGACTTCCTTTCTGAACCAATGAAAAAGCGTACAGATGCATCTCATCCAATCAAACTCTTTCAATACGGCACGGTACCGTGACACTCAAATGGCTTCCTTTCTGAACCAATCAAAAAGCGTGCAGATACATCTCATCCAATCAAACTCTTTCAATGCGGCAAGGCGCGGTGCGGTAACTTAATGGCTCCCTGTGTTCAATATTTCCCACTCATACGAAAACGACTCTATGATGCCATCATGCAAGTCGCCTATTAGCCTCAGAAGATATGGTTGGCGGCTGCCTGTGGTAACACGCACCTCTTCATTGTTCCGTAAATCAGTCCCCCAGACATCTTCCTGGGACGTGTGATCCCAATAATCTTCTTTTCCATTCCAAAACCCGTAGTAAGAATCAAATCCACGATAGGTCGGTGTGTATTCCTTTTCAAAGAAACCTAGATGCCACTGGAAGGATCGATAAACATGATCAAATGGAGCACACAAACACCCTGTGTGCGCATGCGCATGTATGCGGGCTTTAATTGAGCATGAAATTGAATCAAAGGCACCCGTTGGCCAACTGTCTCGTGGTTCACCATCCCGGCCTCCCTCAAAGTTGTGAGCCTGCAATGTACTTCAGCGGCAACGTAATGAAAGTTTACAGCCGAGTGAGTGAGTGAGTGAACCTAAAATTGTCCCAATGTCATCCCTATAACTCGTGGATTACATAATCGATTATATAATCCACGAGTTAAAAATGAAGAAAAGATCGTGTTTTATTGCTTTCTTGCGTATATTGCAAGTCTGAGGATTTTTACTCCGAGCAAAACTCGCTTTCGGGTATTGCCAGAAGCTTGCGTTGTGAGAAAATTGGCCCAATAAAGCATGAACGCAAGCACAAGACAATGTGAAATCATCCTTGCGCTTATGCTTGCGTCAGGTCTGTTTTCTCAGTGAAATAGCAACACTTTTTGTACTTATGCTATTAGTGCTTAATTGCGTCGCTATTTTTCACGCACAAATAACCGAAGCATGTAGAAATTTGAATAACATGGAATAAGGCCCCGTTCACATGAGAGAGAGAGAGAGATAACCCTAGTAGTAGGGACAATTCTATTGTTTTATCATGCACAGGGAATATGCGAACAATAGATCAGAGTTGGGCTAGTGCTATCACAGGAAACCCAGGCTGTATATCTGTCTGGGTCTTTACGTAAATTATAGTAAAATACAATAAATGAATGATAGCTTCTAAATAAAGTGTATTTCACATATACATAACGTCTTGTCTTCATTTTGCCTCGTTTCGGTCGATTTTGACGTGTTTTGGCTGCTCTAACTCTCCCCTCCATAAATAATGAGAAGGACGGAAACATCGAGTCTCAAATCACTACAGGTCACGATCGATCCTCCTCGATTTCTCTCCCGAAAATGTATTCCCCATCAATTCAAACGACCTCAGGTGAAAGAATGATAAATATGGATTCCTCGAAAGTGAGTCACGACAAGAAAAAGCATCAAATTCATTCTCGAATCCTTCGAAGAATCCATAACATACAGCCATTTTCATCCGGAGTTCCCGTTTGCTGTCCACGGAAGTAAACGTTACACCACAGGAAGCCCAAGCTGTGGTTTTGTGGAGAATATCGTAAAAATATTTTCTCCTGTAAATACTGTAATAAAAGACTTGAAACTGTGGTAGTGTCTTGTGGTCTTTATTTACTATCCCTGTGAAAATTTTCAGCGAATGTCAGCATTTTTTAGTGTCTCCCATCACTGGGTGAGGGGAGACACTAAAAAATGCTGAAATTCGCTGAACATTTTCACAGGGATAGTAAATAAAGACCACAAGACACTACCACAGTTTCAAGTCTTTTATTACAGTATTTACAGGAGAAAATATTTTTACGATATTCTCCACAAACCCACAGCTTGGGCTTCCTGTGGTTACACCACAGGAAATCCCAGCGGGCTTTGGCGCTCGGACCTGATTGGACAAAAACCAACAAAGGCAATTCAAATATTTCACTCGTGGGGACTATCGAGAGTAAGCCGGATAGACAAATTATACACATCTAGGGGTGGGTAGCTATGAACAACCCGAAATCGATAACAACATGACGACCCGTTCATGGAAAACCCCGCAAAATTCCAGCGTTTATAGCGAGATTCAAAACGTTACTTTATCGCATTTATAATAATAATTATTCGATATTGTCAAAACAAAATGCTGTCTACGCTGAAGCGGAAATATGAAGAATGCCTTGGAAATGTTCCGAAGAAGAAGAGTAAAGGCGAAAAAGTTTTAGTTCCTTTTTATGTATCTTTGAAAGCCTGGTAAGTTTGAAGTTACGACCGTTCGATTCAATAATATTTTACATCAATAGTTTTCAGTTTGTTCGATAAATGACTTCTTTTATTTCAGGGTTTTGCGTAATTATGAGCAAACTGCAGGATGCTTATCATTCCGTGATGATATTTTAACTCATATGCACTGGAAGAAAAACATAATATCATTGTCCAGAATGATCACGACAATATAACAAAAAGCATAGTCCCCACGAGTGAAATATTTGAATTGCCTTTGTTGGTTTTTGTCCAATCAGGTCCGAGAGCCAAAGCCCGCTGGGATTTCCTGTGGTGTAACGTTTACTTCCGTGGACAGCAAACGGGAACTCCGGATGAAAATGGCTGTATGTTATGGATTCTTCGAAGGATTCGAGAATGAATTTGATGCTTTTTCTTGTCGTGACTCACTTTCGAGGAATCCATATTTATCATTCTTTCACCTGAGGTCGTTTGAATTGATGGGGAATACATTTTCGGGAGAGAAATCGAGGAGGATCGATCGTGACCTGTAGTGATTTGAGACTCGATGTTTCCGTCACCTTCTCATTATTTATGGAGGGGAGAGTTAGAGCAGCCAAAACACGTCAAAATCGACCGAAACGAGGCAAAATGAAGACAAGACAGTATGTATATGTGAAATACACTTTATTTAGAAGCTATCATTCATTTATTGTATTTTACTATAATTTACGTAAAGACCCAGACAGATATACAGCCTGGGTTTCCTGTGGTGCTATAAGGTTATCTCTCTGTCATGTAAACAGGGCCTAAGCTACCATACCTTTCCTATGCCGTGGGTCTTATAACCGAGAGACTTCATATACTGTGGAGTTGTGATTTCCCCGAGGGGGAGACCGTAAGGCTGTGTACCAAAGATTGTCGCATGCTGCATACCTGCAGAAATATATAAAATCCCGAAAATTAGCCCTGGGCTTATATTTGCTCAAGGGACGTCATAAAAATAAAATTTTCGCTTTATCAACTTTAGATCACCCATTTCGAAAGAACATCAATAAAGAAGCTTGCATGCCAAATTTGAGAGCAATCGGTTAAATAGCGGCTGAGATATAGCCAGTTGAATTTATAATTTCCTCCCACAATGACCACTGTAATTTCGGCTTGGTTCGTAAATTCATTGCTCAACCAATCAGAATCAGACTTTGTATGGTGGCAGATCTAATGGGGGAGGGGAGGGGGCCTGCGTATGCTCACTTTAATGTTATGTTATTAAAGAATTGGTTCATGTTTTTAGCTGTGCATCTGTGCAAATAAATCAAATCAAATCAAATCTCCGCCGAGAGCATCTCTTACGCTTCTCTCGTGCTCTCCAAACTTCCCGCGTGCATCCATAACTTGATAGACGGACGCTAAGCATGAACCAATTCTTAAGACGCGTATGGAGCGCACATGCAGCATGGGCGAAACATGACTTTTCCGCAATCCCCGCGTGCTCTAAAACTGCACAGAACACGTTTCTATATATCAGTCTAGCTTCAACAGTATAACACTCGCTCCCTTACCTAGGTTAACAGGATGTTTACCAGTCATAAACGAAGCTCTAGAAGGAGTGCAAATAGGAGACACGTAGTAGCCATTCAAGATGACCCCCTCATTGGCTAGTTTATCGATGTGTGGTGTGGGGATCTGGGACGAGCCATGGAAACTGACGTCATCCCAACCCAAATCATCCGCGACTATCATGACGATGTTGGGTGGAGTCTTGTCTTTCTTGCCAGCGGTCAACGCCAATAAAGTACATACCACAAATATTTGTATCGACCTAAGAAAAGAACAGAAATGAAGGTTATATATAAAACTCCTGCAACTGAGTTTGGCAGGAATAAAGATGTGGTGATTGGCCATTACAAAAAAGATAAGGGGACTGGGACCAAGTCCGTAAAACTAATTACTCGGGCCCAGGCCGCAGGCCGCCCGAGTTAGAAAATGCGGATTTCGGTAGTAGTAGTAGTAGTAGTAGTTTTGTTCGGCTTCAAAATGACGAGTATGCGACGTATTTAATCGTATCCGGAGTTTCAAGATTACTCCGCAGATTTGACAGACACAGGACTCAAAGTAGATTATGAATCTTAGTTTTGAAAGCAGCTGTAGATCTTCAAGCTATTAAAAGGTCAGGATTCTAGTTCATCGTTCAATGACTAGAAGTGGTAAAAGGACTAGAAGCTCGCTTAAAATATATATATTTTAAACAAACGCGAGGCCGTTATCGGAACCATTATGCAACCTCAAGACGTATCATGTTCGTACTCACCGACAATAGTCTCCCTCGTCACTCAACTGTCACTGATTGTCATGACGTCAGAGAAATCTTGTATTGAAGAAGATGTCCTTGTTTTATTCGACGTTCGAACCGTAACTCGAACCCGAACTCGGAACTCCAAACTCGACGTTTCGGGATCTGAAGCTAGAGAGGGGGCCTTTACACAAACTCATCAAAATCAAATCAATTGAACTCAAAGTGCTAGAATCAAATGAGGGCAAATCAAATGAACTCGACACATACATTTATACATAGTCTCCCTCGTCACGCAACTGTCATCATTGTCAGGTCTCTCCTCGCGCAGCTGACATTGTCCTTGTTCTTCAACCACACTGGCATTCATTTTAAAGTACTTCCTCGAAAACTGACATTTTTTTTTCACAATGCCGACAGAACGCTCACTGAGCGTCTTGTTCAATAAGAAACTAGCAAAAGTGGGCATCATTTTCTGACAGAGCAGATCAAACTTAGCTAATCTGGAAAGTTTGGTGAACTTTGGCTTAATATTGACGATGCTAGATCGAGGGCATCAAAGATGTACATTTTCCCATACAAACTCTGATCTGTATTTTTTTACGTTGTCTACCCACATACATTCACTGTAAAATCTCAAAATTTCAAAAGTTTATAATTCCGACAGAATTCACTCAAATCACATCAAACTTTGCACATATGATAATCTCAACATGTTGTTTCATGTCATAAACTTAATTTCGTAATTACATTAATTCTAATAAACTCGTATAATTACTTTCAGTGCATCGAGTACTAGCTAGAGGCGGTGTTTCCATTGAAAAGTCCAGGCGTCCTAAAATCCTTTATTCATTTATAGCGCGCTTAGAGAGTACTAATATACGGTAATTTTAAAATGAGTATTAGACTAGGGTTTATGAAAACCACTCCTCTATGCAAAGCTATTTTTCCGCTCAATCACACTTCTTACTACATTCTAACGATTACATACTGAATGCACTCTCTGATCTCAGTTATAGGAACTTTCTAGCCGGTATGACAATAGCCGTCAACAGATTATACAAGAGAAAGACCGAATAATTATGATTGCACGTAGGCTTTATAGGAGTCTTTCTGGGTGTTGACACCTTTTTAAATGAAGGGGTTCGGCCAACTGGTGGCCAGTATGACGACCAGTCGATGAAGCAAACTTTGACCTCCCGCTTGATATCAACTGACCCAGAAATAGTGCTGAAAGTCTTTCCAACTGTCCAATTTCCCATGCTTTCCCTCCCTTATATCGGCATGCAGTTTTTACACACAGTCATACGCCGCATAGTTATATCATTTTGTTGATAAATGATAACGTGTGGGATCCAAGAGAACTGATTTTTGAGAAGAGCAAAACATTTAGCGTGTACCTGACACATTGAATTTCTATGGTCATCTCAGCTCTTTATATACCAGTCCTGTGCTTATACCACTCGTTCGTTGTTGCTTGGTAGTTCTTGCTTGAAATGCGAGGGCTTTAAGTCAAGCCAGCCCACGCCTTAGGCTTGAATTTGAGTAGTTTTCAGCAATATGCTTCGAACGAACAATAGACGGTAAATATAACTGAGTGAATAATTAATAGTCAGCTAGCAATGAACACTGAGACAAAACTGTAAACTTACCGGTTGCTACGAACGAAGATAAACACCATAACTAAACATTATCAGTACTTCGCTCGTTCCTGCTCAAAAATGAAGTTTAAATCGACTGGTTCAAAGCTCTCACTACCATGACTAAGCCAGGGCGATTCGGAAGCCGTTCAACATTCGATGCATTCGCGGTTGTTAGTTAACTATGATCTCGACAATGATGTTTTACTTCTCAAGTGTTCCGCTCAAAACGCCACCAGAAACAGCTGAACAACATCACACGAACGTAAATATCACATTTGTCGGCCGTTATGAACATGATGGAACAGTACTAGTACTGCTACAATCTCTATAGACATGCTACTAAAGTAATTTGACATTTTAGCAGCTGAACATATACAGCGAAAGTCGGCGTTAAGCAGTCCGTGAATATTTTATCATTTTAAAAATACAAATACTTGACAATTATTGGACGAGGTTGAGCAAATATCGGCAAATAACAGAAGTCAAATAATTAATCTGCGCGACACTGACAAATACATCATGTTATTATACTACTATTACGTAATTTTACCTTATAAGGTCAAGAGAACTCGAAAAATATGGAGCCGTATTACCATAGTTCGAAAGCCGTATTACCATAGTTCTAAAACCGGTTTCACTGCAAAGTTTTGAACATTTTGTGATGTCAAATCCATTGTCAATAAGAGTACAGACAATGGAAAACCGCTTGCGATTTCTTTTTTAAAACAACAAAGTCAAAAAATCATCCAAAAGCAAGGATAAAGTTTGAAAGAAAAACCGTTTCAAGCGCGCGCTGGCTCCGTGCGCGAGCGATTCGTCATTCTCTGTGTTTGTTATTGTAAAAGAGCGCGCGGACCTTGAAAGGTTTTGAAATAATTATTAGATAAATTTACTCAAAAACGGACAATTATGTTTTCGTTCAAAGTACGTAGTATAATAAATAACTTATTTGGGGTTTTTCCCGTAATACGGGCTGATATTTTACTCGTTACTCGCATTTTTCCTCGTCCCTTCGGGACTCGGAAAAATACATTCGCAACTCGTAAAATATCAACCCGTATTACGGGAAAAAAACCAAATAAGATCTAAATATATTGCGAAAACCGAGTATAGAAATTGTTTTATTATTCACATTATTTTCTCTCACCTAAAGCAACAACTCTGGAAAAAATCGACCTGCCTTTGTCGAGTAGAACTGACCAAAGTGCGTATTAGTGCCGGAGCAGAGCATTATTCCTAGGAAGTTATTTGCAGGGACCGGAGTTGATCTCTCGATCGATGAAAACCTCGGAGAAAATTATGTGAATATAAAAAATATTTAAAAATCATTTAACAAAACATATCAAACTTATGTTATACAAAAGGTCATTGTTTCACATATGCAGATGAGGCGAGTCTTGTTTAGGCGAAAAACAGCATGATTTTGATACATTTTTGCTTTTTACTGCATTGTTAAAATAAAAACCAAAAACCTACCATCAGAATATAAAAGACGAATATGTAAGGAATGAATAAGCTGGCAATTCAAGCACAAATAAAGAGGTTTGACCGTGGCATTTTCCGTTTCTTCAAAATTGATCGAACTGAAATCTCTGAAGAGATAGAGTGCAAACCATATGTCCGTGAAACAGTACTATTACTAAATAGTACTAAATAGTGTTATCTCTATTGTTTTCTATTGTTTCATCAGTGCTATTTAGAACTAATTAGTTAGTACAGTTTCACGGACATATGGTTTGCACTCTATGTAGATACGCTACACACAACATACCCAGAAATCAGAGACATGCCTGGTCGCGCAGCTCATTATTCATAAGCTTTTCGTACATTTACATATCAAAGACAAATGGTAGAAATGTATGGCAAAACATAGAAAATCAGAAATATCTGAAGAACTAAACTTCGGATGCAAACTCCCGATAGCTAATTCACAAGTTTAATGTTTTGGGTGCTCGAATCGAGTACACTTCTTACAATCAAGCGAAAATAAAGTATGACAAAATCGATTTCAAAAATCGCTCTCAGTCAACAACATCTCACCTCTATCATTTACTGTAAAAGGCCGCCAAATTGAGTAAATTCCTAAAAGTTGGAGGCCGGTAGCAGCTTCGTCGTGCGTGGTACACACTTTCCCGATAGCCAGTTCGAAAGGACGTCATCTAAACTCACAGAATATCACACTTGTTTGGCCATAAATTCCACTTCTAATATGACAAAGTCCAGCCAAAGATAAGCTAAATTCCACTTTCGCCAATAAAGAAGCATACTGAGTAAATATACTGTTTTCACCGTTGTTTTTCACTCGGTAAACGCTTCTGTCAAGATTATTTGGATCGCCATGTTTACATAAGTAGCCTGGCCTGTTAGATTACACAGGAAACCCAGAGATAGTTAGCTGAGTTAGGCTCAAAAAGCGAGAAATAGGAGAGACGATGGAGGGGAGGGGGTTCAACTTTGGGCTTCCTGTGGTAAATACCATTTTCGCATCTTTTTGCTAAATTTGCAATTATTTTAAAATGTAGAGGCTGTATGATCAAGATCGCTTCACACTATTAGTTTGTGATTCAGATTTCACATAGTTTACATGAATTTGAGCATAATCTTTTGATTCTGGTTAACTCCGCTGACACAAATAATCGTAGACGCAAAATGTCTCTGATTTCTGACAATTCTTTGGGAATTGTGTCAATCAAAAACTTACCGCCAGTTTCAAATGCTCTGTAATGATACGCGCGTTTTGATATAAAATACATGTATATTGGATATAATTAAGCGGTGGCAAAATGAAATCTAAAACTCTTTGTTTGGTAATCGTGAACATCATATTGGTGCTCTTTATCCCGGTCTGTATGTAGAAGCTACATAGACAAAGAAATTATGACTCGGAAAGGACGTTTTTGAAGGCAATTTCTAATATTTACACACAAGATCAATAGGTCTGAAGTTCGAATTTGTGATATATTTGCCCCTGTTGAGGAAACATATGCAGCTCTATAGCATCCTCTTATATACTTCTAATTTACACATTGTCAAAGGCGGAAAATGATCAATTGAGAAATGCTTTATTTAGCGGCCAAAGAACAAATTGCTCGATTAATCGGGCCTCAAACGTGCTTTTAATAGTAAACAAAGCACATTTGTAATTCAATAATTTCATCTTGCACAAGCGCATTCAAAAACGTTGTCCGCGTGATACTGTGTCCCAACAGGAGCAAATGTTCAATGATGCAGGACATAAGTTTGATATGTATTTGCGATAAAATCGGAAAAATGTTATGAGTTATTCTATAATGAGCATCTCGTAGATAGAGCTAGAGATGGACCTAATGTGAATATTCAAACTGGCTTCGTTTCTGCAAAATTCTTTGTTTGACTTTTTTATTTATTTATATTTGTTTTTAGTTGCCTCTAATTTTCTATTGTGTATATTTTTTACCTATAGCCTTTCTCTAAACTTTTGATTTGATAATGACGTTGTGCCTGGCAATTAACGTCGAAACGCCATTTTTCTTCGCAAATCTTTATAGCTAAGGGACCGGTCATTAAATATCGGGAGGGGGGGGGGGGGGGGGGGGGGGGGGGGGTGGAGGAGAAAAGTCATTTTTTAGGTTTTTGTTTCCGGACCCCCCTCTTAAATGCAAAAAAAATCTGAAGACCCCCCTTTGATATTGGTAAAAATTTCAAGACCCCCCCTTCTGTGCCCATTCTTTTGAAAAAACACTCAGATCAGGTTCTAGCTATCTGTTATAGACCGAATTCATAATTGACTGCTTCTAATTTGCATAAAAGCCAAAAAATATAATAATAAATAATAATAATAATAATAATAATAATATCATTTTGGGAAAAGTAAATATTTGATAGAATATTTATGTGACCATCTAAATCTAAATACCATGTGTGTGTTTTGAAACCAAATAATAAATCCTTGAGAAGATATCAACATTTGAAATTGTGAAAAACAACGCTGGTAACATCCTCGGGAACCCAGGAGTATATTCTGTCGCTCGTTACTCGTTCCCAGAGAAATACCCCTGGGAACGAAGTCTGTTGGAGCTTGTTCCGGAAGTAAAAATTCAAAATGGCGGCTGTCCTATTCAAACCAGAAATACTTGATACTGATTGGTCGACCATATAAGGTCGACCAATCAGAAACGAGAGTAATTTTGACTTCCGGAACAAGTTCCAACAGACTTCGTTCCCAGGGGTATTTCTCTGGGAGCGAGTAACGAGCGACAGAATATACCCCTGGGTTTCCGAGGATGCGCTGGTAAGGACTCACTTGAAAAATACATACAAAACTCTCTATTCATGATCTGTCATAACTCCGATGATATTTTGTCTACAGCAAAGTGTTTATTTCTATAGGTACTATTTTAGATGACAGTGATCATTTTTACCAGAAACGTATCATATTGCCAAACTAAAAATACGCCCTGATTATCTCAAGCATGTTAAGGCTTGACCAAAATTCATTATATTAGACCCCCCCGCGTGGATTTCAGGTTTTCTATTATAAGTCAGGATATATGTATCGCTTTTTGATAAAAACTTTTGAGATGAACAAACTGTATGTCCTTAATAAATTAGTATGCATAATTTCACGATCACGTGATCAATAACGTCACAATAAAAGAAAAATTGACCAAAAAAACGCGCTGCTCGTGGTTAGCTAGAAGCTGAAACTAGATATGGGAAATTGCTTGCCATAGGATGCGAATAAAGCCCACGTTTCGATTGGATGGTTTCAATGAGTGGTTAAGGCTATATTAAGATGAGTTTGTAGTCACGTCACCTGTTTTAGGCAATATCGCCTTACCAATAAAAATATGTCAACCAAATGAGACGGATTATTGTTAGGGACAATGATACAAATACATTAAATGTGATAAATAGTATACGCCATTGAAACTCGTCAGCGCATTTCCAGAAAACCATTTTTGGCCATAATCTACAATATCTGATCACGTGACATGACAATCCCAAAATAGACAGTTGAATATTCTTCCTTTTACTGAACTCTACTGATGGACCGAATTTTAAGAAATTCTACCAAGGTGTCAGTGAGAAAAGCTAAAAAATGAATTTAACCAATATGTGGCCCAATGCCAAGCCTTAACATGCTTGAGATGAATTCAGTGTATAGGCATTGTTAAGGTTTCACCATTGTCGCACAGGTACTTTTTCCATCGGTTCAAGCAAGAGTTTTTTTGGTCCACCACAAGGACCTACGCCCAAGGATCGAAAACAAATCCTAACTGTCAAAAAGATTTTGTGGATGTGAATGATATCTTGGTGCAGGGATTTATAATCTGTGTTTTGAGTTAATTACATGTAGTTATTCGATTTTTTAACTAGTAGTGAATTTTTAAAAGGACAAAAATTCTGAAAATAACATTATACAAGAGAATATGACCTAATGAATATGGACGGATCTAAGATTTTACAAAGGGGGTTGGGTCCAGGCCCAGTGTTTATTGACGGCAGGAGCATAACTAGCCTTTTTCTTGCTGGTCCACGAAAGTGAACCAGGGCCGTAGCAAAGGCCAAGCGGTGGGGGAGACGCATAGCTCACGCCATAAAAAAATTGAAATCTAGAAGCTCGGAAATGCTATTTCCAGCGTTCTCCAAGAGTTATTTGTGATTTACGCGTATCGCTAATTACTTCCTACACTGTCTCAGCAAACCAATGCTGACTGATAACACTTGAGAATTTCGATGGCTGAATCGATTCGGACAATCCTTTAATTCACGAAAGTCCGTAAGAACGCGCTATGAATCGTGCTCTGCTCTGACCAAGGCTGGTTTACAACCGGTTTCTCCTAAACGTACCGTGTAATAACGCGAAACATGAAAGGGAGTGTTAGAACACTTACAATACTTCTAATTCATATTTTCTATCAGTTAAACCTCTAGAGGGGGTGGCTAGCCACCCAATCCACCCCCCCTGTATCCATCCCTGAATATGACCTCATATTCTCTTGCATTATATTGTCGCAGGAGCCCATATAGTAGGAGCATCCATGTTGCATTAAAATCTGTCACAGCGTTTGAACAAGTTTGGCTAATGATTTCAGTTAGAACACGAAATTGACCAATCACTGTTGCTGCAAATTAACGAGTTGTGGCAAATTAATAAAACGAGTTGCTGCAAATAAAACGCGAGTTGCAACAAATAAAACGAGTTGCTGCAAATAAAACGAGTTCCAGCAAATAAAACGAGTTGCTGCAAATAAAACGAGTTGCAACAAATAAAACGAGTTGCTGCAAATAAAACGAGTTGCAACAAATAAAACGAGTTGCTGCAAATAAAACGAGTTGCTGCAAATAAAACCGGAAGTGCACAGTGATTGGTCACTATGATTTCGAGAAATCGTGTTCTAAAAATAGCAAAAGTGACATAGACCCAATATGTAGCATGGATGCTCCTACTTATGGGCTTCTGATTATTGCCAGTAAATGATACAACTATACTAGCAAAAATGAGAGACTTTTAGTATTTCTTGGACTATTTATAAAAAGGGATCAGTATCAGGAAATTGTTATCAGTGAAACATTTGAACCAGTGAAAAATTGAACCTTCACTGTATTTCTTTATAGATTTAACTGACTGTTTGCTGTTGTCAGCTTTAATTATTTATTAGGCAAATCATTTCTCCCTCTTTTTCTGTCTGTACGCTCTCAGAAAATTCGAAGACCCCCCCACCCCCTTTTTATCATTTTTTTTCTTTGGGACCCCCCCCCCCCCACATTAGTAAAAAAAATCCAAGACCCCCCCCACTTTCTCCTCCAGCCCCCCCCCCCCCCCCCCCCCCCCCCCCCCCCCCGATATTTAATGACCGGTCCCTAAATAAAAGTATTAAAAAGTCACTTAAAATATCCAAAAAGAGTGGAAAATAAGTTGTCTAGTTTTAGGTTCCGCGCGGTCGAGTTGAACCAGAGGAAGCCCAAACTGACCATCTTTACCGCTATTTGCACCAAGAAAAATAGCTAAATTTTGCTGACACGTTTCCACAAACGTAAAAGACATGGAAATTAAAATGCTTACTGACGGTCCTTCTTTCACTTTGGAAATTCTTGACCAAGAAAGCGGAAGTGAAGCAGTTCCCGCGCGGAGTTGAACCAGAGGCACAGGTAGCCCAAGCTGTCTATCAGTACATTATTATAAGAGAATATATGTGGATAATGTCAATAAAATCAATAAGATAATAAAGTTGAAATAAAATCCTTTATAAAATCGTCTGTATTTTATAACGGTCAGAGAAAGGCTAATTTTGAAATGGCTATAACTCGCTCAATTCTCGTCCAAATCACTTCAAATCTTCACAGGCAATAAAGGAATGATTGATAAAGATACATATGATTTTTATAGAGGATTTTATTTTACCTTTATTATCTTATTGATTTGATTGACATGTTCCACATACATTCTCTTATAATGTACTGATACACAGCTTGGGCTACCTGTGCCAGAGGAAGCCCAGACTGACTATCTAAAGCTGTGATTTTTTCATCAAGAAAAATTGCTAAACTGACACGTTGCTGCTAAACTGACACGTTGCTGCAAACGTAAAAGTCATGGAAAATAAAATGTTTTAATAGTGTGTCTTTCGGAAATTCTGGCCCAAGAAAGCGGAAGTGAAGTGTTCCCGGGGTTACAAACATATGCGCGCGTCTCGCGCGCTGATTGGCTGTTGGTTTGTACATATACACACTACCGTGCAGTTTGAATAGCGGCGGGCTGCAGAACACACAACCATGTTGTAAAGATACTCTTAAAACGGCACTTCTACTGTAGTTTAGATCCTCTTTCTCCCTCTCCTGACCAGTAGAAGTGTTGCCACATCTTTCACAACCCTTATCTACTATTTAATCCCGCTGAAATTGAGATCCAATCGGAAGAAAACCGACGAGTTTGAACTTCATCCAAGAATCAAAATGGCCTCGTTTCGTCAAAGAGCCGAGAGCTTCACTCTTGATTTACCGAATTCTCCGATGGATGTCGTCCCTAGCGCTGTTCTTTCACCAATAACGGAGTTGTCGATGAATTTGGAGCATAACTCGATCAGGTTTGGCAGTGTGTTTTAGTTTTATTTTAGCTCAAATTCAGTTAACATTGTTGTTTGGTGGTCGTGTTCCCGCCTGCGAGACGACAGCGAAAACGACTCACAAACTTGTCGCTAACAACAACAAACTCTTACTTCCACAGCATGATCAAGACTCCTAAAAGAAAGCTCTCGTTGTGTAATATTGGAACTCCAAATACGCCGAATCCCTCACCGTGTTTTCTTCGAACATTGTCTAACGAATCTGGTATGAACTCAACCGTGTGAATTTATACAACGTGCTTGTTGTTTTGCGGAGGGAAAATCTTGACTGTATTTTGATCATTAACTTTCCAGGTTATTGCGCTTCTTCTCCACTTGGACCTTGCTTTGATTCTCCAACTAT
Organism: Actinostola sp. cb2023; assembly: GCA_033675265.1. Classification (NCBI taxonomy): domain Eukaryota; kingdom Metazoa; phylum Cnidaria; class Anthozoa; order Actiniaria; family Actinostolidae; genus Actinostola; species Actinostola sp. cb2023. The sequence continues at coordinate 358,718 of JAUJYZ010001556.1, read as the reverse complement.
GGAAGTTCTAAAGTAAGCATTTTCTTAAATCCTAAGGCTATAAAGCTTTGACTATGATATCTTCATGCCTTTTTCTAGTTGCTTTGACCTTTGCCTTTCAAAGGCTTTTTTGAAGTGATTTGAAAGTAAACCATAAGCTTTACTAATATATTATGGTAGGTGATTATTGCTTTTCACTTTGCTGTTACTAAAACTCCTCATAGTCATAGAATTTGGAGATTCTTTCTAACATTTCCGATAGAAATGACACTCAGTTTGTCGATTTCAAAGCGCTTTGTTTATTTCCTCAAAAATGAAATTGACAAAAATAAGCTCGAAAAGATCCCAAAACACTACCTAGCTAGAATAATACTACTGGTGGATGATTTATCAATGCATTTTAATCTATAAAAAACTTTATAAATAATACTAATAAATCATGTTTCTTTTAGATCCTCATCGACTTCTGGAGATCGAAGAAAGCCGTTTTACCTTAGGTATATTCATAGTAATTATATTCATTACCTTTACAATCTATGAGATCAACTTATCGAACTAGCGCTTTTCTTCCGAGAGGAATGAATATGCAATAGAGTTTTTGTTTAGATTTTTGAATTTCGCGGTATTGGGAAATATACAATACCAGTTGAATATTTTAAGACTTATATATAAACCAACTTAGATTACATATAAAACGTTTATGTTTCGTGACTGAAATATTAAAGATACAAGGCAGTTATTGTTTAGATTTTCAACTAAGCTGCATTTGTAAATACATTAAGCCTCCTGGGATGGCTTATGTCATGGTAAAGTGAGCAGGAACGAACGGGGGTACTGGTACCTTGTTGAACACATGTACTCACATGTGCTTAGACCACATGTTTCTTTGATATTTAAATTTTAAAGTGATTCCATAAAGCATCGTCATATGCTAGAGGTATACTATCTGTGCAGAGGAAATTTTTACAGTTTGTTTGGACATAATTTGCTTCAGTCTTTTCTACATGAAGCTTGTAACATTCCTGGGAACCCACTCTGCATGTGGGAGTCATAATATAAACATAAAAACACTTCTTCCACGTTGTAATCGTTATTTTATCCCATGCTTTTGGGCCATCCGTCACCTGCTGCACACTTTCTATGTTTACATTCCTTCATCTCTCCCTGATGATGGACCAGAGGTCTGATAGCTTGGGAATAAAATAATCATTATGTACAACAAGGAAGAATGGTATATTATTTGAATTCTGATTCACTGAATCTTTCTTCAATGTAACTTTTTTTTTTACTTGCATATCTCTCTAGTATAAATAATGTTGTTTTAGGTAATAATACATTTATTAGACCTTTCCAAAATAAGTTGACCACTACATTTGCTCTACAAAATATGACTTTTATTCAATTACTATGTTCCCTAGTCTCCCTCGCAGCTGTGTTTAGTGTCGTCACGCAACGCTCTCTCCCCTTACACATGGCTGCTTACCCAAGCACTACATTCCGAAAACAGGCCAAGGTTCGCGCCATACCGAACATACCAAAGACCAGTGACAAACAAGATGGCGTCCATTGACGAAGCGTTTTGCCTTGCAGCGAAATAATTTCATATCAAAGAGTTTAACTGGGCAATACACTAAACCAATACACTAAACAAGGCTGCGATGAAGACTAGTAAATCGTGTATGTGAATTCATTTCCTAACTTTGCAACGTTCTTACGTAAATAAACAACGAAACATGAGCCTGGGAGTGTCGAGTCGTTGACAACTAGTGAACATGAATAACGAATAACTTTATATGATTGGCTAAACACTTACAATTGGAACGGAATGTAGCGCTTGGGTAAGCAGCCGTGTGTAAGGGAAGAGAGTGTGCGTGACGACACTAAAAACCTCTATTAAGCGACCCTCTGTTATAAGCGATCACCCTCTATTAAGTGGCCCTCTATTAAAGCAGTCACCCTCTATTAAACAGTTATGCCTGTTACTTTCACTCAAATTCTCAGAAATCAGTCCCTATGCTTACTGTAAACTTGACCTCTATTAAGCGTTCACCTCTATTCTCAGTTTCCCGAGGGTGACAGCTTAATAGAGGTTTGACTGTATGCTCTTGTACTAGTTTCTAAAAAATGACACCACACCATTTAGATTTTCTTCTGATCTCAAAACTCTTTCAATCTCAAATTTCGAAGCCTATGAAAATACTTTGTATGCGCAAGGCATTATGGGATTGAACACAGCATTAGAACACAGGGTATTTTATTTTTTCCCTGAGTTTCCAGTGTTTTGCAAGGTCTTCGTGTAGCTGCACAAATTGTCCTGGCTATTGTTTTTTTATGTAAAAACAATGCATAGAACGACAATAGAACAATAACCAGGACTTTTGTGCAGCTACACGAAGACCTGTCCTGTGTTTCTGCCATACATTACACTCAGTAGGATTGGTAACTTATTACTACAGTTTTTAAAATTCTCGTTTTTATGTTTTAGTAAGCCTTTATTCAAGAGATGGAATTCCTCTCCTGTAAGTATTAATACAGGTTTGCACCAGTGACATAAGAACAAACACATGCAACACACACAGACTCAGTGCACCAGTTAAATGCAACAAGCGCAAGAGAAGACAAGCACTGTTATGTTGCATGTGCTTATGTCACTAGTGGACATGGCCAAAAGAATCATGGGAAGGGTATTGAACAAAAAGGATGATGGATTGTGACGACACTTACTGATGTGGTCACTTCAAAATTTCAGGCAGGAACAGGAGAGGATGAGAGTTGTAACAAAGAGAATGTTCCAAGTATTGCAGAATTAGCAGACGATTTGAAGAACAAAGATGACTTTGTCTTCACGCGGCCAAGAGTTCCATCTTTTGTGCGACGGTTTTCAGTTCCAAGTAGAAGTGGAAGGCCTTTACCTCAGCGCTCTCTCTCTGATCCATTATCAGAGGTATGTCTCTTCATTCTATACAATAATTAAGGGTTCTCTGCAATGACAATGTAAGCGAGCTATGATCAAAATCTAAATCCTCCTCAAGATTCTTTGAAATTCAAAGGAGAATTTGGATTTGGATCACAAGTCACTTACATGTAGTCTGTTCTAGATTGCACTTCATTTCAATATTATTTTAGCCTGGTTTCAGGCTCTCTTATATGGGGATAATTTGCTAGAAGTACAGTCATGTAGTTATCTTCTATTGTTAATATAGATGTCTATGTTACCGGTAATATAAATGTTTGATTTACATGTACTACAGACGGCAATCGACTGGCAGCCATCTGCACTTTCTCCATCCAAGCTATCAGACAGTCAAGACAGTGCATGTGATGTGGACTTTGATGACGAGTGCGGTGATGATGGTTTTATTGATGATTTGGTCCATGAACATGACGACAAGGTAATGATGGGTTACAAATATGTACCTGTGCTTTTCCTTGAAGGGACAACCAAACACTTTAGGATGCATTCAATTGACGTTATTCTGGAATAATATTTCCAGAATAGCTTTTCCACCTGCACGTCAATAGGAATAACGACTCAATGAAACAGTTATTCCCATTTATTTCTATTCCAGAATAATGTCAATCCAATGCAACCTAAAGTGGAGGCATACTACATATACATGTATATGACTTGACCACAACTTGACTGTCTTGCAGTACATGACTCAATTTTGTAAGAGACCACACACATTTTAAAAGATTGTCAGGCATTTGCGCATGTGTTTTATGCATTGGGCTAATGTTGGTGCTAAAATTCTATCATATCACTGGCTAGTTATTTATAGTAATGGATGAGTGAAAGACTACACACCGCACATAAGTTGTAATGTCCATGATTCTACGGCTATGATTAAATTTTTTCAAATTGTTGTCTTAGTGTCTGTACATGTGGTTGGTCTAAAAACAAATCATAGAAGAGCGCACACCTATGATTAAACCCCTTACGACAGCTGAGTTGTATAGTGTGTCATTTTGATGGTAGTAAAGCTGCCTACTCTTTAGCTAGAGCTTGCAATTGTGGTACATGTACTAAGTACACTTCTTTCTTTTAGGATCATGATAAGATTGGTATGCCATCTGGAATGGCAGGTCTTTTGAGTGCACCACTGGTGTCAAAGGTAAATACTAATATATTATTAATGTTTAGTTATTTTATTTCTTTATTGGTATATCATTTGCTGCGCTCACTCGTGAGATATGGAGCTGTGCACTCAAAGATACATTCTGTATCTCCGCACGGCCATGTAATATCCTCTATGTGAGAGTGAGTATTATTAATCATCCAGTCGGTTAAATGAAATAATCGTGTGACAACTCATCAGTTGCCTGATGAAGACCGATACCATCGGTCGCAACGTAGCGTGTTGCAATTTAATGTTCCAGTAAGTGATTCAATTTTTTATTTCATCCTCTACATGTATGTGTTTGTTATACTTTCAGAAGTCTCCAGAACAAAGTGATTCTAATTGTGCTGTGAAAAATGACACACCAAGGGTGAGATAAATGTCTGTTATGTTATAGCACAGATACTACACACACAGTCTCTTATTGGTCAATTAGCGGGCCGTAGCTTCCCGTACGGCCCACTGAAAACAGAAGAGTAAGGAAAAGCTGCAAGCGAGGTTAATAAGATATTTATTATATTATATTATATATAATAAATATCTTATTAACCTCGCTTGCTCAGTCCGTACAGGAAGTTATGGACTGAGTTTCCCCCCACTTTTTTTATGGCCTACAACTGTATGCGCTTGGACCTCGCGCTCGGTTAATAAGAGGTATACAATAATATTTAGATATGGAACAGATCGGAAGTAAAACAAATCTTCCCAATAGACCTCTTTAGCTTCGTATGTAAATTGCCCACTTCAAACCATGTGATGTAAACATGGTGTTCTCTGGAGAATTAGTCCTTTCAATATGAACGAATAAATTTCAGAAATATAAAGGAACAATAATTCTCCAGAGAATATCATGTTTACATCACATGGTTTGAAATGGGCAATTTACATACGAAGCTAAAGAGATATTACGACATGTGCCTACGGTACCTCTGCAATATGTTGCATGTGATATTGCAGAAGTGGGATCTCGCTACACTTCATACTGTGGTCAGAACAACTGTCACAGGGAATATTGAATGCAGTGTTGAACTGTGTGTCTTTACGCCCTGGTCACAGGTGTCAGAGGTCCCACTTGTGGGAATACCCTGTTTCTATGGATAAATTGATGCAGTAAGTGTAGCTTATGTTGTCATATCCTTCCAACAGCTCTTCAGTTCAAGTGTGCGACCAAGAGATCTATTTATAACAAGAGATGTAGGGAGGTGTCGGTCAAACACACATGCAGCCGGCGATGATGACAAGAACTTTGTCAGACCCAGGTCAAAGTCCTTTGCTCTCAAGGTATACCACGAAACAGTGGTTGTTATAACAATGGTGGTTGAAATAACGAGGTGGTCATATTTATGGGGTGGTTGTAATAACGAGGTGGTCGTATTAACGGGGTGGTCAACCTCGTCCCCAGGGCCCTCTCTTGCTATTTTCAAAAGAGAAGACCCTGGTGTTGGCTGGTCACGTGTCTCCAAGACTCTTCGAGGTTCGTGCCCAGGCTGCCATTTTCCCAATGGTCGGAAGTAATCGAAAGGGCCTTGTGAAGAGTTACTGAAGAAATACGTTTGTTGATGTTGATTGTTTTGCCTCAAATAATAAATAAAATCACTTTCTAAGCTGGAACAATTCTGACCCGGATTTGAAAAGCAGGGGTTCGGAAGTGTAATTAATGAGACACATTAACAACTGAACAGGTCAGATCGACAGTTTATTCGCTGTAAACAAGTGCTGCTATTTGTATACAAACACCTTTCACCTCTAACGGCTATTATTAGTCGGGTTTCCTCTGGAAGCTCCGACTCTAAAAATGCACTCCGTTCTTTGTCGTTGACCTCAAATCGCCAACTGGGTTCTACAGCACATGCACCCTGTGCCAGCCGCTAAGATAATCACCGAAGGCTCTAACAACATGGTTTATCAACACGAGAATTCACTTCTTCACAAACCTTGTTGGAGCTAGGAAGGTTATATCATCTTGTTTTCAAAATAACCACAATAATTCATAGAGATATGGATTTTAATATCAATCCAGTACTACTAGTACTGCAAAGGGTTTAGAGATCTTTAAGCTAGTTCTACCGAGTCGCACAATAATCGCACTAAGATATCTATATTTAGTTCAAATAGGCTACATGTCAGTTAGAAGCCCGACTTCACGCTAGTAGAGCGTCTAGTTATTTATTAAGTACAAAACATGTTGATGTGTCACATATTACTGCAAAACTCAAGAACAAAAGCACTAGCAAATTATGTACAGTATGTAAACAGAATGACAATATATATCAGTTTACTGTGTCACCGTCAGTAGTCTTGCTTGTATAAATTTATACTAAAGCTTTACGGTAAACGATCTCGATCAGTGGACTTTTTCATGTTCCTAAAGACATTCCAATGCTTCGACAACACTCACACATCACTTGCAGCGGCTTCGGTCAGTCTTCGAGTCGGTCTTCCTAATTCGATACATTTGGGATCAGAAAAGAACTATGTATTAGGGGCCGTCGACATATTCACCTTTCCCCGCTTAACGTCCACTGGACGTTTAGGTCAGATCCCCCCTCCCCCCCTCCTTAACGTCCACTTGGAATTTCCTGTTTTTCGTATTGAAAATGCGTGGGAATGGTTTTGCATTCGGCAACATGGCTCAAAACAAACGGTAGCAAACAACAGTCCAAGGTTCTTTATACCGCTGGAAAATCCTCAAAACTGCCCTCATTCCATGTAGTTCACTTCATTCTCCTTAATAACAATTCTTTTGTATTTCTATATCTTGCCTCTACGACAATATATTCGGTCGGCTAGTACTTCATGTAAGCCTACTTGAAGTGGACTCTATTCTTTATACTATGGTATCACTTATATCATATAACTGTACTGTGTATCCACTGTATTCTACTGTATCCACAGTATTCTACAGTATTCTACTGTATCCACAGTATTCTATGGTTTTCACTGTATCCACGGTATTCATGGTATCCACTGTATTCTACAGTATTCTACTGTATCCACAGTATTCTATGGTTTTCACTGTATCCACAGTATCCATGGTATCCACAGTATTCACTGTATTCTACTGTATCCACAGTATTCTATGGTTTTCACTGTATACACAGTATCCACGGTATCTACTGTATCCACAGTATTCTACAGTATTCTACTGTATCCACAGTATTCACGGTATCCACTGTATTCTATAGTATTCTACTGTATCCACAGTATTCTATGGTTTTCACTGTATCCACGGTATTCATGGTGTCCACTGTATTCTACAGTATTCTACCGTATCCACAGTATTCTATGGTTTTCACAGTATCCACGGTATTCACGGTATCCACTGTATTGTACAGTATCCACAGTATTCTATGGTTTTCACTGTATCCACAGTATTCACTGTATTATACTGTATCCACAGTATTCTATGGTTTTCACTGTATCCACAGTATTCTACTGTATCCACAGTATTCTATGGTTTTCACTGTATCCACAGTATTCACAGTATCTACAGTATTCTACTGTATCCACAGTATTCTATGGTTTTCACTGTATCCACGGTATTCATGGTATCCACTGTATTCTACTGTATCCACAGTATTCTATGGTTTTCACAGTATCCACTGTATTCTACTGTATCCACAGTATTCTATGGTTTTCACTGTATCCACTGTATTCTACTGTATCCACAGTATTCTATGGTTTTCACTGTATCCACAGTATCCACAGTATTCACGGTATCCACTGTATTCTACTGTATCCACAGTATTCTATGGTTTTCACTGTATCCACAGTATCCACGGTATTCACGGTATCCACTGTATTGTACAGTATCCACAGTATTCTATGGTTTTCACTGTATCCATGGTATTCACGGTATCCACTGTATTCTACAGTATTCTACTGTATCCACAGTATTCTATGGTTTTCACTGTATCCACGGTATTCACAGTATCCACTGTATTGTACAGTATCCACAGTATTCTATGATTTTCACTGCATCCACGGTATCCACAGTATTCACGGTATCCACTGTATTCTACTCTATCCACAGTATTCTATGGTTTTCACTGTATCCACGGTATTCACAGTATCCACAGTATTCTACTGTATCCACAGTATTCTATGGTTTTCACTGTATCCACAGTATCCACAGTATTAACGGTATCCACTGTATTCTACTGTATCCACGTTATTCTACTGTATCCACTGTAAGTAAGTAAGTAAGTAAGTAAGTAAGTAATTAAGTAAGTAAGTAAGTAGTAGTTCATCCAGGTCAAAAGCTCGTTAAAACTACAAACGTGCGAGCTGTATTAATTCTGCTGTATCCACTGTGATAACTGAAAACATAAGAACGATTTTATTTGCAAAGTGCGAAGTTCAATTGCGGATCGAGGTTTCCACTTAGCGGTGATGATTTTTTTTCTTTTTTTTTTAATTGGCATTATGTAATCTCAGTGGAAAATTACTAATAATTTTGAATTGATAATCTTGAATTTAGCTTGGCATATAAGTTTTTATGGCTGTAAAAATAGCAGCCGGCGCCGGACTCTTTGAAATAAACAGGTGTACGTTTTCGTTTTTGATTTTTATATTCAAAGTCAATTCTGTTTACTTTTTTTTGTTGAAGAAATAAATATTTTCAATTTTGAAAAAAAAAATTGTCAAAAAAAGATTTTGCGAATATTAAAAATGCGAAAAGACATTGTAGAATGGCTCCTTCAAATGAACTTAAAATGATCAACTTACATATCGCAAGATATGATGATCCGGTCAGTGATGTCGATAAGGTGGATATAATATATATAGAGAGGCCAATAAGAGGGGTTTGGCGGTTTCCCTTTCCTTACCTTCTCCCCACCGGTACCTTCTCTCCCCCTTTCCCCTGGCCTCTCCTCGGGCAAAAGAAATAAAAATCTCACAAAACGTCAAATTCAAGCAATCCAGTTTACTGGAACTGGATTCAATGAGCTTTAGATCATGTACAGGTCTTCAAACACCAAACACTTTTCAAACATAATCTAAGTGTTGGACCATTATATTAGAAATTTTGGTTTGGGAGTTAGTTACAATTAAATATCCTGCAAAGAAAAATTATCCCAAAAACGTTTCTGCAAGTACCCTACCACACAAAACTGAAAAATTCCCCCAAACTCCTAAAAACGTTCCTACAGTCGAAGCACTAAAAAAAAAATTGTGCCTAAAAAAATATGTACATGTATCCCCCCAGTGATCAGAGTTGTGATTACGCCCTTGTATACTACTTTATATACCATTAACCACTATTTTTTCTTTTTCTTTCCCTGTTTGCTTTCTCCCTCTCTGTGTCCCATTCATCTCTTTCGGCTTAGCCACCTTTTACTTCTTCCTTGACTCCCCTTTAGCCTTAATTCCATCCCACTCCTTGTCATCATTCCCATTCCCTTTCATACACCTCTCTTTACGTAACATACTATCTCTTATCTCACCATCATCCCCACCTTTTCATCCTATTTCTCTTTCATACACCTCTCTTTACGTAACATACTATCTCTTATCTCACCATCATCCCCACCTTTTCATCCTATTTCTCTTTCATACACCTCTCTTTACGTAACATACTATCTCTTATCTCACCATCATCCCCACCTTTTCATCCTATTTCTCTTTCATACACCTCTCTTTACGTAACATACTATCTCTTATCTCACCATCATCCCCACCTTTTCATCCTATTTCTCTTTCATACACCTCTCTTTACGTAACATACTATCTCTTATCTCACCATCATCATCCCCACCTTTTCATCCTATTTCTCTTTCATACACCTCTCTTTACGTAACATACTATCTCTTATCTCACCATCATCCCCCCACCTTTTCATCCTATTTCTCTTTCATACACCTCTCTTTACGTAACATACTATCTCTTATCTCACCATCATCCCCACCTTTTCATCCTATTTCTCTTTCATACACCTCTCTTTACGTAACATACTATCTCTTATCTCACCATCATCCCCACCTTTTCATCCTATTTCTCTTTCATACACCTCTCTTTACGTAACATACTATCTCTTATCTCACCATCATCCCCACCTTTTCATCCTATTTCTCTTTCATACACCTCTCTTTACGTAACATACTATCTCTTATCTCACCATCATCCCCACCTTTTCATCCTATTTCCCTGTCATTCACCTCTCTTTACGTAACATACTATCTCTTATCTCACCATCATCCCCACCTTTTCATCCTATTTCCCTTTCATACACCTCTCTTTATGTAACATTCCCTCTTTCCTCTCATGCATCTCACTATCCATTTGCCCCTCCTTAACTAATTCTTCCCCCTTTCCTTGCACCTCCATCCACGCAGTCTTTTGGCACACAGTGCCAATGATCGAGTGGCACATGATACAAGTCTTTGGCATTTAATAATTCACTTCTTTGGATTAATAAAAAATATTTAATTACTTTACCATTGCATAGCTTCATACTTACTGCTTAAACTATTCAGGAAAATACGTACACCATAAGTAAGGACTTTGTATTTATGATCATGCTCATTTTGGTCAGCAGTTGTACACATAAGGTCACGTGACTACCGGTAAAAGAGCGGGAATAAATCGAAGCAGCTTGGCAAATTTCGCTTGTTTTCTTCAAAGACAAAAAACACGTTTATTCATCTTTCTGGTAAGTAAAAACATTCTGTTTTGTGTTAAAGCAAGTTGTAAAATGTTGTCCAATGTTAATATCTTCTTTTCTGTAGGAAATTTATAGAAGAAAGCAGCTTTTTCACGGTAAAACTGTTGTTCACTAACTTGACAAGATGGCAGCTGACTGAAGACTTTCGTTGGACAAGACAAAGACTAAAAAGGTAGAGCGTTTTATTGTTGTGTGTTATTTATCATAGCTTAGTTTGAAAGCTAAAACTATAAGCATTGTATTTTAATCGTTTTAGTTGTTGTATTTCACTCTATTCTGCCTGTAAGTATGCAGTATTTATAGTCATGTTTTTGCGTTTTTCGAACCTACAGTCTTAAACTTATCAGATATTACACATCACATGTAGTTATATATAGTTAATATTACACTAAGAAATGTTTGTAATTGTAAGGACAATTCTGTTATTCAACATTTTAAGAAAAAGTAATTGTTGGTGTTTCAGAATTGTGAACTTTTTTCAATTCATTTTCAGGTGGATTTAGTTGAACACTTTTACTACAACAGTCAACTACAACAGATATCAAAGAGTTTCATGATGACTGCAAAATATTCACAAGGATTGAATTGCATGGTCTAGTTTTACAAGAGTCCACTCAGCATTTAAGTTATACACATTGGCCATGAAAACACTTCAAATGCAAATCAAAGTAAGACTGATGCAGTTTATTTATGATTATAGTAGGCTGACAGATCAAAACAGAAACACATTTTTAAAAGTCATATTAAGTGGAATGTAATGTACACCTACCATGAAACTGACAAAGAAATAATTGCTGTTGTTCTTCGATGACATTGACTCAAAGATTCTCAGAAAAATCAAGTTTCATCAATTATATTGCGAGTTGATTTAATTACCTATTTCATTATAGTCAGTCTGCAGTTACAGACACAGTGTATATTATGTAAGATTAGAAAGATGTAATCATCACAAGTTACATGTGATTGCATAATATTAAAGTATTTTTATACTGCTACAGTACAAAATTGTATGTTTAATGCCACAAAGGTGCTTTAATTTAAGTGCCACAAAATTTATTGTGGTACTGTGTGCCGTAAGCCTGCCAGACCTTTATGGCACACATGCCGCATGTGTGCCATAAAACCAAATGTGTGCCACAGTTCTCTGGCAACTGTGTGGCATAGCTGCCACAACTGTGTGCCAAAGGCCTTATATTTTGCTAAGGGTAACCTCTCTCCGTTAACTTTTTTTCTTCCATACCCTTTTTCCCTATTCTACAAAATGTGTTCCACCCACCCATGGCCACTCCGGTCCCTGACCAGTGAACTTACACTCACTCCACATCCCAGCCCCTTGCTCACCATCCTTCTCTCCACACACTACCTCTAGTCTGTCTGTCTGTCTGTCTGTCTATTTTACCAGTTTGCCCAAACTTTCCCCCTTTCCTTTTCTTTCACATCCTGTACTACCCTCTTCCTCTAGTCTCTGTTCATCTAACTTATACTCCCACCCATTTACATCCACTTCAGTCCACCCTCATCTTTCAAACCCAACTCGATTCAAACCCAAACCCCCACCCCCAACCGTAGCCATGTCAGACACCCACCCACTCAAATACACCACCTATGTTAACCTTACCTTTAGTAATTTTCTTCATAACTATAGTGTTTCTATTGAGGTGATCGTTGAGGTATTGGTATTGGGTGTGGTGTGTGTTATAGTTGGTGTGGAGATGGGAGTTTATTATTAGGTGATGTTGGGTGTGGTGTGGTAGAGGATGTGACAGAGAGGGGGTGTTGGGGTTTGTAGGTTGCATTCTTGTACTGGATACATGAATGAATGGACAGATGGATGAATGGATGGATAAATGGATGGATGGATGGATAAATGGATTGATAAATGGATGGATGGATGGATGGACAGATGGATGAATGAATGGACAGATGGATGAATGAATGGATGAATGAATGGACAGATGGATGAATAATGGATGGATGGACAGATGGATGGATGAATGAATGGACAGATGGATGAATGAATGGATGAATGAATGGACAGATGGATGAATAATGGATGGATGGACAGATGGATGGATGGATGAATGGACAGATGGATGGATGGATGAATGGACAGATGGATGAATAATGGATGGATGGACAGATGGATGAATAATGGATGGATGGACAGATGGATGGATGGATGAATGGACAGATGGATGGATGAATGAATGGACAGTTGGGGATTCTGTGGTTTCCGGGATTGATCGAGTGTTGGACGTGGCAGGAGGTGTGGCTATCGGTGGTAATATGTGTGACGTGTGTAAGGGATGCATCAGGTGGTAGAGTAATTGGGGTTGTATAGTGGTCATCTGATGTGAGGTTGAGGGAGTATCAGAATTGTTATAGGTGGTGGCCATGGGGGTGACATTGGTCGTAGTTGTTTTAGAAGGGGGTGTTGGTGGGTTGCTGGCAGTTGAGGGGTGGTGTGGGAGGGGGTGACTCAACTGGGGAGGAGGAAATTTGGCAAAGGATATTTGCTAACTAAGAAATTCCAGGGAGTGGCTCGGTGGAGAGGGAAGGAGAAGTGGATTGTAGAAGTTCGGAGGGTACTGGCGAGGATGGGAAATTTCGGTGTGGGATGGGTTCATTAGGTGTGGGAGGGGAGGAGGTGGGGATGGTGAGAGGTGATGTTAGAGGTGATGGGTGAGGTTGGGTGGTGAATTGTGGGGTTAATTAGTGTGTGGGGTGGGGATGACATGGGTGTGTGTAGGGGTGCTCATGTATAATGGGTGAGGATTTGGTGTGGGGGTGATGTGGGTGCTTGTGGAGTTAGCGCATCGAAGTAGAATTTCATCTTCAATGTAGTTGCAGTCCTTAGGGGTCGTGGAAAAGGAGTTGTCGGTGGGGGAGTATGAGGGAGGGGTGTTGGTGGTTATAACAAGGGGCCTAACCAGGGAGTTGGGGCTGTGGGGGTAATTAAGTGGGACAGGAGCCCATGCTCCTTGTGGGAGGATAATGGTTTTTGTTTTTGAGTAGTGGTGGGAGTTTTGAAGGTTTGGTGATAAAGTTTGATCTTTGCACACATGGCTTGTGTGCATTGCGGAAGTAATGGCTGTAAAAATCAACAGGACGAAAAATAAACTTAACAATAGTTATGAAGAAAATTACTAAAGGTAATGTTAACATAGGTGGTGTATTGGAGTGGGTGGGTGTCTGACATGGCTACGATTGGGGGAGGGGTTTGGGTTTGAATCGAGTTGGGTTTGAAAGATGAGGGTGAACTGAACTGGATGTAAATGGGTGGGAGTGTAAGTTAGATGAACAGAGACTAGGGGAAGAGGGTAGTACAGGATGTGAAAGAAAAGGAAAGGGGGAAAGTTTGGGCAAAAGGGTAAAATAGACGAACAGACAGACAGACTAGAGGGAGTGTGTGGAGAGAAGGATGGTGAGCAAGGGCTGGGATGTGGAGTGAGTGTAAGTTCACTGGTCAGGGACCGGAGTAGCCTGTGAATACAGCTGCTTTTTTCGCTCGCCACAGGGGTCTCCCGAAAGAAGCGTCTGCGTTGTGAGGCCAACATTCCTGTACTGTGACGTCATTTTTGACCCGATTCTGGTCAAAGAAGCTGATTGGCCAGCTTGCTGGTAATCGCATTATTTGCATAAATTAAACTCAACGACCTGAACAAAATATTACAATGTCGAGTCGCGGGCGATTGTATCGGACTTATCATATGCACAGATGAATAAAATCATGTTCTACAATAATTTTGATTGCCGAATCAACAAAGTCAGGCCGTTTGGAAGTAGTGTTCACAACATGAGCAGCTGTGTTGTATCAGATTTACAACACAAGCTGTCATGACCTCAGAGGTCACAGTACAGGAATGTTGCTCTCACAACGCCGACGCTTCTTTGTGGGAGACCCTGTGGCGCGACCGCCAAAAAGCGGCTGTATTCGCAGGCTAGAGACCGGAATGGTGGGTGGAACACATTTTGTAGAATAGGGAAAAAGAAAAAAAGTTAACGGAGTGAGGTTAGAGGGTTAAAGAAGAAAACAATGGATGGAGGTGCAAGGAAAGGGGGAAGAATTAGTTAAGGAGGGGCAAATGGATAGTGAGATGCATGAGAGGAAAGAGGGAATGTTACGTAAAGAGAGTTGTATGAAAGAGAAATAGGATGAAAAGGTGGGGATGATGGTGAGATAAGAGATAGTATGTTACGTAAAGAGAGGTGTATGAAAGAGAAATAGGATGAAAAGGTGGGAATGATGGTGAGATAAGAGATAGTATGTTACGTAAAGAGAGTTGTATGAAAGAGAAATAGGATGAAAAGGTGGGAATGATGGTGAGATAAGAGATAGTATGTTACGTAAAGAGAGGTGAATGACAGGGAAATAGGATGAAAAGGTGGGGATGATGGTGAGATAAGAGATAGTATGTTACGTAAAGAGAGGTGAATGAAAGAGAAATAGGATGAAAAGGTGGGGATGATGGTGAGATAAGAGATAGTATGTTATGTAAGAGATATATGTAGTATAATATAGTATGTTACGTGTATGAAAGGGAATGGGGATGATGGCAAGGAGTGGGATGGAATTAAGACTAAAGGGGAGTCAAGGAAGAAGTAAAAGGTGGCTAAGCCGAAAGAGATGAATGGGACACAGAGAGGGAGGAAGCAAACAGGGAAAGAAAAAGAAAAAATAGTGGATAATGGTATATAAAGTAGTGGTAGAATAAATTAATTAATTGAATGAAAGGGGAAAGAGAAGAAAAATGGAGAGGGTGAAGGAGAATGGATTGCGTTTTTGTTTATTGACATTTACAAGGGCGTGATCACAACTGGGGGGATACATGTACATATTTTTTTAGGCACAATTTTTTTTCTACCTGTTCTTCGACTGTAAGGAACGTTTTTAGGAGTTTGGGGGAATTTTTCAGTTTTGTGTGGTAGGGTACTTGCAGAAACGTTTTTGGGATACTTTTTCTTTGCAGGATATTTTTATTTTTGAGGGGAATTGTAACTAACTCCCAAACCAAAATTTCTAATGGTCCAACACTTAGATTATGTTTGAAAAGTGTTTGGTGTTTGACCTGTACATGATCTAAAGCTCATTGTAAACTGGATTGCTTGAATTTGACGTTTTGTGAGATTTTTATATCTTTTGCCCAAGGAGAGGCCAGGGGAAAGGGGGAGAGAAGGTACCGGTGGGGAGAAGGTAAGGAAAGGGAAACCGCCAAACCCCTCTTTTTGGCCTCTCTATATATTATATCCACCTTATCAACATCACTGACCGGATCATCATATCTTGCGATATGTAAGTTGATCATTTTAAGTTCATTTGAAGGAGCCATTCTACAATGTCTTTTCGCGTTTTTAATATTTGCAAAATCAAAATTGAAAATATTTATTTCTTCAACAAAAAAAAGTAAACAGAATTGACTTTGAATATAAAAATCAAAAACGAAAACGTACACCTGTTTATTTCAAAGAGTCCGGCGCCGGCTGCTATTTTTACAGCCATAAAAACTTATATGCCAAGCTAAATTCAAGATTATCAATTCAAAATTATTAGTAATTTTCCCCTGAGATTACATAATGCCAATTTAAAAAAAAAAAAAAAACAATTCATCACCGCTTAGTGGAAACCTCGATCCGCAATTGAACTTCGCTACAAAATATGATTTACAATCAGACATATAGCTGATCAGTGGACTTTGCAAATGAAATTGTTCTTATGTTTTCAGTTATCACAGTGGATACAACAGAATACAGTTCGCACGTTCGTAGTTTTAACAAGCTTATGACCTAGACGAACTACTACTTACTTACTTACTTACTTACTTACAGTGGATCAGTAGAATACCGTGGATACAGTAGAATACTGTAGAATACAGTGGATACCGTGAATACTGTGGATACAGTGAAAACCATAGAATACTGTGGATACAGTAGAATACTGTAGAATACTGTGGATACCGTGGAATACAGTGAAAACCATAGAATACTGTGGATACAGTGGATACTGTGGATACTGTGAATACTGTGGATACAGTAGAATACAGTGGATACCGTGAATACAGTGCAAACCATAGAATACTGTGGATACAGTAGAATACTGTAGAATACCGTGGATACAGTGAAAACCGTAGAATACTGTGGATACAGTAGAATACAGTGGATACCGTGGATACAGTGCAAACCATAGAATACTGTGGATACAGTAGAATACAGTGGATACCGTGAATACAGTGGATACCGTGGATACAGTGAAAACCATAGAATACTGTGGATACAGTAGAATACAGTGGATACTGTGAATACTGTGGATACCGTGGATACAGTGAAAACCATAGAATACTGTGGATACAGTGAAAACCATAGAATACTGTGGATACAGTAGAATACTGTAGAATACAGTGGATACCGTGAATACTGTGGATACAGTGAAAACCATAGAATACTGTGGATACAGTAGAATACAGTGGATACCGTGAATACTGTGGATACTGTGGATACAGTGAAAACCATAGAATACTGTGGATACTGTACAATACAGTGGATACCGTGGATACAGTGAAAACCATGGAATACTGTGGATACAGTAGAATACTGTGGATACTGTGGATACAGTGAAAACCATAGAATACTGTGGATACAGTAGAATACAGTGAATACTGTGGATACCGTGGATACAGTGAAAACCATAGAATACTGTGGATACAGTAGAATACAGTGAATACTGTGGATACCGTGGATACAGTGAAAACCATAGAATACTGTGGATACAGTAGAATACTGTGGATACCGTGGATACTGTGGATACTGTGAAAACCATAGAATACTGTGGATACAGTAGAATACAGTGAATACTGTGGATACCGTGGATACAGTGAAAACCATAGAATACTGTGGATACAGTAGAATACAGTGAATACTGTGGATACCGTGGATACAATGAAAACCATAGAATACTGTGGATACAGTAGAATACTGTGGATACCGTGGATACTGTGGATACTGTGAAAACCATAGAATACTGTGGATACAGTAGAATACAGTGAATACTGTGGATACTGTGGATACAGTGAAAACCATAGAATACTGTGGATACAGTAGAATACTGTAGAATACAGTGGATACCATGAATACCGTGGATACAGTGAAAACCATAGAATACTGTGGATACAGTAGAATACTGTGGATACAGTAGAATACTGTAGAATACAGTGGATACCGTGAATACTGTGGATACAGTAGAATACTGTAGAATACTGTGGATACCGTGGATACTGTGGATACAGTGAAAACCATAGAATACTGTGGATACAGTAGAATACTGTGGATACCGTGGATACTGTGGATACAGTGAAAACCATAGAATACTGTGGATACAGTAGAATACTGTAGAATACAGTGGATACCATGAATACCGTGGATACAGTGAAAACCATAGAATACTGTGGATACAGTAGAATACTGTAGAATACTGTGGATACAGTAGAATACTGTAGAATACAGTGATACACAGTACATATATGATATAAGTGATACCATAGTATAAAGAATAGAGTCCACTTCAAGTAGGCTTACATGAAGTACTAGCCATTCGGTCAGTCCTCCGCCATTTTGTCCGACTAATTCCCAATGAATGCTGGGATACCACAGGTAATCCAAGCATTCTCGTACCCAAGCCACCGCAAACAGAGATGGCCGTCCATGATTTTCGATAGTTTATATCAGAATATATTTATATAACACCGAAGTTTGTTAGAACGGACCACCAGTTTGTTCGTTTTATCTTTGCTTTCTTTTTGTTTTCAACATGAAGTAAAAAAATATTTTTTACAAAAATGCTCCACACTAACTAACAAATGTTTTCCCGCCTCACCCCCTCCCCCCCTAAACGTCCAGTGGACGTTAAGCAGGGAAAGGTGAATATGTCGACGGCCCCTTAACGAGGTGGTCATATTAACGAGTTGGTCATATTAACGAGGTGGTCATATTAACGAGGTGGTCATATTAACGAGGTGGTCATGTTAACGAGGTGGTCATGTTAATGAGGTGGTCATGTTAACGAGGTGGTCATGTTAACGAGGTGGTCATGTTAACGAGATGGTCATGTTAACGAGGTGGTCATGTTAACGAGGTGGTCATGTTAACGAGGTGGATAATTGGATAATGGCCAGGATGGAATTATGCGAATACATTATAGGTGTCATACATTTGTGCTTCGTGTAGCCTGAAGCTATGCTTCGTGCTGTAATACGCCAAATTCATAATGGCGTATTTTTAGTTTGGTGATATATACGATACATTTCTGGTACAAATAATCACTGTCATCTAAAACAGTACCTAGAAATAAACATTCTTGGAAAGCTTCTTTGCTGTAGACAAAATATCATCGGAGTTATGACAGATCATAAATAGAGAGTTTTGTATGTATTTTTCAAGTGAATCCTCACCAGCCTCGTTTTGGTGCAATTTCACAATTTCAGATGTTCATATCTTCTCAAGGATTTATTATTTGGTTTCAAAATGCACACATTGTATTTAGATAATCACATTCTATCATATAAAATATTTATTTTCCCCAAAATAATATTTGTTGGGCTTTTATGCAAATTAGAAGCAGCATTATGAATTCGGTCTGTGGGGAGGTCAAAGTTACAATCAGCTGTCAAAAGTCCTTGAATCTTATTGTACTTCGACTGACGGGCAAACACTACCCTCCATGTGCTATCAAGCAGAGTATGCTATTGAAAAGATGCAATATTCAGCTGATGAAAATTCCTCACTAGACAAGAAATAGTGTAATGTCTAGAGGTGATTGACTGACATCAAGCAATAGCATGGTTGTTGTTTACACCTGTTTTCAAAAACGTTGCCTTTTTACAAAATAGTAAAATAGCAAAAAAGGATATAACTAGAGAAACAAAAGAAATGCACTCAAGCTGAACTCTGGTTTATTGTTTCTCTAATCAATTCTTTTTTACTATTTTACTATTTTGTATTTTGTAAAAGGACAACGTATTTGAAAACAGGTGTAAATGCACATCAAGCGAATAGTTTGTTTGTTGTTATTTCAGAGGCCTAATCCACCAAGAGACCCTCACCCAATGGAGAAGAAGCGATTAAGGTTTTATTATTGTCTCTAGTGTGACTTTTATTTATTCTTATTTAACTCTTATGCATTAAAAAACAACAGACATATATAGCTAATTGCATAATCGTTGTCAGGTTGAAAATCATAAATCATAGTAGCTGAGACCGCAAGGATGGATGGGAAATCAGTTCATGAGCCGCATTACATGTACATACAGATATTATTAATATTGAATGTTCTCATAGTTTTGAAGGGACATGTATATGAGCTATTTAACTAAGATCCTACAAGTCTGGATAAAAAGGTCGATCATTTGACGGTGTCATTTGAGAGTTTTAATTTCCCAGAATTCCTTTTGGTCGTAGCTTTCATGATTTTCAACCCGACAACGATTATGCAATTAGCTATATAATATATATATTTAAGTAATATAACTTACATGTCGACATGTATATAATGAGATTACCTGGAATGATCAAAGTTCACTGGTAGTAGGGGTGGCTTGTCAGCTGGTTATTGTAATTGGAAGTACCCATCCGCATGCTTGCTTTATTATGGTCAGCCATTGCTAAATGCTTGCCGTCAGCTTACTTAGGGCAAATAATTGAGCCTTCCCTCCCTGTTGTTCATTGCATTCTGTGTTATCTAGTACTTACCAGATCAACTATTATTATTAATTATTATTATATACAGTATTATTATTATTATCTATTATTATCTAATAGCGAATAAACTTATTATTTACCAGGCAACGGTGTATGTCCTTGGTGGAGAATAACAGCATGGTCCCCTCACCACTACTAGTAAGAGAGCATGTTTAGTTTTTCTGTTGTGCTCAACTGAACTGTGTTTGGTGTGTTCCTTCAAGCATAAATAATCCTGTCTGGGACCAGAGTGCTTCAAGAAACACACAAATTACTTTACGAACTATTACCAAGCGACAAACTTGCTTTATAATTTACATCTTGCAACTGCGATCTGACATGATTTCTTCTACTTAGCTGATCATACAGCGTACGTTCTATGTGACCTGGATATTAATATGAACCAAGACCTCGCTCAATCACATGAGTTCCCAGTGGCTCTGAGTGGTTAGAGCGCCTGACTAGAATCCTGGGGCCAGTTGTTCGAAAGGTGATTAGTGCTAATCCTGGATTAGCGTCAATAGTTTTCTTAAGATTTAATCCTGGATTAGCGCTAATCGCCTTTCGAACAACCGGGCCCAGGAGTTTTCGGGCTCAATTCCCTTCTGAGCTCGAATTTTTTTCAAGTCATTATTTACACTTGAAGAAATACATGAACTACATGTACATGTAACATGTATTACCAGGCGAAAAATTACTTTTAATTGTAACTTTCTATTATATTTATTCACAGAGTAACAGAGTTTCATTCAAGCACCTTAGTCCATTAAAGCGTTCAAACTCTGAAGTATTTGAAAATCGACCCGACTGGTCATTTCTTGGTCACGGTATGTCCCATTGTTTGTTAGAGTGTATTTCAATAGATAGATTGTATTATGAATGAATTGTATAATATTGTGAGCAACTCCTTCACCTAGCATCCTGCTGGATAGTTCAAGTTTATAATATAGCAATGATATAATGTGCGCTCTGATTGGCTAGAGTTCTATGAACTATTTCCCCATGGGCTGCACGCTCTCTAGATGCCATATTATAAATCAATTAGTCAACTCGCGTCCATGCGCCCATTGCGTTATAGATGCACTCGAGAAAATATAAAGAACTGTTAACAAGCTAGAGTCGCACTCGGCTACACCTCATGTCTCTTGTTAACTTTATATTTTCTCTCGTGCGTCTATAATGCAATGGGTGCAGCTCGTTGACTAATTGATAAATTAGAATGTGTTGCTTGGTTTGTTTTTAGGTGCGAACAAGAACATGGTTGGAGATTTCAGTAAGGTAATATTAAAGCTCTAATAACATAAAAAAAATATTTAATATTTTATTGAAATTGCTCATGATTATTGTATTATATACAAGAACACAGACTTGTGATCAAAATCCAAATTCCCATAAGGAACTCAAGAAGTCTATAGGAGAATTTAGATTTTGAACAGGGATCACTTGCATTGTTCGTATTTCAATTATTGACCATAGAATCATTGCTTCATAGATTAATATTTATGACATGAATATGACATGTGACTCATTGTTGGGCTGCGTTGTGTGAAAACGGCCCAGAGGACATACGACATAAGCCAAAATGGAATAGTACCGGAAAATGCGAGTGTGTTTGCAAGCGTTTTTTGTGCAGACCAAATTATGGTATCTCTGAACATCACAGTAAATTAATTTAGATATATGCTTATAGTATTCATTAGAAAGAACTTAGGACGACATTAAACAGCAAAACATGATAGATTCACGTTCAGAGTTTTAGGTAAAACTTCTGACATTTTATTCCATTCAAAATGGCAGCACAAGCCTCGCTTATGCCGTGTTTACACTTGAGTGCTTTACCAAGGTACAAATCAGAAAACTAAGGTTATTACCACTCAAGAAAAACAATGGGGAGTTTGCAGGTGTTGCGTGACATTTTAAATTTTAATCCAACAAAAACAAAAAAATATAATATTTGAAAAGAGCACACCAAAATTAGCAAAAATTGAAATTTTGAAGTAATTTCGATGAATAGAGCGAAAGTTATGAGCGACCGAAGTTGGTATTTTTCTTAAGAAACATACGGTGGTGGGCAAGCTGTTTTTCAATTTTTGCTAATTTTGGTGTGCTCTTTTCAAATATTATATTTTTGTTTTTGTTGGATTAAAATTTAAAATGTCACGCAACAAAATGTCACACCTGCAAACTCCCCATTATGGTTTTCTCATTTCTACCAAGGTTCGGTAACTCGTTTACTTTGAACAGTAAACCACCAAGTGTAAACACGGCATTAATTTTCGATTAAAAGAACTTTAGTCTATCAAATTACTCAAATAAATATTGTCATTTGAACTCTTTTTGAGTGACATGGCCCAACTGATACAGACTCTTCATTTTCAGCCATATACCCTTCCCACTATCAAGGGACAGCATCAAGATCTTATAAGTATCACACCAGACACTGTAAGTATTTGGGAGCTGTGACTTGCAGAAAAAGAGCTGATAGACCCTGTGCCCAAGCCCACAATGCCTTGCTCCAAGGATAAATATATAAATAAGAAGTGTTCTCACCACTTGACTACCCTTGTCTCCCACTGTTATTGACATGCTGTTTCTTGACGTTAGGTTACAAGAGTTATAAATGGGGAGTTTAATGATAGTACTGAAGCTCACATTATAGACTGTCGATATCCATTTGAATACAAAGGTGGACATATCAAGGTTGGTACATCAATCTCTCCTTGCTTCTTTTCTTATCCATTCACATCCTCTTTTATCCTATCCTTTTCCTTCATCATTTATTCATTCCTTTCTCATCTATCTTTCTATCTATCATTTTTTCCTGGCTTTTCCTTCTTCCTTCCTTCCATCCTTTCTTTCTTTCTTGCTTCCTTTCATTTTTCCTTCCTTATTTCTTTCCTTCCTTCCTTCCTTCCTTCCTTCCTTCCTTCCTTCCTTCCTTCCTTCCTTCCTTCCTTCCTTCCTTCCTTCCTTCCTTCCTTCCTTCCTTCCTTCCTTCCTCCTTCCTTCCTTCCTTCCTCCTTCCTTCCTTCCTTCCTGCCTTTCTTCTTCCTTCCTGCCTTCCTTCCTTCCTTACTTCCTTCCTGCCTTCCTTCCATCCTTTCTTTCTTCCTTCTTTCCTTTCTTTCTTCCATTCCTTCCTTCCTGCCTTCCTGCCTTTCTTTCTTCCTTCCTGCCTTCCATTTCCTTTACTCTTCCTTTACTTCTTTTTCCTTTATTCATTTATCACCTAATGAGTCATTACTAACAGTGTAAACATATTTTCACAGGGAGCATTGAACATTTACAGAAAAGAGGATCTCTTTGAAGATTTCCTTAAGAAACCTAAGCACACTGACAACAACAAAAAAGTCATTATAATATTTCACTGTGAATTCTCCTCCAAAAGAGGTCCAGACATGTAAGTTAGTTTTTGGACTACAAATTAGAAGTACCATTATTATTTAGAATATTTGTCTTTAGTATTTTATACCAAATCAGTGGATAGCAATTTTGGCTCCCGTAACTCAGAATATCCTTGGCTATTAATATATTCACTGTTTTGGGACGAGATTCAAAATTGTGTCTCATTTCGCTACAGTCTCCGAAGCTGATATTTTAGAAATACATGAATTAACTGTTCCAATAAAGTGCCATTTTTTATCCAACTGATTTGGTAAATACTAAAACAATATATTATTATCCCCCTCAGTGTCGGTGAGTAGTGGTGAATATCCACCACTACTCACCTCCACTTAGGGGAATAATTGTCTGTGTTCTCGTGGTGTTTATTGATCTTGAATTCTGACCAGAATACTGTGTTGTTTGATTGACAGGTCAAGATTTCTGCGGAACCGTGACAGGGATATACACGGCAAAGACTACCCAGCTCTTTACTATCCTGAGTTATACCTTCTAGAAGGCGGCTACAAGGCTTTCTTCTTGAGTCAAAAGGTGAGCTATGTAAAGTTATTACATGTGTTTTCAATTCTCAAGTATTGAAGCTCCTGCCTTGCTGGTAAATACAGTGCATAGAATAGTCACTTTTCGCGTTCACAGATACCGCTGTAAAACCGCTGTACTTATTGCCAACAGACGCATTTGTACAGGGTTAGCCTCGAGTCAGTGTAAATTATTCACTAATATCAACAAGAACACGAAAAATGTTGACATAAAACAATAGAAACATTTTTGAATTGCACGGACTGTTTTCTGAATCGAGGCTAAGCCTGTACAAATGCGTCTTTTGTCAAGGACAGCGGTCATCTCTAAACAACGCGAAACTGGAGTATTGAGGGACTTTGTAATTTTTCCTGTGATCCTTTGCTTTCTGCCAGTAGATTGTGATACTGTGGTGCCTATGTACTTCAATTCCTGGACCAGGCACTATATATGAGTGGAGTTTGTTGGTTCTCTTCCTTACTTCGAGGGTTTTTCTCTGGGAATTTCCGTAAGGATTTCAGCCGAGTTTTCCTCCCTCCACAAAAACCAACCATAAATTCTAATTCGACCTGGAACAGGATGGAGCAGCTTCTGCAGAACTGGTCGACTATCCTGTATAATTATTAATATTGGACATTTATTTTATTTATTTTTCTAACGTGAGTTTTATCCTTTCAACAAGGAACACTGTGAACCTCAAGAGTATGTTTTAATGCTTGACGACAGGCACTCGGAAGACTTAAAGCTCTTTTCCAAAAGATCCAAATCGTGGTCAGGAGGGCATGGCAAGAGGTCATTCTGCCCTGGCTTAAAATACAGATAATATTACCAGTTCACTAGTACAACTAGCTTATTTGTTCCTAATTATTATCAATTAATCTTTAATTGAAAGGGTCCCTGCAAGAACAGAGTAAGTGACTTGTGATCAAAACCCAGTTTCTCCTTTGAAATTCAAAGAATCTCAATGAGAATTTAGATTTTGATCAGAGTTGTTCTTGCAGGGAGTCATTCAATTATAACAATAATACTCTCATCCTGACGATGATGTTATCCACTGACGGCATGTCTTCACGATGCAGTGCTTATAAATGTGCTTATAAATAGTGTGTATATTGTGCTAATATGTAAATATTGTCAACGTACATGTACTTGTATTATATATTATACATGTATATATATACTTGTACCCAGTGTTTTCTCGGTAGGTAAACTTCTTCCAGTAGGGGACATACCCACTGGATGTCACTGGGAAAATGTCCATAAACACCTGGCCCCAGTTGCATGAAAGGTGGTTAGCGCTATCCACCGAATAAGTCCAAACCCCGGCCAACGGATAAAATTTATTGGATAACTGCATCAGTTTTTTCCGTTGGATAAGATCACTTATCCAGTGGATAGCGCTAGCGCTCGTGCAACCGGGGCCTGGGATTTTGTACTCATTTTGCATGGTTTATTTCAATCCGCAGTAGAGACAGTGCACTTCAGCCACATTTTTTTCCATGTTGTTGATTTGTTTTTAATTTCATTATTTTTCAATATGTGAACTTTACATTTGCCCTCTCCTCCCCTGCAAGTGCTGCCTCCTCCCCAAGGGCTCCCCCCCCCCCCCCAACCTCCCCCAAGGGCTCCCCCTCCCCCAAAGGGCTCACAGCTCATCATGGGGTCTTAGGTAAATTAACATTACAACTTCATGACCACGGAGAAGCACATACAGACAGTACACAAACACACACATTATTGGTGATATAATTGACAGAATACTAAAACTATGGACTATATGATTTGAATGTATTCATTATGTTAATTATAATATGCCCATTGTGGATCAGTGTACTACTGCAGTTCTTCACTAACTACAGTATTATAGAATGCAAATGCTAAATCCCATACAACAATTGGCACTAAATAGCACTAATGAAGCAATGAAAACAATAGTATTTTTACAAATTATTTTGCTTATTAAATAAATATTCATGACAAAATACTCAATTCTGATTGGATGAGAGCAGTGCAATTAAAAATCTGCAAATTACAGATTTTCATAGAGTGCAAACACTGAAACCGTGAAACAGTACAAACTAACAATAGAAAACAAAAGACATTGCACTATTTAGTGCTAATTAAAGTTTAGCACTGTTTCACGGTTTTAGTGTTTGCACTCTGTATGATTTGGAATTCATTTGTGTGTGTTTTTCAACAAAAAAATGTGTCGTTCTAGTGGCTCATACCCTTTTTGGAAAATTGATAGTTTATTTTAATACACCCTAAATTATTGCTCAAATTAATTGCACTCCATATGATTTTACATATGATTAGAGTACAAACCATATGTCCGTAAAACAGTATTATTACTAAATAGTGTTATCTCTATTGTTTTCTATTGTTTCATCAGTGCTATTTAGTACTAATTAGTTAGTACTGTTTCACGGACATATGGTTTGCACTCTACCTATACAATAATACTATTTAATTAGAGTGATGGCACTTAACCCGTGAAACAAAATCTAATAGTTAGTGACCAATAGTCAAATCAAAAGATAACAATGGAAACTTTTAGTGTCTAGTAATATCTACATGGCTAATAATATCTGTTTCATGGGTTAAGTGCCATCACACTATGGTGAACGTGGATTTAGTATTTGCACTCTTGTGGGTGTGTGGTTCACTTTAAAATGAAACCAATACCACATTACTAATTACAATAGCTTTTTATATGCCTGACAAACTCTGTCATTATTACTATCCATTCCTAAGTTGTAGTTAGGCAAGACATTTCCAAGTTATTTGAAAATGAAAGTATATATTCGTTGATATTATTATTATGTGATATTTTGCAAGTGTATGTGCACGTGTGTTTCTAACCTAAAATTAGTTCTTCAGAATCACATTTCACTAGCAACGAAGCAGGTTTTCACAAAGGAGTTTTAGTACAATAAAAGAGATTTGACCCTAGAAAAACAATGAAGAGAAAATATTAACCATGAAATTCAAAATATTGATATTTTGAATTTTATTGTTTATTATTATTTTTATACAAAAATACCTTGGCTAGCATTGGTTTGTCTTGATTTATTATTGTTATTTCTGCTAGAGTGATGAGTGTGGAATGACTGATTTTGTAATATTATGCTGTGCTTTCCTTGGTCTACATTGCAGGGCAACAATGGATTGCAGCACACTGATTGTGCTTTCTCTGTTTTTCTTTTTGAATAAAGTCTATGTGGAGAGCGTCATTGAGTATCTTACTACATTCAGCCCTATGGCTGATCAAATAATCACAGGATTGATTGGCTTTCATTAATAAAATAACTTCATTGTTAGTTAAATTTACTGTAAATTAGAATTGCGATAGAGTACAAACACTAAAACCATGCAACGTTTTACCACACTAAATAGCACTGAATTAAACTGTCAATAAAAAAAATCAATAAACAGTGAACAATAATTCCCCGAAGTGGAGGTGAGTAGTGGTGGATATTTACCAAGCTGCGAGTCCTCGAGCGGCAAGGTAAATAGTCACCACTACTCACCGACACTGAAGGGGATAATAAATTATTGTTTTAGTATTTACCAAATCAGTTGGAGCCAATGAAAATGTGCCAAAATTGCTATCCACTGATTTGGTAAATACTAATACTAGTTTGTTGCACAGTTTAAGTGTTTGTACTCTACCTAGTGTGTATTAAATTAGTGCTTGCTACATTTTCAATTATGCCACATGTAACATATCCATTTCTAGTGTATAGTTTTTCTTTTGAAAATATCATTAAAGATTCTTACAGAGATGTTTGCGTTTTGTTTCAAACTCTGTTTTTAGCCCTTGAAAACTATTAAAACAAAGGGGGAATTAAGTGAAAGAAAGACTTGTCCATACTGTAGTTGCAATTAAAGTTAATGAAAAGTACTGTATTAATTATTTTGCCTAGTGGTTTTGGACACCTGGGGATGCAGGGACCCCTAAGGTGCCAATGTCTCAATTTGGTATGAGCTATAGTTAGGACACTGCGTTACAGAAATTTTAACGCTTAAAATTCAATGTCAAATGCACTCAAATTTCCTCTCTATTCCCATTACAAATTGAAATCGAAGAATAAATGGGCGAAAAAGACCCGACCACACCCATTTAAACACCCAGTGATATGCGTCACTGGCACCCAGTCCTTACCGTTTTTTAATCAAATATTCATTAGTTGAAAAAGAAGATCAAAATGGCGATGGAAGGATCTCCTACCTCGCCTCAGTTGAGCACGTACGGTACGCAGAATAACGTCGCAGTAGCTCATACAGTACCTTCGACACACAACGCCGTGAACATTATACAACCTGACCAGACGGCGAAGGGATTGTTCATAGTGGATCCGTCGCAGCAACACACTTTGCAGATGTATGCAAACACAGAAAGGCCTTCTTTCATGGCATCAAATTCGGTCGAATACAACACAACTCCTGCTATTACTGTCCCTTCATCGAACGGGAATAGCCAAATAATGGTAAGCTACACATTGTATAGGACTTAAGGGAGTTTCTTTTACTTTTCATTTGTCAAATGGTGTGAATCGATGCCGAAAAAAATCGCGTTGAAACTTCGAGAAACGCCGTGGCTTCGATTTTACTGCACAGCTATCAGCGTCCCCTGAAAGAAGACAGAAATTCTACGAAATTCGATCCTAACGGCTTCTCTTCGGTGTTCTAACATTCACAGAACAGTTTAAAAAGTTGTTTTGGTTCATTCAAAACGAGCAATTGGCCGGAAATTCTATCTGTCAGACAGGTTGGAAGATTTAAAAATCCGTCCAATGGAGCCAAGGTGCTGTTTCTTGTCCGCTATTGGTCATAGAGAGGACTTGTGTAACGATGGGTAACTTCGTTTGCCAATCAATGACCAATACATCTTTTAACAGGTGAAAGAGAACACATTCAAAACCTCTATGCCAATCATGCGTTGTCTTTGCAGTTTTGGAGGGAATTTTCCCTTTTGTGGGCCGAGTTTTTTTTGAAATCGACATGGAATCATGGATCGGCCATGTAGATTTCTGCCACTCTGGTTGATTTCTTTGTGACGCGAAGTGACGCCATGAGCAGCTGTTTCTGATAAGTGTCGATCGACGGATCGTTGGGCGTATTTCGCTTCGGATTTGCCTCCAAACTGGCGAATTTTACTCAATTTTACTCAATTTCGACATTTTACTATCTCTTCGAGAAATAATGTCAATTTCAAAACAATTCCCTTCCAAATCGAGCGCAAAAATACTTTAGCGATTCGACGTTCGAAGCATTAATTTCTTATCACCGTTAAGTTTATTATTGTTTTGCACCACAAATTGATATTTGGCAGATAGCAATCAGTTTAAAAAGATACCAGAAATCACGAAATGATATTTCTGGGCAATAAACTGATAAACAAATTTCCTACGGAAAAGTTGTTCCGTCTTTATTTCTTGTGCCGAGTTCACACGTTCGATCTCCATTATTCCACGAATCACGAGACTGAGGATTATTTTTACTGTTGAAATGAAGAAACAACGTAGAAATTTCGTGAGATTTTATTAGGAATTGTTAATGACCTTCTTGCTTCCTATTCTCCACACATCGTAACAATATCAACACCCTTTGTGTACAAACACAAGTCTGTACTTTGTTCACATGCCTGACCTATTTTAATCAAGACTCCTGTGCAGTATGGTAAAGCAATAATCAATTGTTAATGCTAAGTGTTGTTTCAAATGGGAGAGACATCACACGATGCAAGGTAATTGACATCGTCAGCATAGTGGGGAGAGGACCCCCTCTAACTTCTAATTTGCTGACTAAAGCTTTATTATCGCTAGTCATAAGTTCTGTACTAAGATTGACACACAAGCACTTACCTTAAAACCTTGAACGTATCTCCACTCCCTATTCCCATTTCAAATTGTAAGTTCCTTGAATGGTAAAGAATGTTTGAAATATTTAGATGAGTGGACAGCCAATCAGTGCCCAGAGACTACCAGTTGCCATGGAAACCCTGGACGAACCACTTTATGTCAATGCAAAACAGTATCACAGAATAATCAAACGACGACAAGCTCGAGCCAAACTTGAAGCAGAAGGAAAGATCCCAAAAGTTAGAAAGGTGAGGAAAATGCCATGTCGTCATTTTTTCATCTAGAATCTTACTTTGTTTTTGGATTGCCGTGTTTTGTAATGTGTTTATGTATACATAGGTACTGTTCTTGTTATCAGCATCTTTCACAGACAAAATAGTTGTCCCAAACAGTGTTGTCACCTAAAACAATACCTCACATCGCGCTAACCTGTGCTAATAGCCGCCTGCAGAGCATATGCACTCATAACAACACAGTCTCTAGCTGGCTCATCACTGTCTGCGAAAATATCAAGATTCTCATGCTGTTAGAGTTGATTGTAGTTTCTGGGAATTTGTGATTATTTATAATTGAATTAGTGGGAACACCTTGTATAAATTGTTTGGGATTTGTACTTGTAAACGAGTCCCTGGCTCATTATATACTTCGAGTTAAAATAAACTTACCTACCTACCTACCTACCTACTTGTAATGTCCAAAATTTAATTGAACACACACAATGTGTTTGCCAATTCTTCATTAATTTTTACAATAACAAAGTCAAAAAACATCCAAAAACAAGGAAAAAGTTTGAAAGAAAAACTGTTTCAAGCGCGCGCTGGCTTCGTGCGCGAGCGATTCATCATACAGTGTGTCTGTACTCTTATTGACAATGGCTGAGAGCCAATCAGATTGCGAGATTTCACTCTGTTATTGTAAAATGTCGATTGTCTCACGCTACAATTTTTGAATTTTCCATTCATCTTTAAATAGTATGAAATAATCAAAAACATGAATGGCTTTGCAAGCACTCTTACAGTGTTTCTAAGACTATTGGGCCATAGCTCTGCTAATCTTTATGAAACACTGTTGTGTCTCTGATCATAGTTAATAAAAGGAATGGTTTTGAAACCCAACACAAGTCATCATTGTTCTATATTTTTGTTCGTCTTTTCCAACCGTGGCTGTGCACAAATAAAATATTTTTTGCATATATCAAAAGTTCAGCCAATAAAGCCCAAGGGCCTAGTCACTTGACCATTATAGCATTTGAGTCTAAAACAAAAGATTCTGCACGGCCAATGTGACGTGATGGACCTACTCAACATCCATGTTGGCTTCTTTGTCAGACCCTTTGAAGTTTAGTGGGCTTCGTAACCATTCTTTTCTATTAACTGTGACTGGACAAAAGTTTTTGCTTGTAAAGTGTAGTTGAGACAGTGTGAAAATTTGCTATATAAGATTAAATTCCATTATTATTATTATTATTATTATCATCATTATTATTATTATTATTATTACTGAGTGGATAACGAACATAGCGACCAATTTGAATAACCATTGTTCCCGACTGACCAGCCTCTCATACAGGTGAGAATGCTTTTGTGTTTCCACATGAACACGAGGCCAGTCAGTCAAAGAACAATGGCTATTCAAATTGGTCGCCATGTTTAGGATTGGTGTATTATTATTATTAATATTATTTTGTAAATTTTTAATAAATAAAAGGCTTTAAAAATGTTATTTGGTTAATTGCAATATTGTTATTATTATTTTGATTATTATTACTACAGTCTTTCACTCTATTATTACTATTATTGTTTATGATTATCATTTGATTTTATAAATAGGCATTGAGTTTCTGTGCGAAAATAAAAAATAAAAATGGCTTTCAATTAATGAACCGGGAAAGAGGCCTGGGAAGAGGGATTTAATCGGGCGAGGAGGGAAAGGAGGGGGATTGGGAGGGGGGAGTAGTGATTTCAAAAAGCCTGCCACAATCCCATTGAATGTCGCGTTCCGCCCCCGAATAAATAAACCAATTTGAATCAAACATCGCCGGAAGACTGACCGGAAGTTAATATCGAGGCTGTCAAAACTGCTTTTGTGTTTCCGCGAAGTGGACAGAGGCTTTGAGATGATCAAAGAACAACAGATCGTCCCTGGTCGCAATGAACAGGATTGGTCAAACAATATTATTAATAATTATTATTGTTACTGTTCACGTTGGGATCACTTCACACACTTTAAAAAGTTTTAAAAATATGATCCAAAACATGCTGGAAAGAGAGTAATAATTATTATCCAAGAATTACCTGTGTGGAGAGGTCAAACGGTCGCGACAACTAAATAATATTGACGTTAATGTCAATCCTTCGGACTCTCTTGTTTGCCGAAACCAGTGGGCAAATTAAAACTGCAAGAATATCTCGACCACACAAAAAAGGAGCTCAATGGCCTACTTTTGTTCGTCTTTTAGTTTCACTTCATGGCCCCAACGAGCAGATAAATCACATACAATTTCATTACCGTATTCATTATGCTGGAACAAAAACCCAGATGAAGCGATCTAAAAGATAGTTGCCATAGCGATGCCAGTAATAGGAACTCAGCCAATCAGAGAATTTACCGAGCTTTGGTTCGGTAAACATGCGACATTCAATGGGATTGTGGCAGGCTTTGATTCCTTCCGCCTCCCCCCTCCCCCCCCCCCCCTAGAATTCCTCCTCCCCTCCAACCCTCCTTTCCCTCCTCGCCCCTTCCCTCTTTCCCGGCCCCTTTAGGGTTTCCCTGAAAGCCAAGCTACGCAGGCTAGCATTGACGTTAAAAAAATGGCTAAATGCAATTTAGGCATAGTTAAACTTGAATCAATGCTGGCCAGCGGTTCAGTCTCACTGGAAGTGTGGGGTGGCCCAGGGGTTGTCACTGGGTTCACATGTGTTCATTAGTTGCGCATTGCATTCTTGCTGATCGTCACGGATCATTGCCTTGCTTTATTGCTGTGTATTGTGCTGATCGTCGTGGATCAGCTTGTCACTACTCATCGCTATTGTGGATTATTGCCCCATCCCTCCCTCCCTACTGGTAAATATAGGAGCAGGTAAGTACTCCACTGATTCATCATGCCTATGTGACAGGTGCCTTTAGTGGTGGGCTGTGACAGGGTTGCCATGGTAACCTTGCATGCATCGCTAGCTTTCTAGGTCAGGGGTTGCCATGGTAACTGAGTAGCCAGTTGTAGGTCTTGGAATCCCCACCCTATTGGCCCCTACCTCCAAGCTCATCTATTGGTGATGAGTTTAATTGAAATTCTCATTTTTGCCGCAGTACAACATTGTCATTGAATTGTAGAAATATCTACACGAGTCAAGACATCAACATGCATGCCGACGAAAAAGAAGTAATGGTGGACGGTTTGTAACTAAAGGAGGTAAACTTATCATTAGAGAGGATCATCAGATGGACTCCTTAGAGGTAGACAAACTTGACACAGAGAAACAGGGAAGTGAACAGTCCTCAGAATGAGATAAATACCAAGGTAATGATTCATTGTGAAAGGACTACAAATTCAAGAAGACTCTTCATGGTAGATTTTGTATTTATTAGAACAAATTAAAGGTGTGTAGTTGTAAAGGCCAACATATATCTTTGTATTCAGCGCTCAGAACTTTCGCTATGAGCGCTTTATAAATATTTATTATTATTATTATTATTAGGCTCTGTTTGTTGCAACGAGCAAAGGACTGGGAACGAGTTTTTAGAATTAATCTAATTAAGAAATGAACTCCATCACAAGAAAGAGCATGTCAGACTATTAGTAAGTTTTAGGAGTTTGATAGGGTTTGGACAAGTAGTAAATGAACTACAGACATTCAAAATATGCAAAAAATGCAAAGAAACGTACTAGGGTTACAGCTTGTCCCCTGTAACTTCCTGTAGCATACATTTCTTTGTAAATTTTGAGATGTTTGGAAAGCTGTTACTTGTTCAATATCGAACTAAACCTATTGAAACTTTGTAAATACGAAGAGTTTGCCGTTGAGCCTTGATAAAGGTCATTAACAGTTGAGACCTTTATTTTGGGATTTTGTGAGTAACTGGTTACAGCAGATTTCATTTGGCTGTGAAAAACCACAGCACTGTTATGCCTATGCGGCACGGTCACAGTTTCTGATTGATTTGAAATGCTATTAAAGCATCTTGTGCCATGCCAGTGCGGTAAGTTTCTGAAAGTCATTCGAAATCTGTTCTAATGCAGGTTGCTAGCCAGGAGGTCATGGTTAAGTGTCGAGACTGACATCGTCTCCCTGATTCAATGAAGTTTATTGCATTATAAATTGTACTCTGAATAACTGCCGCAGCACAAAAACTATGCATTAATTGTTGGTATACTAATACTAACTTGTTCTTTTTATTTGTTTGTACAGTTCAGGATGATATCCATCAAATACTGTATAAAAGGCTTTTTGTTGAACACGAGAAAGGCAGCATTGAGCTTCTTATTTAAAGCACAGCCAGCCTAGTGTGTACAGAAACATAAAACACTAATAAAGTGTTAAAGACGTAGAGTTTATTATTACAAGAGTCAAAGTGTTAAAGAATAGTTGTTTATAATGTTTACTTACAATATTTCAATGTAAAATCTGTTACATATACCCATCTAGAGCTGTTACACCTCACCCGTCTGAAATACATAGTGAACATATTCACTTTAGGCTCTGTTTGTTGCAATGATAACAAGTATCAGTGTATGATTCATGTAGACTCTGACTACATGTAATAGATACATCTCTATTGCTACAGTATTCAAACTATCTTCCATATATTTACTTTTCTGGACAAACTCTTCAAAAAAGAAATCCACAGATACCTCTGTGTTGCTACAGTATTCAAACAATGTTCTGTGCTTTGCTTTTGTGGAAGAGTCTATTTTGAGATATCATTTTGTCTCTGTCTGATAATAATTTAACCCATTGTTGCTTCTGTTAGTCAAAGAGCTCTATTTTGTGTACTAAGTTGTATTATACATGTAGGTAATGATTTTCAACATTTGTGAATCGTAAATCAGCTTTTTTAACAAGAATTGCAAATAATTTATTACATATACAACTACCAGTTAGTTCATTCTAATAAACATTTTTAGTAATAAAAGTTACAGTGCGACTCTCAAAACTCTCACCATCTGTAATGTATCCGCATACCACTGTTGACACTATTAGCCAATCAGCTTCCTTCATGCCAAGGCTTTCTATTGGTTTTAGTCGAGACAAAAGTGTGTGAATACATGCATACATTATAAAGGTGCTGGGTCACAGTTTTTAGCGTCACACTGTAATTAAGAGTACTCCTTACAGAGACCACCCATTACTGACAATACTGGAATCCTGGCCAGCTTAGTTATAGACAGATTATACTGAAAATAACGCTCAATAATTTACAAGCTCATTGTTACAGACACCAAAAACAGAGCAGAGTGTGTTAATGAGAGTTGACTGTATTTTGTTATACTGTATTTCCATCAGTGTTTTTTATCAAAATATTGTTTGCTTTAAGCCTAAAACACAATATCGATCCTACATGTTCCTACTAGGAATATTATTTGCTATCCAATAATGGGTTAGAAGTCTTTACCAGTTAAGTGATATCGTGATATCTTGAACAAGCAGGTCCAGTAGAAGGGGGACTCCTATATGAAGAGTGGTGAGATATTTGTTGGAAATTTTGAAAATAACCCCTAAAAGCTACCAGAATCTTGACCTTGTGGACATGGGCAATAAGTTTTACCCCTAAAAGGTACCGACAATAGCTGATATTGAAGTTACACTCCAATGACTCTGAACAAAAGTTACAAGTCAGGCTATCGGGTCAAGTATTTGTACTGGCCCGATGGCCTTGACACTGTTGTTCAGAGTTATTGGAGAGTAACTTCAATATCAGCTATACTAAATGAAAATTAGTTTCCTGGCAAGTAGGTCATGATTTTATTTACGGGAAAAATACCCTAAAAGGTATGTACTGGGAGAACTCTAATGGTTGTCGTTTCAGGCTTAGTTAGCATTGCTAAGAGGACCGCTATGATTTTAACCCCTAAAAGGTACAGCGAGCATCCACATACCCCACCACTTTTATATGGAAGTATCCCCTCTCCCCCTGGGACCATGATGTGATGGTAACATGAACTTT
Organism: Actinostola sp. cb2023; assembly: GCA_033675265.1. NCBI lineage: Eukaryota > Metazoa > Cnidaria > Anthozoa > Actiniaria > Actinostolidae > Actinostola > Actinostola sp. cb2023. The sequence continues at coordinate 322,281 of JAUJYZ010001556.1, read as the reverse complement.
TGTTCATGACACAGATCGGCTGTAGGTTCAGGCAACAGTTTCACGGTATCATTGGATGCCAACTCGCTAGCAGGTGCATGTTGCAAATCTTGTTGAAACAAGGAATGTGCATGGCTCACGCTATAGCTCTGCCTGTTATATTAAGGTACTATATTGTAACTTTAATTCAGGTAAAGATATTTATAATAAAATATTATTACTGCTTCTTTGTGTGTTCTCTGATTATCACTTGGCTTAGTGCAAACACTAGTCTAGTCTAAAACCATGAAACAGTGCTAACTTTAAAGGAGCACTCTCACAGATAATGCATTGCGCGCCTTGAACCCCTCAGTGCCATTTTCGTATGACATTGCTGATCCGTACCGGAATTCGAAAGGCGAACTTTTCACGTGTACTTTTCACGTGCGTTCTTGTCAAATCTAAGTAGTATCCCGTATGTAAACAATAACACGTGCATTAAGAGTGCTTAATTAGTACTAAATAGTGCAATGTCTTTTGTTTTCTATTGTTCCATTGGTGCTATTTAGCAATAACTAGTTTGTACTGTTTCATGGTTTTAGTGTTTGCACTCCATGTATGTGGTTACTATATATAAGCTATATCGGGACCAGCAGACCTTTAAGGACAGCCCCCTAATGATATCTGTAAAGGAGGCTATATGGGAGTGTAGAGTGGATGTAAACCCAGGGCCGTACATAACCCAAAATTCAAGGGGGGACAGTATGTATATAACAGGAAAAAATAAATAAAAATAGTACAGTTCTCAGTACTTTTTGGTATCTTTTTCGCCTTGCTGGCCCCTCCCCCCCCCCCCCCCCATCCCTGTGCTGTACCCCCCCCCCCCCCCCCCCATCCCTGTGCTCCCCCCCCCCCCCCCCCCCCATCCCTGTGCTGTGTACGACCCTGAAACCATTAGACCATTAGACATTTTCTGGTATGGAACAGGGTGTCAAGGGCTCAACAGTATGTACCCATCCCCCTAACTCTACCCAACCCCCCCCCCCCCCCCCCCCCCCCCCCCAGTCCCCCCCCAAGGGTCTACACTTGGGTATAAGAGTGATGGTGAGTAGACCAACTTTTGCTGTCCATCCAGTAGCATGGTGTCAATATCTTAGCCAGTCTGTCTTTGAAAGAGTAGTGCTGGAGGGACAAGACAAAGGTGTCCGGCTCTATTAGGGATGTCGAATGGTCCCCGCAAAAAGTCACAGTCTCGCAAAATTTCGGTCAAATTTCGCATGTCGAAGTCCCCTTTTTTTCCGAAAAAAGCCATTTCAGAGTCTCGAATTTTTAAAACAAAGGAAATCGGTGAAAACACGTCTCGGGCTCGCCAAAAAATGCCTTGTCTCGGAATCTCACAAAGTCTCGCCTTGACCATTCGACACCCCTTCTATTGGTATATCCAACCAAACTAGTGGTGTCCGTCAAGAGGGGCTTTAATTGACTGTATTGGTTTACCCGAAGCACCAACTTTAGGGGTTGAGGTATGCATGCACACCTACATGTGTACCCTCTTACAAGTAACCCCTTCCCCAATCTTGTCCCCCTTTCCTCACCCTGCCCATACAACTACAGTAAGTACTAAAGGAACTGTGGGTCACAATTCCACCAAAAATGTGCACTTTTCCAAACTTATAAAGACGCTTATTGAGCGTTCATTCGTGCCCTGGTGCGATTGAGTACTGGGATGCAGTACATCATGAAAGATGCATATGGGCCTCCAGCTTAGATCGTGCAATTTGAGATCTGTACGTGAATAAAGTTGACAGCTGGACTTGCCCCTTGACCTCCGGTACTTCCTGATTGGTTTGTGATTTGTAATCTCTCTCGTGGTCAGATAGCCTGCATCAGACTCATGTAGAAGGTTATTGCATCATTTCAATCTAAATTTAGACGAGAATACACTTTGTTTCCTGATTGGTTTGTGCTTTGTAATCTCTCTTGTGGCCAGGCTTTTTGTCTCCTGCCATATCACGACCGGTACCACTAACAAAAAAATAATAATACGGTCTCGAATCTTAGACTCGTGCGCCGGCCTTAGGCCTGGGCACGAGTAATAAACCAAAATATTTCTGAAGCACTGCATGTGCAGCAATGTGCAGCCGACCCAAAAACTATGTGAATGGGCTACCTGTGTCATATGAGCTCGAAACCTGGGAACTAGGCAAAACAAAATGGCCGACAACGAGAAAATAAATTTTTAGTTTTTATCTCTGTATTTTTTTGTATCTTACTTAGTAAGACTAAGTGAAGGTTTTAATCCAGTACATGGAAAGGATTAAGGTAAGTGTTATTAAAACGATCGCAATAAAATATAAAATAAAAAACAGCTAAAAGTCAATTTAAAAATTTGCTTTAAAAAAAATATTTTGCAAAAGTCAATGAAATTTTCGTTTCTGATTTTTCTATTTTGTAACAACAGCACGCACTACAAACTGGCAGGTTGTCTTTCTCTAAGAGAGAGCCTTTTCCTAGAGTATTTGGCGGACGAAGTGGAGGTATTTCTTAGCAGTACTGATCACAATAGAGTTCTAGTTCTCCCACCATTGCATTCACGGTACAGATACCTTACTCACCAATTGGTCCACCAGTATTACAGCTCTTTGAAGAGTGTTTCAATTAGATCAGGTACACGACGAAGAACAGTTATTTGGAGAGCTCATTCAAAAGCCAGGTACAGTGGAGTGTACAATGTATGCAAGATATAACCACATACCGGGCCGTTACGTCCCTTTTCATCTTTCTATGTTCACTGAGTTAAAAAGCCGATACAGCAAAAGTAAAAGCAAAAGACTCAGTGAACATAGACAGATGAAAAGGAACCTCTGCTCGCAGGGTAACCAGATACATGTACATGTCTAGCAAGGTTTTGTTCATAAATGTAAATATGGATAAGAAGCTGATCAAGTCAATCTGTTAAAAGATTGACCCCCCCCCTTGAATGACAGAACCCCACCCCCCCCTTGAATGACAGATTGATCAAATGGCCTCTGCTACAGATCAACCTTCTCCAAGCACTTTAGTTATTTTAATTAGAATGTATAGTAATTATTTATTTAGCATTTAGAATTTTATATACATAGTTTTTATTTTTATTTCCATTGTTTTACACACGACCCCACAAGCTTTTCAGCTTTAATCCTAATCGTGTATAAATAAAGTTATTGTATTGTATTGTATTGTATTGGTGGTTGACCCATGGCTAGGTTGCCATGGTTACCTCATTATTTGTTTGTTGCTTATTGCCGGCAATTCTGCTGCAGTGAAGGCACCTACTGTACATTCCATCCCTCTGCTTGACAAGTTATTGGGTAATTTAATTATCACAGTTTCAACTTTCCCACAATGTCTATCTGTTTCATTAGTGCTATGCTAGCCTCCTTTGCAGCCACCCTTAGTTTCGTCATGCGCCCTTAGTTTTATTATTTAGTTGTTTATACATGCCACTGATTGATTGATTAATATTGGAAGAATAATGAATGAATAATAATAATAATAATAAAATTAATCATTGATCATAATAATATTACTTTACTGTATTTCATTCAATTGAAAACATACACCTGTTTTCAAAAACGGTGTCCTTTTACAAAATATACAAAATAGCAAAAATGGAATTAACTAGAGAAACAAAAGAAATGCACTCAAGCTGAACTCTGGCTTATTGTTTCTCTAATTAATTCTTTTTTACTATTTTGTATTTTGTAAAAGGGCAACAGCGTTTTTGAAAACAGGTGTATCAAATTATAATGTAAAAACACTAATATCAAGATATGAATGAAGGAATAAAAGATTGAAATACAATTTAAAAACATCTAATGGTCTGATCAATTTTTAAAACAGGAGAAGAGTAAAAGAGATCTGTTCCCCACAAAGTGGAATTACAGGAACAGAAGATCAAGATACAAGAATGGCAACTAAGTCATCCAGGGGGAGAGGCTGGAGGAACCCCAAAAAACCTGACCAGCAGTTTTATATTCCTGGGGCTTTACATAGAAGAAAGCTAGAACAGGACAATAAAGATCAAAACAAGAGTTTGGTGGATTCTTCTGAAGAGACCACAAAGTCAAGTATGACATGTAAAGATGAATTGAAACCCGCACGTCAAAATGTTGACACAAACGTTGCTCTCATTTGTAATGAATTGGACACTACATTAAGGGAAGTTTCAAAAGGGCTCTCTGCTCCGTGTGATGATGGCGGGAATGATGAACCAAGCATTCAAGAAGCTGTTGAACCACAGAGTTGTGGTCAACAAGACAAAGGTTTTAATCTATCAAAATTAACTATGAAGACTGATTGTTGTGGAAATGATTGTCGTCTGAATATTAATGAAATCAATAATGGAACGACAGAGACAACAGCAGTGGACACTGGTTTGAGTACAGTCTCTCAAGATGGTGACACAAAAGAGGAAAATACAAAAGCAAGGTTTAATGGTGAAGACATTGATGAAAACAAATTTCCAAGTAAATCTGCAGAAAAGAACCTTCCTTCGCAATCATTAACGTATACAGAATTTGTTGATGTTTGTGGAATACAGAGAGAAGGTTTAGAGAAAGAAAAGACTCTAATTCCTTCGCAGTCATTAACGTATACAGAATTTGTTGATGTTTGTGGAATACAGAGAGAAGGCTTAGAGAAAGAAAAGACTCTTCCTTCACAATCATTAACGTATACAGAATTTGTTGATGTCTCTGGGATACAGAGAGTAGTCTTAGAGAAAGAAAAGACTCTCCCTTCGCAATCATTAACGTATACAGAATTTGTTGATGTCTCTGGGATACAGAGAGAAGGTTTAGAGAAAGAAAAGACTCTTCCTTCACAATCATTAACGCATACAGAATTTGTTGATGTCTCTGGGATACAGAGAGTAGTCTTAGAGAAAGAAAAGACTCTCCCTTCGCAATCATTAACGTATACAGAATTTGTTGATGTCTCTGGAATACAGAGAGAAGGCTTAGAGAAAGAAAAGACTCTTCCTTCACAATCATTAACGTATACAGAATTTGTTGATGTCTCTGGAATACAGAGAGAAGGTTTAGAGAAAGAAAAGACTCTAATTCCTTCGCAGTCATTAACGTATACAGAATTTGTTGATGTCTCTGGAATACAGAGAGAAGGCTTAGAGAAAGAAAAGGCTCTTCCTTCACAATCATTAACGTATACAGAATTTGTTGATGTCTCTGGGATACAGAGAGAAGGCTTAGAGAAAGAAAAGGCTCTTCCTTCGCAATCATTAACGTATACAGAATTTGTTGATGTCTCTGGGATACAGAGAGAAGGCTTAGAGAAAGAAAAGGCTCTTCCTTCGCAATCATTAACATGTACAGAATGTGTTGATGTTTGTAGACAGAGAGAAGGCTTAGATGATGATAAAAACATTGTAATTACTGAAGAATTGTCTGTAGCAGCTGAATCTGCTGATTGCAGCTGTAGAGATGTAGCAACAGTGAGAAGAGAAGAAAGTAGTGATGACAAGAACATAGTGGAACAAGAAATTCATTCAATAAACGAGGAAACAAAAAAACAGTTGGATAAAAAAGATGACACAGTTGAAAGTGCATCAACAAAACAGTGTGATGAGGATAGTAAACAATGTCCTGATGATTTAACTACAACAAATTCTCAGACCATTACTGAACAATTACACAGCAAAGATGATTTAATGAAGACAGAAAATAGTAAAGACAAAGTTGCTTTAGAGGATAGTAAACAATGTTCTGATGATTTAGAACTATCTACATCAAATTCTCAGACCATTACTGAACAATTACACAGCGAAGATGATTTAATGAAGACAGAAAATATTGAAGACAAAGCTGCTTTACACAGCGAAGATGATTTAATGAAGACAGAAAATATTGAAGACAAAGCTGCTTTATCAGTTGAAAGTGCATCGACATCACAGAATGATGAGGATAGTAAACAATGTTCTGATGATTTAAAAATACCTACAACAAATTCTCAGACCATTACTGAACAATTACACAGCGAAGATGATTTAAAGAAGACAGTAAATAGTAAAGACAAAGTTGCTTTAGAGGGTAGTAAACAATGTCCTGATGAATTAAAAATACCTACAACATATTCTCAGACCATTACTGAACAATTACACAGCGAAGATGATTTAATGAAGACAGAAAGTCATGAAGACAACACTACTATATCAGTTTGCACAAAAGATATTGAAGGTGAAGATTCTACAACTAATGTCAATAGAAATATTAAAATGTGCTGTGACACCCTTTGCACTGTCAATACTGACAGTTTACAAGTATCTGACACTTCTAAAGATACTGACTCTAGCAAAGATGTAAGGACAGGCAGCAGAAAGGAAATCACTGAGATTAATGATGAAAAAAATGATTCAGTAGTTGTGGAACTAAAGGAAGAGCTGTCTCAAAAGTTAGATAAACCAAAGAAGAAGAACAAAAAGAAAAAGCCTGATCAATCGGACTCCAAAGACGAGAAAAAGAAAAGGAAAACTAGAAAAGAACAATGTGAAACTATTGAATCGAGTGATGGTGCATCAAAGCATGGAAGGAATAAGTCTAAAAGCAAAAAGAAATTGAAGGAAAAGATGGAAACTAGAGAGAAGGACAAGTGTAGTGATGATGGTAAAACCATGGACGACGATTGTGTTGATGATGATGATGAGGATAGTTGGTTCTCAAAGTTCAATGATGAAGGCGAATGTCTGGATCCAGAATTGAGTAAAGAGGTCAATATTTTATTATTATTATCATCACCATCATCACCATCATTGATCACCATCATATCACCACCACCATCATCATCATCACTACCATCATCATCATCATCATTATTTTATAATAATAATATCTTTATTTAAACTGTAGGATGTATCACAATTCATCATCATCATCTTCATCACCACCACCATCATCATCATCACAACCCTCATCATCATCATCACCACCATCATCACTACCATTATCACCACCATCATCACCATCATTATCATCATCATCACCATCATCATCACCATCATCACCACCACCATCATCACCATCACCACCATCATCATCATCACCACCATCATCACCACCATCATCATCATCATCATCATCTTCAGTCATCAACATCATTATTCACCACAATCACGATCACCACCATCATCACCACCATCATCATCATCATCATCTTCAGTCATCAACATCATTATTCACCACAATCACGATCACCACCATCATCGCCACCATCATCATCATCATCATCTTCAGTCATCAACATCATTATTCACCACAATCACGATCACCACCATCATCACCACCATCATCATCATCATCATCTTCAGTCATCAACATCATTATTCACCACAATCACGATCACCACCATCATCACAACACAACACACATTGAAATGAAAAGTTTATTATTATTATTGTGTTGTTGAAGGGTGCGGTGCGTTCAGTATGCTAGGATACCAGACTGTGGTCAGTGGTTAAAATGTCGTACTGCCATTTACAATCCAACATTTTTATGAACATTTGAATAAATTGTAAAGACAACACAATTCAATATTTCAAGTTTTTTAGAACATTTGTATTTTTTTCTTAATAAAGTTATTATTACTTATATTACAGCTATCTAAAGCAACTGGCATCACCAAACCAACCAAGCACAAGACGCAATTTGATTTTTATTCTCTTTCTGAAAGAGATGTTGAACTGGACGATGGTAGGATTACTATTTACTGCAGGTTAATAAGTTTAATGACATTATTTGTAACTTATTGTTTGCTTTCAACAAGTGTATGGTCATATCGTTGAAATCTATGACTTCTCACCGGACCTGAAGACCCAAGACGTGACAAAGGCACTTTCCATATTCAAGTGAGTATATCATTATAAGCAGACACTTCACCCATAAGCAGACAATCCTCCTGTAAGCAGACAATCCTCTCGTAAGCAGGCACTCCTCCCATAAGCAGACACTCCTCCAGTAAGCAGACACTCCTCCCATAAGCAGACACTCTTCCCATAAGCAGACACTCCTACAGTAAGCAGACACTCCTCCTATAAGCAGACACTCCCTGTAAGCAGACACTCCTCCCATAAGCAGACACTCCTCCCATAAGCAGGCACTCCTCGCATAAGAAGACACTCCTCCCATAAGCAGGCACTCCTCCCATAAGCAGACACTCCTCCCATAAGCAGACACTCCTCCCATAAGCAGACACTCCTCCAGTAAGCAGACACTCCTCCTGTAAGCAGACACTCCCTGTAAGCAGACACTCCTCCCATAAGCAGACACTCCTCCCATAAGCAGGCACTCCTCCCATAAGAGGACACTCCTCCCATAAGCAGGCACTCCTCCCATAAGCAGACACTCCTCCCATAAGCAGACACTCCTCCAGTAAGCAGACACTCCTCCCTTAAGCAGGCACTCCTTCCATAAGAGGACACTCCTCCCATAAGCAGGCACTCCTCCCATAAGCAGACACTCCTCCCCTAAGCAGACACTCCTTCAGTAAGCAGACACTCCTCCCATAAGCAGACACTCCTCCCATAAGCAGACACTCATCCCATAAGAAGACACTCCTCCCATAAGCAGACACTCCTCCCATAAGAAGACACTCCTCCCATAAGCAGGCATTCCTCCCATAAGCAGACACTCCTCCCATAAGCAGATACTCCTCCCATAAGCAGACACTCCTCCCATAAGCAGACACTCCTCCAGTAAGCAGACACTCCTCCCATAAGCAGGCACTCCTCCCATAAGCAGACACTCCTCCAGTAAGCAGACACTCCTCCTGTGAGCAGACACTCCCTGTAAGCAGACACTCCTCCCATAAGCAGGCACTCCTCCCATAAGCAGACACTCCTCCCATAAGCAGACACTCCTCCCATAAGCAGACACTCCTCCCATAAGCAGACACTCCTCCAGTAAGCAGGCACTCCTCCCATAATCAGAAACTCCTGCCATAAGCAGTCTCATCCCAAAGTCCCTGAAAGTTTATTTCTCCATTTAGAACATTGTTTTGATAATCTCCCATAAGTGGGCACCTGTAAGCAGATACCTTCACTTGGTACCAAGGATGTTGTCTATTTACAGGAGGTTCTATATAGAATATGCCAAAGTATGAAATTATCCTCTTCCATGTGATCCCAAAATGTGAATAAAATTAAGTTCAGCAGTTTGCCAGAGTCCCCTTCCAGACTCTGCACAAGCACAATAGGTCTTATTTCATTGTGAAAACAGGCCCAACACAAACACAAGACTCAGGCTTTAATGACACAAGTTTCTTATGTTTGTACATGTACAAGTGCTTATGCTTGGGTCATAGTCATAAACAGTCAGTCAGTGGGTCAGTCTGTCTGAATCTTAAATAATAGACGTATAATAATAATATTATTTTGGGGGGGGGGGGGGGGCTAATCATCCTTCCTTGCAGTCGGTAATTGAATTTCGAAGGACGCAGCTCAACGTGGTCGAGTCGAAGGCATATAAAGGCACATTATGCAGCCACCATTGTGCAGACTTATCTGAGCCTGAGTGTCCATAACATTTATGCATGTATTTTATCCTAGGGATCAAGGTTATGATCTCCAATGGGTTGATGATACACATGCCTTGGCAGCTTTCTCCAGCCCTCTTGCTGGTGAGTCAAATGAAAACAGCCTCATGTGGGCAATATTGCCACACACCTACATGTAAGGTTTGTCAACCATGTACATATTCATCCATCCATCCATTCATTCATCATTCATTCATCATTCATTCATGCATCCATTCATTCATTCATCATCCATCCAATCATCATCCAATCGTCCATCCATTTATTCATCCATCCATTCATCAATCATCATCCATTCATCATTAATCCATCATTCATTAATCCATCATTCATTAATCCATCATTCATTTATTCATCCATCCATTCATCATCCATTCATTCATCCATCATTCATCCATTCATGCATTCATTCATTCATTCATCCATTCATGCATTCATTCATGCATTCATCCATCCATCCATCCATTCATCCATCCATTCATCCATCCATTCATTCATTCATTCATTCATTCATTCATTCATTCATTCATTCATGCATGCATGCATTCATTCATTCATCCATCCATTCATGCATTCATTCATGTATTCATTCATCCATCCATTCATCCATTCATTCATCCATCCATCCATCCATCCATCCATCCATTCATGCATTCATTCATCCATCCATCCATCCATCCATCCATTCATCCATCATTCATCCATCCATCCATTCATGCATTCATTCATGCATTCATTCATCCATCCATTCATCCATTCATTCATCCATCCATCCATCCATCCATCCATCCATCCATCCATTCATCCATCATTCATCCATTCATGCATTCATTCATTCATTCATCCATTCATTCATGCATTCATTCATGCATTCATTCATCCATCCATCCATCCATTCATTCATTCATCCATCCATTCATCCATCCATTCATTCATTCATTCATTCATTCATTCATTCATTCATTCATTCATTCATTCATTCATTCATGCATGCATGCATTCATTCATTCATCCATCCATTCATCCATTCATTCATTCATTCATTCATGCATGCATTCATTCATGCATTCATCCATCCATTCATGCATTCATTCATGCATTCATTCATGCATTCATTCATGCATTCATTCATCCATCCATCCATCCATCCATTCATTCATCCATTCATTCATCCATCCATCCATTCATTCAGACACATGCCCTCTTTAGATCCCCTGTTTCAGTGCTTAGGAAGGCTTGAAAACACAACCCTGTCAGGCAGCACAAACTCTTCCCATGGGGCCAACATTCACTAAATTACAGTACTCTCATTTACAATATTATTGTATGTGTACATTCAGCCAATCAAGCCATTCAGCTATGCAGCAGTCCCTTGCTCAAGCTACGGCCAATCAGCCAGGGAATTACAGAATCCAAGAAAAAAGCAAAAAAGTGTTTTGGTGAGTAGTGAAGTATTCAGTGTATGGACAGACTACATGTACAGGCATAGACTGGTGGCTGGTGTCCTGGGAGTCAAATTCTCCCCCTTCCCTACCCCTGACACAATCATTTACCTTTCCCTAAATGATATTTGTCATAACTTTGTTTAGAGTTTCTAGAATGTCACAAGCCACGTCCTCAGACAACTACTCTAGCTGCTCACAGACTGGTGACGGGTGCCCTGGGAGTTAAATCCTCCATGACTAAAGAGGAAAGACAGAAAGAGAGAGAAAAACTCAAAGAAGCAAGAGGTAAGTATTGAGCTGTGGAATAGTCATTATCTTGCTGCAAAGAATAGAGTACAATATTTAGTACATAGTGTAACTTAGTTAAGAGTGCAAACAATATATATGTGAAACAGTACTAACTAATTAGTACTAAATAGCACTGATGGAACAATAGAAAACAATAGAGATACATGTAACACTAGAGTGCACGCCATATATCCGTGAAACAATCACTAACTAGTTAGTGCATAATAGTTTTTAGTTATAACTATTCAGTTATTGACAAACTAAGTATTCACTCCGGCATGAACCACACAACACATTACAAGGAATGTTGGTTTTATTGTTATCATTAAACAATTGATATGCAATAGTCACACACTGTTCTGCTCCAGTGATATGACTAGTTTGTACAAAATAGTGCAATTAGACAATACATATTTTGTTTTGTTTCACGGATATATGGCATACACGAACCAGCATAATATCATGAATCCTGCAATCTGATTGGCTAACATACTCACTATACATTTGCATGCATGGTAGATTAGTGAGTAGCGAAAAAGTCAGCGTTTCGACCAAAAAAAGAAACATGTATGCTAGTTGGTTTCTACTAAAACAATAATTAGACTTATCTACATGCCTCATTGACTATAATATTGACTCATAGAAAACTCAAACTTGTATTATAACGCGCACTCTGATTGGTTGGTTAGCATCCGTAAGCCCACGGACACACACTCGCGCCCATGGACACACGCTCACGTCATCGGCATGGCGCACGCTCTGAATTCAATCGGAAAATCAAATCGTTTTATTTGAATTTGCAGTGACTATGTTATAAAAGAAATGGTCAACGCTATAGCTGTGCGTCCATCGAGTTATGGAGCACTTGGGAATTTGGGAGAGCACTAGTGAAGCTAGAGTTGCTCTCGGCTACGGCTCGGCTACGCCTTGCGCAACTCTTACGCTTCTCTCATGCTCTCCCAAATTCCTGCGTGCTCCATAACTCAGTGGACACACGCTAAGCGTTGACCATTCATTAAGTATTTCACGGTTATATTGTTTGCACTCTACACTATGTACCAATTAAACAATAGAAACATCACTAAATAGTACTTTCTAAGTTATAAAGTACTGTTTATATTGCACAGTAGTTATAGTGATTATTAGTCAGGCTTCCTGTGGAAGGCCTAAAGTACTGTTTATATTGCACAGTAGTTATAGTGATTATTAGTCAGGCTTCCTGTGGAAGGCCTAAAGTACTGTTTATATTGCACAGTAGTTATAGTGATTATTAGTCAGGCTTCCTGTGGAAGGCCTAAAGTACTGTTTATATTGCACAGTAGTTATAGTGATTATTAGTCAGGCTTCCTGTGGAAGGCCTAAAGTACTGTTTATATTGCACAGTAGTTATAGTGATTATTAGTCAGGCTTATCCTGTGGAAGGCCTAAAGTACTGTTTATATTGCACAGTAGTTATAGTGATTATTAGTCAGGCTTATCCTGTGGAAGGCCTAAAGTACTGTTTATATTGCACAGTAGTTATAGTGATTATTAGTCAGGCTTATCCTGTGGAAGGCCTAAAGTACTGTTTATATTGCACAGTAGTTACATGTATAGTGATTATTAGTCAGGCTTCCTGTGGAAGGCCTAAAGTACTGTTTATATTGCACAGTAGTTATAGTGATTATTAGTCAGGCTTCCTGTGGAAGGCCTAAAGTACTGTTTATATTGCACAGTAGTTATAGTGATTATTAGTCAGGCTTCCTGTGGAAGGCCTAAAGTACTGTTTATATTGCACAGTAGTTATAGTGATTATTAGTCAGGCTTATCCTGTGGAAGGCCTAAAGTACTGTTTATATTGCACAGTAGTTATAGTGATTATTAGTCAGGCTTCCTGTGGAAGGCCCGACTCTAAATAGTACTTTCTAAGTTATAAAGTACTGTTTATATTGCACAGTAGTTATAGTGATTATTAGTCAGGCTTCCTGTGGAAGGCCTAAAGTACTGTTTATATTGCACAGTAGTTATAGTGATTATTAGTCAGGCTTCCTGTGGAAGGCCCGACTCTAAAAATACAGGCCGGTAGTGGTCGTCGTTGACCTCAAATCGCCAACTGGGTTCTACAGCGCATGCGCCCTGTGCCGGCTGCTAAGATAATCACTGAAGGCTCTAACAACATGGTTTATCAACACGAGACATCGCTTCTTCACAAACCTTGTTGGAGGAAGGTTATGTCGTCTTGTTTTCAAAATAACCACAATAATTCATAGATCTATATGGATTTATCAATCCAGTACTAGTACTGCAAAGGGTTTAGAGATCTTTAGAACTTAGAACGAAGTGAGTTGATACACGCAGTGAAGAGAAAAAAGCAATTAAGTTACGTCAGTTGTGAGGTGAGGTAAACCCATACTGGTATTTACACTTCATCCAAACATTGTTTAATCACTCTGCAATGTCTAGTTTATGTATACGGTATTTGTATGGATATATTTATGGTACCAATTAAACTATGTCATTGTCATTCACGATTCGCCGAATTTGTGAAATTGCAGTAAATTGCACAAGGAAAGCATGTTCTATCGAGTCACGCAACGAGCGACCAAACACTGTTTTAATCGCACTAAGATATCTATATTTAGTTCAAATAGGCTACATATCAGTTAGAAGCCCGACTTCACGCTAGTAGAGCATCTAGTTTCACATACAATAAGACACAAATGCTCTAGACACTATATTTTATTTCCTCAGAACTGAAGAGGCAAGAGAAACAAAGAAAAGCTGATGTCTGGGGAGACTAAAGGAGCCTACTGTAAGAATACTAAGCATCATACATTGTAACTGTATTCATCAGCAACTGTAAAACCCTGTGGTACAGTACGTAGCCCTCTGCATGCAACCCCTTCTGGGATCCCTGTGCTCTTCTGGGATCCCTGTCCTTTTCTGGGATCCCTGTGCTCTTCTGGGATTCCTGTACTTTTTTCTGGGATCCCTGTGCTTTTTTGTGGGATCCCTGTGCTTTTCACTGGGATCCCTGTGCTTTTCTCTGGGATCCCTGTTCTTTTCTCTGGGATCCCTCTGCTTTTCTCTGGGATCCCTGTGCTTTTTTCTGGGATCCCTGTGGGTTTTTTTCTGGTATCCCTGTTTTTTCTGGGATCCCTGTGTTTTTTTTCTGGGATCCCTGCGGGTTTTTTTCTGTGATCCCTGTGCTTTTTTCTGTGATCCCTGTGCTTTTTTCTGGGATTGTACTTTTTTCTGGGATCCCTGTGCTTTTTTCTGGGATTCCTCTTGGTTTTTTTCAGGGATCCCTGTGCTTTTTTCTGGGATTCCTGTACTTTTTTCTGGTATCCCTGTTTTTTCTGGGATCCCTGTGTTTTTTTTCTGAGATCCCTGTGGGTTTTTTCTGGGATCCCTGTGCTTTTTTCTGGGATCCCTGTGCTTTTTTCCGATATCCTGTGCTTTTCTGGGATCCCTTGCTTTTCTGGGATCCCTGTGCTTTTCTGGGATCCCTGTGTGAGGCCAAAGGCCGAGAGGGACTAGGCCCCCAGCAAGAAGAGGGCCCTTTCAGTCGGGACACCAGGAAGCGCAGAGGAGAAAAAGAGCAAGTGAGAGATGCATGCGGAGGAGGCTAGTGGTACAGCAGCCTCATCTGCAGGCCTCTATAGCTCTTTGGAATTCGGAACCAGAATTGGGATTCCTGTGGCGAGTGAGAAGAATCTCTCATTTTACCACAGGAAGCCCAATTAGCAAATAATCCTCAGAGAGTTGCATGTGAAGGACTAGTGGTACAGTATAATACTAAAATCTGTGACCACCTCTAATAATGTATTCACCAACATCTATTGCTGTACGTTAAACACAAAGTTCCAATATAAAAGGCTGCTGCCCAGGGGTACAACAATACATTTGTTTAATCAATCTTTGTTAGTCACATATTCATCTCCTCGTTCATGTAGTGATACGTACATAGATCAATTAGCAAATATATCGTCTTATCAGGCTGGCTGGGCTGCTTTTATACTGGAACTTCGTGTTTAACACTGACAGCCTGTATTACAAATAGTTTTCTCAGCCCCTGCGGAAACAGATCGCTATATTTCCTGCTCAAAATTACATTGATTATATCACTTTTATCATTGTACAAAATGAAGAAAAGTCAAACTGTATTTATATATTTTATTTACATGTACATTAAGTCACTCAAACATTGATATGTACATTAATTTTTAAAGTATAAAAAAAGAGTTCTAAATTATAAAAACAAACTATAACAATATCGACGACATATTATAACTCCTGTACGAATAATAAATTATCCATTACTGCAAACTTCTTGTTGATATGATATATGGGTGTATGGGATGCCTTGCTGATTACACATGTGTGATGGAATAGTCTGCATCGGTGTTGTCACAAAGGTTAACTGTTAGATTCTGTCTAGCGATTCCATCGTAACTATGCTGTTGCCTCTGATTACCTGAGAAATAGGAAAACAAATAACAGTCAATATTCAACATATTTGCCGGTGTATAAGTCGACTCGGTGTATAAGTCGACCCTCTAAAATGAGGTCAAAATTTCTGATTTTATCATATATTCTTTGTATAAGTCGACCCTACTTTTCTAAGAGCATCAAGTATATTTTGATGTCAAATCTATTCGAAGTTCAATGCAAAAGCCCCCAAAAAGTCGGACATTTCCAAGAGTACCCACACGATCTTGTATCGGCAGCCATTTTGAATTGCTTGGTAACCTTGGTATTGGCATAAACAAAAGCGTAAACAAAAGTTCAAGTTGAGACGCCTTCAAAAACAAGCAAATTTGTAGCTATTTTATCATACCAAAGAACTTCAAACGCTACTAATAAAAAGGTTACCGTATTTATAAAAACGATGTTGAGAACCATTGAGAACTTCTTGACGGTAATATGGACTGGAAACTACTAAACAAAGTCATGTGATCAGGGGCGTAGCGTGCATATACGTGCGTACAATTTAAAATCCTTAAAATACAAATATTATATGAAGAATAAAAAAAGAAAAAAAGGAAAAAAGAAATCTAAGACCAAATCAACAGCTGACTCAGTGTAAACTTCCTGGAAACTACTCTCAGAAGGCAGGAAATGCTATTTCAGAGACCCTATATTTCAAAAATTTTCGGGGAGCATGCCACCACACCCCCTATCAGCTCTCGCGTTCGCCACTCGTCAAAGTTATCTGCAGCGACGTAGTCATCTCTCGACCAGTGAAAATCCCGGAGAAAACATGTAGCAGCCCCAGTGAACAGTCTCTCAAACAAAATAAATACCAAAAAACCCAGCTTCGCCTATCGGGTTGTTATATCGCTAATAGACCTCGGTAACAGTATATAAGCTTTATATAAATCCTTTACATAAATCCCCAAAAAACTGAGTGATAAATGCATTTTACTATGTATTTATGTAGCGAGAAAGTCCGCTGGAAAATGAAGAAAATGGTATTTCCAAGACACTAGATTTCTAAATTTCCAGGGGGGGCATGCCCCCTCACCCCCTAGAAACTCACGCCTTCTGCGCTCGTAGCTCTGTGCGTACATTGGAAAAAAGCACGCTACGCCCCTGGTGATTTATACTTGTAAACAACATGGCGGCTCATCATGTCCCTCGTGTCTGAAGTCCGATAATTTGTGGCTCTTCTTTTGCGAATAATCCCAACAAACATCATTTAAAAGATGTTTATCATCGGGTCTTTAAGGTACAGTGATGACCAATAGGAAACTACTAAACAAAGTTATGTGATTTACGAACAACATGGTGGCTCCAATGAAGTCTCAAGTTCGTCGCAAGTTTGTTGGTTCTAATAAACACTTTTACGCTTCTTCTTTTGAAAATTGTGTGTCATTTATCCCAACAAACATCATTTAGATGTTATCTTAGATAAAGCTATTGATTTAAATGGGTTTAAGGTCATTTCTGCTTTGATCCCCAGTGGTGATCAAAAGATTGATTTTCATACCCGGTATATAAGTCGAGGTCGATTTTTCAAGCTAAATTTTAGAGATTAAAAGGTCGACTTATACACCGGCAAATACGGTAGTAAGTGTAGATCAGCCTTGGACTTAATGTTACTGTCAGACATTGTCCATGAATTGCCGTACAAATGCACTAACTTTTGTACAGTTTATCGACTCAATTTAGTTTTTCAATTCTCTAAATATTAGCAAAACTAATACAATTTCAAATAAGGTTGATGAACGAGATTTTGCTAATATTTAGAGAATCGAACATTGAACTATATCAAGTCGATAAATGGTACAAAAGTTAGTGCGCTTGTACGGCAATTCACGGACAATGACCGAACATTTTGGTGACAGTAACATGAAGTACACCACGTGAGCTCTAGAGGTGAAAATGGTGAATTCTCAAACTGAAAGTCAGTATAACACAATATTATGGTCTTACATCAACTTGGTCAATGCTATCGTCTCTCTCTCTCTCTCTCATATCCACACATTAAACATTACAAACAAGACGAGAAGAAAAAAAGAAAGAAAAGAACCGATGATAAAAGGGATGTTGAAACAAATGTCTTGCGTGAATAAATGCCCCCTTCCAATAATAATGATTTCACCCTTTCACTATCATAATTCACATCATTATCGACATCATCATAATCATCATGAGATGTAACTCACCACCATTCCAATGACATGTTTCTCAGATGGAGTCACGTCTTCAACAGTATCATCAAGCACTAGATTCATAAAGGGATCATACCCACGTAGAACTCCTGTTACATGGCGACCACCATTTAACTTCACTAAAAATCAAACACAGAAAAATAAGACAAAACAGGTAAATAATAGACTGAAAGGCTGCCCCTGGTTTTTGAGTAGCAGGCTCTTAACTTAAACGTAGGCAGCACAACCAGCATCAAATAGGCAGGGAATGATACGCCTCAGCATTCAGAATACAGTCCAATCTCTATTAAGAGTGCTGACACAGTGACCCTGTATTCTGTAGTTGCATCGTGCGGTTCTACTGTATTTGTGAATAATCATGGCTAAGGCTGCAAATGCATCTTTTGTCAAGGAGTATAACGGTGTCTATAAAACAACTTGAAAGTGAAGTATTCTGCCAGCTGTCTGGTCATCCAGGGATGGAATCATTATATGACACAGGTAGCCCAAATGCCGGTTTATACAAACTTACATTAATATCAAAACCTGATACTGTATTAAACTGGCATGTGAGCTACATGTACCTATATAAACAAGTATATACGTAGAGTACTTACATGAGAGTTTTTTGTCCATGTACCTGCAATAACAGAGAATAGTTCATCAACGTTCGCATATAAAAGTTTAAAACGATAGATTTGATCGTTTGAACTATTTTCCTATTTTCGACAACTTCTAATCGAATTGTTCTTCTGCAAACTACTAACGTCTATCGTTCCTTTGATGGATAAAACTGTTCTGATTCTTTTTCGCGACAGAGAACATTATTTACGTAACAGAATTATGCTGAAAGCCGTAGTTATGTTTAGACCTTGTTTTATACGATCCATCTTTCGCCTTGTAAAACAAGAAAACGTAGGATAGAAACTTTAAATAAACTGCTTTGACTTACTTCTTTAATTCTGGTGGATGGGCTTTGCTCATGATGATTTCGATGGATTCTTTTCCAGACTTTTGTGAAACGCTTCGATTACAAACCGGGAAAACGATTTTCAACGGCACGAGTCCGCGAAATTTGAGTACAGCGTGCATTGTTACACAGGGTGACCAATTTGAAGTTTTACTCAATGGATTGATTAATTGTCTTTTATTTGCAGAAAACAGATATATTCTACGTCGACATGAGTACTAAGCAGTAAGCGTTTTCTTACTGGGATATTAAAAATAACACAATATTTTATCTGCCATTTTTACGTGCAGAAATATGGAATTTTTAAGACTAGTTACCAGTTCTCTCTCTGTTTGTTGAAAGCAAGATGGCGGACGGAAGGACAAGAAAGTACAAGAATGCTTGTAAAAGAATCATGGATCGTTCCATGCTAGGAACCACAGTGAGGAACGATCTGGATATTCTGAGGACTTTAATTTCAAGTAAATCAAGATATTTTTCCAAAACTTGGTCAAAGACCTCCAAAAACCCCATAGGTTTCGATAACCAACATCTATTTTTCGACAAGTTTAGAACAGTTTATCACACAAATGGTTCAAAAGGACGACCATTTCTACTCTATAGACTACCTCAGCTACATTGTAAAGAAAAAGTAGAGTCAGCAGTTGTTTTCGAATCCCCTTTAGACCAGGTTTCTTTACGAGAGTGCGAAACTCGAAGCTCGAAGCCTTGCCTGTTTGGTATAACAGCTGCAGGATTCCTTCTCGGACAGGATATTAACACAGGAAAAGTTTTGCAAACTGTTTACTTGGGAAAGAAATATAAATTCAAGCACATATTCTGGGAGACGGATTTACACAGAGTCACCATCGCATCCATTCACAGAAGTCACAGATCTGTCAACCCAGTGTTGATGAACTTAGCGTTATTTGAAGTTTTTCCTTTGAGGTTTTTAGCATTGATACCTATAGACACATCTATATTTGGTTCTGATGCTGTCGATGCATCAGCAAGTCTCGGAGTGCTGTTTGTGATGCATCAAGGGGGGGTTATGAAGTTATACAGTCTGCAAGAAATCCTTGAACATTGTACCATTGAAGCAACTTTGGGTGAACCCTGTAACTTTGCCACTAGTAGTTGCGATGTTGGTCAAAACTGGGGCATAGTCGGAGCACTTCCTCACGGAATCCCAGTGAATACAAATTTTGAAAGGCAGCAACCACACATTCTTCTACAGCTTGCAAGTCATCAGCATTTTCTCTCCTTTGGGGGGTACCCATGGCATTACATTGCAAGCCCAAAGGGACAAAGTAGTGTTTTTGAAGTGTACACCATTAAGAATCAAACGCTTGTCAGAAATGGCTTCCTTAAAAGCAATGTTCACTCAATTGAGCAAGATCATGCTTCATTCCACGCTGATCACAGTGGACGCATTTTGCATGTTGGGCCAGATTTTGTCAGGTAATACATGTACATACAAGTTTATTAGTCGGGCTTCCTCACCAAAAGGTAGTAGATACACACGTTCAGCAATAATATGGGTGTCGCATGACACTGAGACTGCACGACTGAGCGCTTGCCTGCATGCCTTGATTTTAACTGAGCCTAAGTATTCATTTCTACATGTAGCTACATTTAAATAGGCAAATGGAAAAATGTCACAAATTCTGCATCTGACAGCTTCAACAAGTACTAGTGTGTCTCTCTTAATGTACCTAATGCTTTGTTGTTAGTATACTTCCTAATGTGATACTAAAATCAACTTTTTCATCATTATTTTTCAGCTACTATAAGGTCTCGCAGTGCAATCCAGACTGTGAAGACCAAACATTTGAATTGAAAGCTTGTTACGACATAACAATACAGGATTCAAGCACTGCCAGTATTGGTGCAGTAACCACTTACACGTCATCTGGACGAAAAGTCAAGTGTAACACTGATACAAACCCTCAATATGAGACTGTAAGAGACTTTGACTATGAAGATGAACTTGATATGCTTGTTGTTCTGTCATCACACAGTCCAAGTAAGGGCCATATAGGACTGTACGATAATCAGACTGGATCGTTAGTAAAGGAGATATCCCTCCCATCCTGGGATGAAGATGCCGATCATTCAGTTCTTATGGAGAGAGATGTTATTGTACACATCTACAAAAGTATGTCAAGGAACTTTCATTGTAATGTTTTTCAGCTGTCAAATTAAAACAGACATTATTTGTCTTTCTTTTTTTGGCCAAATATAGTATTCTCGGGTTGCCATGTCAAAATGCTAAAAAATTCTGACAAGCAGTCAGAAAGTACGCTATTTCCAAATTTGTCATCTCATGTGAATTTTACAGAGCTTTTAAACCTACTGTAGTAATCACTTTTCGTCCGACGGCTCTTCACAAGAGGTCAAAGCAAACTCCCTTGCTAAAATGAGGTACTCTGCGGGTATTGTTTGTCACGCATTGGCGCATTCTTGATATCCTGCAATGTATCACGCGATCTAGTTAGCGCATGTGCAATGAACGGTCTACCACGGTCTACCATGAGACAATTATTATTATTATTATAATGAAAAGAATATATGGTTATCTCTTTATTAATTCAGTGGTAAACCGTTCAATTTTGTGAATACATATTTTTTTAGTGATTACGTGAAATGCGGGATCCCTGTGGTACATTGTCATACTTGATGTCATACTCCCTGTGCGTTAGTCCCCCTCCCTGCCTATGAGTTAGTCCCCCTCCCTCCCTGTGCGTTAGTCCCCCTCCCAGCTCCCTGTGAGTTAGTCCCCCTCCCTCCCTGTGCGTTAGTCCCCCTCCCAGCTCCTTGTGAGTTAGTCCCCCTCCCTCCCTGTGAGTTAGCGATGACATGTAGGACCCATGCTATGCTCTCTCCAATCTGAGTGAGTACAGGCCTTGGATTTCAAGCAAAATTCACAAAGACTTTCACCATTCACCTCAGTTTCAGTTGGTTTGTCTGTTTCTTTCATTCTTTTTTCTTTTCTGAGTATTATTTATTTATTTATTTATTCCATTTTTTATTTATTTTGACAATGTATTAATATATATTTTTGTCTACTGTACTTGACTTCCGGCGGAAGTGATGTTTTCAAGTTTCACAGCAAGTTCATTTTGTTATCGGAAAATCATTAAAATCTCGAATACTGATAGCAAAACACTTATACACTTTTAATTTAATCATTTATGCATGCATTCATTTATTTATTTATTCATTTATTTATTAAAAATTAATTGTTATCATTAATTCAATAAATCATTAATTCATTTAATCTTTAATTTATTTCATCATTAATTTATTTCATTAATTTATTTCATCATACATTTATTTCATCATACATTTATTTCATCATACATTTATTTCATCATACATTTATTTAATCATACATTTATTTAATCATTAATTGATTTAATCATTAATTGATTTAATCATTAATTGATTTAATCATTAATTGATTTAATCATTAATTGATTAATTGAAACTAAACGCGATTTTGAGACGGCATTATCGGTTTATAATGACGGCTAGTTGGGAGAAAATATATTCGGTATTGGCGGAGTCGCGTAGCGACGGAGCCAATACCTGCTCAAGGTACTTAAGGCCTGGTTCAAGCCTTAAATAGCAGAAAAACGAAAAAAATTATAATGTCTCATCATTTTGACTATACATCACAAAACTTGGCACAGCTTGAGAGTTTTATATCCTCTACTCATTTAAGTGAATGAAATCCAAAACAGCGTATCACGTGGTTAACCACGTGACAAAGAATTTTGAAAACAAAATATAAAATGCGGTCGCCAGTTTAAGAGGAAAGTGAAAGCAAATAGTTGTGTATAATCACGTTTATGATCATCTATTAACCCTCGTTTAGAAAACCTGTCTCCCGCTTTTTGCAAGGAGAATATTTCGGAAAAGAGGTCACGTGACCATTTCATCAGATTATATTTCTGTAGTTTTCTCGTAAACTAGATATAATTCCGAGGTTTTCTCGACGCTATCTTGTTTAACTGGTTATCCTTAACGCTATTACGTAAAAGGTATTTCATTGTGAATTGAATTCGCGACCGCATTAAAGAAAAACTATATTTTCCTACATAAGGTCACGTGACCACATGACGTCACAATTGTTAGACCCAATTTGTCTCAAATCTTGTATATAACCTTATGCCTAAATATGAGTGCCTAAGTAAATTAGAGCAGCGAATTATTACAAGAAATGTGATTTTCCAAATTGCCTTTTTGAACCAGGCCTTAAGTACCTTGAGTGGAATATATTTTCTCCCAACGCCGTCATTATAAACCGATAATGCCGTCTCAAAATCGCGTTTAGTTTTGTATCGCAATTCTAACAAAATGGCACGAGGAAAGGGAAATACTGGTTAGTTTTCATTGATTGAAATCGAAATTCTCCATAAAAGCGCGCGTAATATCACGCAATTTATACACGCCATATCGAGCGCGCGCTGAAAAGAACTTTTCGCTCGATCGATCGTCTGTTTTTACTTTAAAAAAACTCATTTTCTCTTTAGTCTTTATTGAAAATGGTTTAAAAAGGTAATTCTACGTTTTCTTGTTCAATTTAGAATCAAGTGAATGACAAATTCGATGAAATACTAACACATTTTGCACCATTATTTTGAGACGACGTACATTATCGGAAAATAATGCCGTCTCTAGATCAAACTCTTACAGTGCGAATCGAAAAACCGTGGGCACCCAGAAATATTTCAGAAATCGTTTATCGTTCGTTAAACAATCAGAAACAACTCTCTAACTGCAAGAACTAGTTCGACTGATTTGTAGTCAGATAAATTTCTTGCGGTTAGAGAGTCGTTTCTGATTGTTCAACGGAAAATAAACGATTTTTGAATTATTTCTGGGTGCCCACGGTTTTTCGATTCGCACTGTAAAGTGCATATCAGAGTTATATGTTTATTTTGAAAATCGATTATATATGAAGTGAATAGTGGGATGGTTCAGTATTTTGTGATTTGAGCTTCGCATTTGCGAGTTATAAAGGTTTGAAATCGTGATATGGTAATTCAGTGACGTCAACGCAGGCACATTTATTATACAAAACCGCCCCTTTGCAAATTACTGACATTTTTAAACTGGCAAAATGTTATTCTACAACTTATATAAATGTAGCCTCCTCCACATACCACAGGAATCCCAATTCCGATACAAATGCCATTCCGATAAAGGAGCCTGCGGAGGAGGCTAGGCAAATGCCTGCGTTGACGTCACCTAATTAGCATATCACGATTTCAAACCTTTATAACTCGCAAATACGAAGCTCAAATCACAAAATACTGAACCATTCCACTATTCACTTTATATGTAATCGATTTTTAAAAGAAACAAGACGCTCAATGAGCGTACACTCGGGCTTATGAAAAGGACAATGTCAGTTGCGTGAGGAGAGACCTGACAATGACTGACAGTTGCGTGACGAGGGAGACTATATGTCTGCCAGATGAAGGACTATACGATCTCGATTTACGAACATTGACCTTGCTTGCCTTAAATGCTTTGATGTAGTTTTGAAGTACGATTTTTACGATTCCTTTTCCTTCTGAATTTTTCAAACGTGGAATAAAATAAACATCCATCATGAGTTACTGAAAATAACTCGACTGGCTCGACTGTTTGCATGACTTCTGTACATATAGCTTTCTGTCAATAGATGGAGTTATACATGACCGTTGTACGGCGTTGGTCGTGAGTTTAATTATAACAAGAGTCCGCGGAGATCTTTATCTATGAGTCAGACACAAGTCTCCCTCGTCATTGAGCGTCTTCTTCTGTAATAGACATTCTCGTACCCAGTGCCCACTCGTCATTTGGTTGGTCGTGGGCTCTGGGAAACCCTGAAATTTTAGCGAATTTCATTGGCTGATGAAATCAACAATGACTGATCGTATTTGATTGGTCCATGAGATAAACAAAGATTCAAACTTGCAAGGCGAACGAAAGGAATGACAGCGACGGTTGTATTTTCACTAATGGTATTCCGTTTTTGAATTATAAAGCTATGGAAATGAGAGTGACTGTGCCGTCCATATTAAAATTGATCTGAATTGGTAAAGGGAGATCTAACAATACATAAATTATAAAAGTAAAGTAACGGCTACAGACACGATCGATCGTACTCGCTTTGAGTATTCAAAGGAATATTTTTATAATTCAAGAGAATCAATATTAAACAAAGCTGTTGAAGACAGGAAGGTTCACACTCAGATATAATAGAACATGTATTTATCGTCCAGTCTTTATCGCAACAGAGCCAGAGAAGAACCGGTGATGAACGTCGAAGGGCTTTTAAACGGCTACACGAAGATAAATGTACAAACTTGTGTATTACATTGTTTGAATATTCAAACCAACGTGAACACTACGTAGCCAGTAGACTCTTCCACAGTACCCGCTCTCAGCGGTCTTTAGTATGAGCATGCGCTCTGACGACTTGGTCGTCAAAATTTGACGACCGAGCAACAGGGTTTCCCAGAGCCAGCGACGAACCAAATGAGGAGTGGGCTCTGGGTACGAGAATGCTGTAATAGATCCCTAAAATCTAAGGACGTTTTGATTTCGATTGTATTTTTGCCGTTCACTGACCTGTTTTGAGCGTGGAAATTCGGTTTTAAATCAACGGTTCTAAAATTAGGTCGCGTAATAGATGTATGACTCAGATAAGGATCACTTTACAACTGTCATCTTACTGAAAAGAACACGGATTTTCGAACATTGACCTTGCTCGATCGCCTTTGTCTCAATTCATTTTTGGATATGAGTTCGAGTTCGTGGAAAGGCGTTATAGAACAGCCGATAAAACACGGGCTTTAAACAGGCTCATTTCACAGACAAAAGCATACGGCTATTCGTGTGGGCCCACTCTGAAAGATGTCGTTTCATTTATAACAAAAGCAAACGCGCCTTAGCTTCATCGTGGAATGATCAACTACAATCCTGAACTTAATAGCTTGAAGATCTATGATGAGAAATCTTGAAACTCGATAGGATCAAATACATCGCATTCTTCGCATTTTTTCTTCATTCCATCACCTGAAATAAAAAATTAAAAATAAAAAAAGAAAGTGTATTTTCTAACTCGGGCTTCCTTCGGAAGGGCCCGAGTAATAAATAACTCTGATGTGCACTTTAAGAGAATCGCGATACAATCATTAATTCATTTAATCATTTTTTCATTCATAGTCATATATATATTTTGTTATTGATCATATATTTATTTATTTATTTATTTAATTTTTTTATTCATTCATTCATATATTTTAAAACGATGTGTCTTTTATCCTATTTATCCTGTACATAAGTGTTTTGCTATCAGTATTCGAGATTTTAATGATTTTCCGATAACAAAATGAACTTGCTGTGAAACTTGAAAACATCACTTCCGCCGGAAGTCAACGAAAACCATGACTTCAAAGATAATCATCGATATCACCATATACAGACAAACACTACGCATTATCCTTGATCGTTTTATCTCTATTATTCCCACGCATGGGCTCGTTTTGCCTGGGGCTGATTGGCAATGTGTTTTCATGGGCCAATCCGGGAGTGTCAATGTTTTCGCAAATCAACCACTGAAATAAAGTTGACGTGCAAATTCCACATCGCGGACGTCATCATTTTGAATTTGCATATATGAAGTCACACTGTCGTAAGTGAATAGGTTTTGCTGCCATGTGTGGCCCAGTCTGTTTTCTTTCGAGATTTCGTCTCCTCGTAAGATGTTTTCGTTGTACCTAAGTGTATTTATGTAGTAGATGCCTTAAGGATTGAATTGGAGACTGTTTTTACCGGGTAAGTGGTGTATTTCGTGATTTTTCGGGTGATCGTTCTGAGCTGATTTACATTGTATGTGTGTGAGTGATGTCATGTCGTCAAATGACCTCCGGTTGAGAAATTATCTCGAAAACTGCCAGCACTTAAAAGTGTATATTCAGCATCCTTGTTGTGAGAGTGACCGAGAAGTGATGTTTAGCCTTAGATCGTGCATTTGGGGCTAAGGTTTGTCCGATAATTGGAGGATTTGAGGCCTCAAAATGCCGCTTTCTTTGTAAACTTTGATCGATCCTTGTTATTTGTAGATATTGCATAAAAATGGCGCGATGCCTTGCACACATTTCATGTCCTCGTTTTCCGTCCAAATTCTTGGATATCTTGAAAACCTTTCTTGTCTCTCTGAGATTATAGACCTTTATCGCCACGAATCCTGTATAACAGAGGTGTATTTGTGAATATAGCCAGAGTTTTAAGCCAACCCTAGAAATTGCCTTCCAATTCAACTCGAGTAAGCGAGAAATCGTTTGCTTGTCTGGAACTGTTTGTGTGTGAATAAGTAATCTATCGCTAAGACTTTGACAAAGAACTTAGCGGTCAACGGTAAACAGCATTTCCGTTCTGTAAATTAGCGTTTATTTGAAGCAAATTCACGGCCTAACAGTATTAAATCGAGAGATCAAATCATGTTTCTTTCATCCACATTTGCAAATTAAGCGTTCAAAACACGTGCTAAAGGCTCGATTCACTGAAATTATTCAATCTTCGATGGTTATATGAGTGTCAACTTTTGCTCAAGTATTTCGGGTCTGATAAGTAGTTTTTGTGGTGAACCAAGGCATATCTCAGACAGTCAGGAAAGCTTAGCGATCTTATCACATATAATAGAGTGACTTTCTCGTTTAGAACTGTGACTGCGTGTCTTCGTTTATCTTTAGAATATATCTAGAAGTGCATGATTGCGCTATGCCTTCACCCAAGTGGTTTGTGTTTAATATTGGAAGTCCTTTTATGTCCAACATTCTATTGCAGTTTAATATTGAAGCGAAATTCCTTGAAGCGTTACTTGCTCACCCAAGAAACCCCTCGATATCAGGCAAATTCTGGACCATTCTTTTTTTTTAACATATTGTGTCAATTTCTTGTACTATTTCAACGAGTAATACATTTTATTGATTGATTTCAATTCAAATGTTGTTGTCAATAGTTTTTTTGCTTCCAAGTCAAACTCAGGCTTATTTATAACGTCCTATAAATAGTTATGTCAACAGGATTTTCATATATTTTACTGTGAGCTGAGTCTATTTTAATATTTTTTTTCTTGAGATAAAGATATGATGTAGGTGATTTATTATTATTTTTATTAAATTATTATTATTATTATTACAGTATGATGCATTTCAAAGTAATTATTTTACACTTGAAACTGAAAAAAAAGACTCAAAATTAAATGTTTATAAATGATACAAATTAAAAACTACTTCAAGATTGTAAATGTTCCATGGCTTCTGTGCTCTGGTGTATTAGTGTGTTATTTTAATCCATTCGTTGTCATTGTTTATGATTATATAACTGGTTGAGAAGATAAGATCAAAGTATAGCATATTCTAATGATAAATCCATCTTTAGTGTAAGACTTTGGTTAAACAAAAGGGCATGGTAAAACATTGTACGGGATTCAGTCAGGTATTAAATGTACACAGCACTTATTGTTAGATATTCAAAAATAACACTGCCTTGCCTTCATAACTTATTTATTGCGAGTATGTTAGTTTTTGAAAGTTATTTCATAAACATAAAACCTGAAAAAATCAGTGTGTGGTCCAAACTACCGTAAACAAATTGGAAAAAAATGGATTATAATGGAGTCACTCAGAACAAGGAACTACGTAGATTATTGCTTTCGTTCCATCTAAAAGACCTCACATTTTTTAAAGCTGACTTCTAGGGTTTATTAAATATGTAGTAGCGTTTCTTCTGACTTGAATGTGAATGTTGAAACTGTTATTCCAAGGTCTTTTTCTGTTGTTTAATAACACTGTAAACTAAAAGAAACCTACATGTATTCAATATTTCAGAGGAATCAAAATGTTAAATTAAAAAAATCCATACAACATCATTGTAAGTGTTATAAGGATTTCCTTGAAATTTGTAGTTTTACATTGTGACGCTTAAAACTGTTATGCCACCTGTAATGTATTCACATACTTCTGTTGCCATTATTAGCCAATCATTTCCCTGTGTTATGAGCCATTCTATAGCTTAGGTGATGACAGATGTATACAATATTACATAAAATAAAAAAAATAACTACTTTTTTAACATGTCAATCTATTTAGCAGTACTGCTTACACGACTTTCACACTCCTTAATTATTACATTCTATATTCTATACACCCAACATTCATCTCACTAGTGGGGACACGACCCTCACACTCAATTCTTACTACATTCTATATTCTGTACACCCAACATTCATCTCACTAGTGGGGACACGACTCTCACACTCAATTCTTACTACATTCTATATTCTGTACACCCAACATTCATCTCACTAGTGGGGACACGACTCTCATACTCACTTCTTACTACATTCTATATTCTATACACCCAACATTCATCTCACTAGTGGGGACACAACTCTCATACTCACTTCTTACTACATTCTATATTCTGTACACCCAACACTCATCTCACTGGTGGGGACACGACTCTCGCACTCACTTCTTACTACATTCTATATTCTATACACCCAACACTCATCTCACTGGTGGGGACACGACTCTCACACTCACTTCTTACTACATTCTATATTCTGTGCACCCAAGACTCATCTCACTAGTGGGGACATGACTCTCACACTCACTTCTTACTACATTCTATATTCTATACACCCAACACTCATCTCACTAGTGGGGACACGACTCCCACACTCACTTCTTACTACATTCTATATTCTATACACCCAACACTCATCTCACTAGTGGGGACACGACTCCCACACTCACTTCTTACTACATTCTATATTCTATACACCCAACACTCATCTCACTAGTGGGGACATGACTCACACTCACTTCTTACTACATTCTATATTCTGTACACCCAACACTCATCTCACTAGTGGGGACATGACTCTCACACTCACTTCTTACTACATTCTATATTCTATACACCCAACACTCATCTCACTAGTGGGGACACGACTCCCACACTCACTTCTTACTACATTCTATATTCTATACACCCAACACTCATCTCACTAGTGGGGACATGACTCACACTCACTTCTTACTACATTCTATATTCTGTACAACCAACACTCATCTCACTAGTGGGGACACGACTCCCACACTCACTTCTTACTACATTCTATATTCTGTACACCCAACACTCATCTAACTTTACATAAAAGTATAGGTGATGACAATTTTTAGCATCGAACATCATTGTAAACTGGATTTTTTGAAGGAAAACTGTTACAACAAGTGCAGTATTTTAATTTGTTATTATCTGTAGTGATGGACAACTTTTGCAGATTAAAGATGTAGAAGTGCATTATGATCATTTCTTCATTAATAAGTGGATTATTTATTATTATGTACTGTTTAATAAACGAGCAGGAGTGTTTTATCAGGTTTAGAACCACGAGGCGCAGCTGAGTGGTTTTAGAACCCGTCCACACTAAAACGCTAACCTGCGTTTTCCTAGTATTGTTTCTGGTAATGAGCTGATTGTTTTCGATTCCCTTGAGGATGTAGAACAATATAAAACGATGCATTTTCAAACGAAAAAAAGGATTTCAGGGCCTCTATTGATAACAGCGATTTTTTATTGCTGACATAACTACCCTGAATTTTAAATAAAGGTTTTCATTTCATTCATTCATGGATGAGCCCTAAAACTTTTTATTTATTTTTTAGCATTTTTTTATTTGAAATTTACTACATCACAATTACATTACAGAAATAACAGAAAAAATAAACCTGATAAAACATGTACTGCGAGTTTATTAAACGGCTTCCAAAACTTAACTTGACAAATAATACAATTTATTTCAATAGTCCATTTCCGAGTTCCTATTATCTCTGTTTCAAATCGAGTCTACGTGCAAAACCTTTCATATGAAAATTAGTTTTATTTACATGAAAAAGGAAAACTCATTTGCATAAGAAAGGTTTTGCACGTAGACTCGTTTTGAAAACAGAGATAAAAGGAACTCAGAACTGGACTATTCCAATCCAAAATAGCAAGATAAATTCAAAATTGAGCATATTGCATTGCTTTTCACATCACTGACATGTGCATTCGGCGTAAAATGGCTCCCACAAGTGTAAGAGATGATGCCAGTGTCAAGAGAAGTACACCATGTGCTGACAACCTTTAGTGGATAGTCGGTGATCGTTCGTGAGACTGTCCTTTTCTTCATATAAACTTGGGTGACCTTTTATCTCTGATAAAGTCATCCTTATTTAGTATTCTTTATATAAAGAATACTAATAAGGATGAATTTATCAGGTATAAATGCCCATTCACGTAATGGATGTGGTTCTTGTAATTGGACCAAACGCTCATGAATTATGCATGAGTTTTTGAAAAGTAGTTTATTGGAATTGGGGCAACTGCTACAACTTTGGCTGGGGATATATTGGCTATCCATAATATCTGGGTGTCTGTAATAGTGAGTTGTCTGTTAGGCTAGAGTTGACTGTATTTACAAATAATATTTGAATAATACTCAAGGTTTATGATTCTTTGTTTTTAGATTTTCAGCACTTATGGTAGGAACTTTACTGAAAATGATTGCGTCTCCTACCATCAACCAAAAACCTCTTGAAGAAACTAGTGAAGATACCAATTCACAGTTGAGGAACAGCCCCATTAAAGCAACAGATGAAGCAACTGAGGACTATAACCAAGTTATTGCCTCAGATAATCCTGAAGATGACAGGACAATGAAAAAATGTCAAAACAACGACAGCGAGAACAAGGACACTACAGCAGCATGTGAACCTGTTATTCAAGATGATGACATTGATGGGGATGTCACAGACAGTAACAGGTTGGTCCATCATTTCAGCTCTTACCACCCATGCACCCTCCCTATCCACCCACGCCCCCCTCCAACCCCACCTCCCTGTCCACCCACGCCCCCCTCCAACCCCACCTCCCTGTCCACCCACGCCACCCTCCAACCCCACCTCCCTATCCACCTACGCCCCCTCCAACCCCACCTCCCTGTCCACCCACGCCCCCCTGCAAGCCCACCTCCCTATCCACCCACGCCCCCTCCAACCCCACCTCCCTATCCACCCATGCCCCCCTCCAAGCCCACCTCCCTGTCCACCCATACCCCCCTCCAACCCCATCTCCCTGTCCAACCACGCTCCCTCCAACCTCACCTCCCTGTCCAACCACACCCCCTCCAACCCCACCTCCCTGTCCACCCACGCCCCCTCCAACCCCACCTCCCTATCCAACCATGCCCCCTCCAACCCCACCTCCCTGTCCACCCACGCCCCCCTCCAACCCCACCTCCCTATCCACCTACACTCCCCTCCAACCCCACCTCCCTGTCCACCCACGTCCCCCTGCAAGCCCACCTCGCTATCCACCTACGCCCCCCTCCAACCCCACCTCCCTGTCCACCCACGCCCCCCTGCAAGCCCACCTCCCTGTCCACCCATGCCCCCCTCCAACCCCACCTCTCTATCCACCCACGCCCCCTCCAACCTCACCTCCATGTCCAACCACGCTCCCTCCAACCCCACCTCCATGTCCAACCACGCTCCCTCCAACTCCACCTCCCTGTCCACCCACGCCCCATCCAACCCCACCTCCCTGTCCACCCACGCTCCCCTCCAACCCCACCTCCCTATCCACCCACGCCCCCTCCAACCCCACCTCCCTGCCCACCCACGCCCCCCTCCAACCCCACCTCCCTATCCACCCAAGCCCCCCTCCAACCCCACCTCACTATCCACCCATGCCCCCCTCCAACCCCACCTCCCTATCCACCCACGCCCCCCTCCAACCCCACCTCACTATCCACCCACGCCCCCTGCAAGCCCACCTCACTATCCACCCATGCCCCCCTGCAAGCCCACCTAACCCTAAAAAACATTTTTCAAAGCTAAAATATCAACCAATGTCAAGAGACCATGATTACTTTCACTTTCACCTAAATTGCAGTACTATATAATTATGCAGTATGTACAGTATTATATATTTAT
Source organism: Actinostola sp. cb2023 (assembly GCA_033675265.1). Taxonomy (NCBI): domain Eukaryota; kingdom Metazoa; phylum Cnidaria; class Anthozoa; order Actiniaria; family Actinostolidae; genus Actinostola; species Actinostola sp. cb2023. Next base: position 289,376 of record JAUJYZ010001556.1, on the reverse strand, counting down.
GTTGGGCTCCCTGTGCGTGTCCTGCACGCCCACACAAATGTAGTAGTGAAACGGGTGCATCATGTGGGAAGGGCACATGGAGCCCAACATACATAATACTGTACGTTTCTATGCACAGGGAGCCCAACATACATAATACTGTACGTTTCTATGCACAGGGAGCCCAACATACATAATACTGTACGTTTCTATGCACAGGGAGCCCAACATACATAATACTGTACGTTTCTATGCACAGGGAGCCCAACATACATAATACTGTACGTTTCTATGCACAGGGAGCCCAACATAATATGTATTGCACATACACTCTACTACAGGAAACCCATTAAAAAGATGTGTGCATTCAAATATCTGGTCAGAAATATATATTTTTAATAATTATAAGTAGTCACAGAAGCAATGGTTGGGCTGCCTGTGACTAGACACCTCATTATTATATATACATGATATTTTACTCCATACATTATCTTTTCATTTAACCTGCTTAATACACTCACTCCATTAATACAGACACTTTCTCTGGTGTCTGGAATGTTCTACTGTAGTTGATTAGACTGTTGTGATCTGCATCTACCAAATCATTTTACATTTGGTTGACTGACCTATCTATAAGGATGACCTTTCTTTTGTAGTTTTGGTTTGAATGTACCAGACATGTAAAGTGAAAACTAGAAGAGAGTACGAGTTGTCTTCAGATGTTTGCTTCACTGGAACTGGTTAAATGAGAACTGAAGACAAAATTTATCTTTAGATAAAAACAAAGAAAATGTTGTGTACATTCATTTTCTAAACGAATTTTCGATTGTTTTTATTTTTATGGAGAAGAAACTTGAGTTTAATGAGGGTTTATCAGGTAATTTCATAACTCATCGGACAAAAAATGATTATCATAGCTGGAAAGAGCTCGTTAAAATTAGTAAAAATGTGAAGTTTCGAAAAGATCGCTCCACAAATTGCGAAGATATGAATTTTCAAAAATCGAAATTTTATATGAAAACCTTTGGAAATTACGCTTGATAGATAGATGCCTTTATTTACACAGGGTAGCTCAATCAGTATTTACAAAGCTGTAAAAAACTGTTATCAATAGAGGCCCTTGCTCAATAGAGGCCCTTGCTTGAAGGCAACTCTTGCCTCCAACAAAGGTTTTCATACAAAATTTCGATTTTTGAAAATTCATATCTTCGTAATTTGTGGAGCGATCTTTTCCAAACTTCACATTTTTACTAATATCAACGAGCTCTTTCCAGCTATTTATTTGTCCTATGAGTTTTGAAATTACCTGATAAACCCTCATTGTAAAAAGACATGGATTACTGCTGAATTAGGCACGGCTCACTTCAGTAATTATTCCCCATAATCGATGTCACCTATCCCAAGGGAAAGGACAGTCACAATATAGAGTTATATAACGTTCTTTAGAAAGTAAATTTTGTCTTCAGTTCCCCTTAATCAAGTTTTATAAAATGAAAAGAAAACGAATAAGAGAAAAACAAACAATATTCACCAAAAATATTTGGCAGTCTTGTACTGAAATTAGATGAAGCACTGTTTGTATAATGCTTACTATCATTCCTCTTCACAGCATTACATTCCACTGTTCCTGCAGAGTGTGGTCCTGTACACAGTGCAACAAGGCATTCACTTCTGCCCGTGCACTCAAGATACACGAAGTGAAACAGCATGAAAACATGCCCAAACGGTACATCAAATGCTCACATTGCGATGAAGTGTTTGACCATGGTAACTTGTTGCAGATCCATATGAAAGTGCATCACAATATTAAAGTACAGTGTCCTCAGTGTAAGGACCAATACAAGCCCATCAACACCAAGACACATAACCCAGAAGCTCTGTGCCCCGTATGTGGAGTTAAATTTGACCACGATAAGCTTTTAAAACTTCACATGGAACATTACCACAAAGTGTCCAAGAAGGATACATCACATGCGCCGACTGAGCAAACGTTTCAGCAGGTTGCGACCCTTTTGTCGCCAAGTTCGAATCAATTAAGTCCATCGCCTGAGACCAGAGCAATGAGTCCGGATCTGCGAAAGAGATCTCCAAGTCCTAGGCTTCCAGATGGTGGTCTATCTCGTTCATATTATGACAACAACAGTGAAGATTCCAGCTCAAGAAACAGTGTCTCGCCACGAGAAATCCACTCTGACAATCGCGAACCTGATCGAAAAGAACTGTTTCACGGCGAACAGTTCTATAACAGTAGTATGTACCAACAACGACTAAGGCCGTCAACGGTGCCGCACAGTGCGTATTATCTTCCGTTCCATGAGAGTTCTCCTCCTCCTTATGCTGCAATGAACTTTTATCCTCCAGGTGTACGGCGTCACATTGAGAAGAGACCTTTGGGTCGTAGCCACAGTTTGCCTTTGAAGCAAGAAGTTGGTTATCCAGAAGTGCCTACACCTCCTTGGCAAATTCCTGAGGCCGGTAACCCTATGTTGTACGGGTTTCCACGAGACAAGAAGATCGACAGGGCTGCACTCGAAGCTGTTCGCAACAGTCTGAAGGCAAAGCTAAGAACCGTGGAAGCCACGTTGCTAAGAGAAGAGACCGACGCTCATCAGCAGTTAAGTCCAACTCTCCAAGAACTCCACGAGCATCAAAGATATTTCTATGGAAGAGAAGACGATCTTGTTCGACCGTATAGGCCATCTGTTATTACGCCTAGGGGGCCGTTTGGTGGGTTTACATTCAAACGCAAAGCCCAACCAAGTGATCTCGAGCCGATTGACAAAATGAGAACTTTGGAGAAGGGCGATGAGATTGGGCATGACTCCATTGAAAGTCCAAGTCGAAGTCCCGGTCATCCCATGTCATCCTTTGGCCCTCGACCGAGAGAAGGTGTTGCTCCAGGTATATATGACCCTCGTGGTATCCCCAAAGTTGTAAGAGATGATCTGTCCATCCCGAACATACAACGAGAATACAGTTTCGAGGACCAAGCCAAGATATTCATCAAACGTGGTGCTCCCAAATGTAATCGCTGTCAGCAGACTTTCTCCTCCAAAATGGAGTACTTGCACCACTTAATTTCTCATCGAGAAAAAGATGGGCTTGTAGATGCATCGCCAGAAGAGATTGAGTTTATAGAAGATGTCAAACGCAGTATTAACGTCAAGAACTTTCCGGTAGGTGAAGTATTGGAATTCAGGAATAATTCGACAAACTCGTCAGGAAGCCATTCACCACAGGGTAAGAGTGCTCTGGGATGCACTGAACGAAACGTCGAGCCGAAAGCTGAAAATGCACCCGAAGACCAGAGTCCCTCCCCATCAGCACCGAATCCTAATGCTCTTTCTTTGGGAACCGAAACCTGTTCGGAGTGTAAAGACGTCTTTGCTGACACAGCATCATATCGGGTCCACATTGAAAAGAGGCACATGAAGCCACGATGTCGAGAGTGCGGCCTGACGTTCGACCACAAGAATCTACTTAAGATCCACATGGATTGTTATCATAGCTCCATAGAGGTCCTACAATGCTATTACTGCGGGATGTCCTTCAAACAACGAAGCGCTTTTTTGGATCACGTAACGTCCCACGAGGCCCAGGACATTAACACTAAGAACAGAACCATCGATCAAGGCGGCGAGTCTAGTGAAACTGGAGGACGTCGTCGATGGGCCCGCCTCGTAGCCTCTGCACAATTACCGGTTGAGAAATTTGACCCACTGGAGAAAGAACATGGTGGACTTTTCCTCGACGAGAGCTTGGGATTACGCGGTTCCTTGTCGCTGAAAAGTCATGTAAAGACAAAACTGAGAAAAACTGTTTCGCTCTCTGCTTACACTGATATGATCAACAGGCAGAAGAGAAATGCCGCCGAGTGTCTTCGTGAATCGCGCTCAAAGGGAGACGAAGCCATCGGCAAGGAAATGAGAACGCGAATCTTTTTGCCAAGTTTCGAGGATAAGATGGAGAATCTTACGAGGTTTGCTGCTTCTTCTGCACAGCTGGCCAAGAAGAGAGTGTCACCACCTCCTAAGGCAAGTCAAGTTCAAGACGATGGTGATTATTTTATTCGCAGACGAAATCTTGAAAACCAAGATGTTGAAAGACTGCGCGCTGAGGAGCGACCACCTTTTGCTGACGACAGCAAATCGTACCCTTTTGGTAGATATGGCGGTGAGAAGAGAAAACTCGTGCGGTTGAAACGAAGTGCACCTGTTGATGACTCGGACGAAGATGTACGGGCAGCCCACCTTGCTTTCCCGCTCCGAAAGGCCTTCGTTAGAGATGAAGTGGAAAGCCTTTACCAACTGAGGCACAAAAAGGCATTTCATGGCGCCGAGGTGAACAACAGTCAATCAAAGGATCCATTGGATCACAGAAATGCTCTTGTAAAGATCGAAAGAGTTGAAGTAGATCCTTCTTCCAGGAAAGTCGGCCCCAGTGAATCAGAGAAAGGCAACGTCGCGAAGAGAAGACGACCAAGTCCTTTGGCGCAACAAGAGCCAAGTGTTTCTGACAGTGATGTTGCCTTGGCGACTAACTCTGTAAACAATGATGCATTAAACAAGCATGTTGAGGCTACTGACAGCACTGCAGTACCTCCACCGTTGATTGACACACGACGTTGCACCCAGGTTTCTACTCTGAGCTCTGCCGTCTCCACAGACTCGAGCCCGACATCCAGTCGACCAGACTCTCCAGTTGTCACGGCAAAGACCTACGAAACTAAAGTCAAGTCTGAGACGCATCCCTCAAGTCCGCCTACTGGAGAAATGAATGAAAAGGGCAAACGGCGAAGCAACATTAAAAAGCTAACGAAGGAAGCCTTGATTAATTCGTTGTCCCTGAAGCGTAGAGCCAGCGCCCCCGACTTGTTCCAGTTTAACCGTGACTCAACTGAAAGTACTACAAGTCAGAAAGCTAAATACAACGCCAATGTAAGGCCAGGGAGCCCAAGCGTTGGTAGTGACGGGACGTCAAGCCCTTCTATGGACACTAAGCACCATGGATCCAGGTCACTGTACTACACACCGCGAAGGCAATCAGATCGTGATATCACATGTGCTCAGTGTGGCGTTAGTTTTGGGCACAAGAAGCTGTATAAGATTCACTTGGACTCGTACCATGGCAAGCAACAAGGACATGAGTGTTTACAATGCGGAACTAAGGACTTTCGAAATAAGGACGAGTTTGTAAGACACCTGATGGCTCATCAGAGCAAGGGGAAAGTCAATGATGACGTAACTACCAAGGACTCAACAGCCAATCAAGAAGTGGGAACTCTCCAAGACATGAGCTGTGAAGTAAGCTACGATAATGGACGAGAATTGAATCCAAAAACTAAAAAGGTCAATAGAAATTCTGGGGAAGGCGGCGACCGTATGATGAACTCTGACGAAGAGAAGGCCCGCTTTTCACCACAAGCATCCAGCAGTGATCATCCTAAGGCGCTTGTAAATGATGACAGCTCACAGGAGTCTCAACTGAATAACAACACAAAGGGTTCTATTGATAAAAGAACTACTTGCTTCACGTGTGGGAAGACCTTTGAGAACGGCAAACAATTAGAGCAACATTTCTCTTCGCATGCAAGCATCAGCGAGGACGGTCGCTTTTGCTGTGTTCTGTGCGGCAAGGCCTTCGAAACTCACCGTAAACTGGAGGTCCATTCGCGTAGTCACACCGGATTTAAACCTCACAAGTGTGAGCAGTGTGGTCGATGTTTTCCTTACTATAGCTCGTATTACTACCACAAGATGACTCACACAAAGGACCGTCCTCACAAGTGTCCCATATGCGGTAAGGGATTCATCCAGACTCGTTACCTACGCTCACATCTAGGTACACACAAAGACGACCAAGGATCGGTAAGCGACGAAGTAGAAAGTATCATAAGGAAGGCTGAACTAAACATGAACGATGAGACGGATGAAGAGAGCATCGACAGCCCTGGAACAGGAGATAATTCCCCGGGCTATAGAGCCAACGATGAGGAAGCGGCTACAGCTGAAATCCTGTGTAGCTTCAAGCGAGGTCTAAACTGCAGCACCCAGAACTCAGATTCAGAGTCGACAGCTCTGCCTAACCCCATTACAAGCGAGTTATAGATTACTGTATTTCAGCAATGAAGTTTCAAGTGAGTAGAGTGGAATTCTCCAGTGATTTTTGGTGACAGCGTGCTCGTGTTAGAGTACAAACACTATAAAAGCGTGAAACAGTACTAACTAAATAGTACTAAATGGAGTGATCAAATGGCAATAGAAAACAAAGGATATTTCACCAATTAGTACTACATATTTAGATTTAGAGTGATTGCAATAAACCCGTGAAATAGTTCGTAGACTAATAGACACTAGTAGACATTATTCCCATTGTTTTCTTTTGTGACTATTTGACTATTACACACTAACATCTAATTGTTATTTCACGGGTTTGTTGCATTCACCCTACTTTTTCACGCTTCTAGTGTTTGTACTCTATGGAGTGATTTTCCTCAGACCATGAAATAGACACTAAACTAATAGACATTTGTAGACCCTAATTCCATTGTTTTCTTTTGTGTCTATTCGACTATTATACACTAACTACTAGAAACTGTTTCACGGTCTGAGGAACATCACTCTAGTGTATTCTATCCGTGCAAGAAATGATAAAAAGGATCGAGTAATAGCTGATATCGAAGTTACACTCCAATGACTCTGTACAAAGGTTTCAAGTCGAGGCTATCGGGTCAAGTTTTTGTTCTGACCCGATAGCCTCGACTCGAATCCGTTGTTCAGAGTCATTGGAGTGTAACTTCGATATCAGCTATTGCTGCTATTTTGTACAAAAGAGTGCAAACCACTCGACCAAGATATCATGATCTTTATTGTGAGATGAGAAATGCACCATATAGTTATCATAGTACAGTGGAGACAAATGGTGATACAGTAAAAAGTATGCCAATGATGTGCTCGTTATGCTTTAATTCATAATTTATCAAGTTGTGCTATTTATTTACTTGACAGAGTGATTCCAATCAATCTTGACACTTAACAATTAGACTACGAGTTCGAGTTTTCTATGAGTCGATAGTCAACAAGGCGCCTAGCGTCGAGTTGACTATTTGAACTCATAGAAAACGAGAACGAGTAGTCTAATTGTCTTAGTAGAAACCAACTAGCATACTACCTTCGAATTTATACCAATATTAATTTTATTGATTTTCGCTTTGTTTTTGTTTAAACGCCGGCTTTTTCGCTACTCACTATCTATCGCTCAATAGAGAGTGAGTACGTTAGCCAATCAGATTGCAGGATTCGTGATAGTATGCTAGTTGGTTTCTACTAATACTAATTAGACTAGTTGTCAGTGTTTATTAAATGCAAAGATACAAAAGAGTGAGTGTCTAACAGACACACGATGCAACTTTTCTTGCAACGTTGCGCGCAATTAACAAGAGTTTCTTGGGGTGTCACACGATGCAACGTAATTGTGCGCAATAAGAGTTTCTTGGGTTGTAACACGATGCAACGTTGCGCACAACAAGAGTTTCTTGGGGTGTCACACGATGCAACGTTGCGCGCAACAAGAGTTTCTTGGGGTGTCACACGATGCAACGTAATTGTGCGCAATAAGAGTTTGTTGGGTTGTAACACGATGCAACGTTGCGAGCAACAAGAGTTTCTTGGGGTGTCACACGATGCAACGTTGCGCGCAACAAGAGTTTCTTGGGGTGTCACACGATGCAACGTTGCGCGCAACGGTTGCAGAAGTAGAGCTCGATCCTACTTCTGCAACTGTTGCGCGCAACGTTGCAAGAAAAGTTGCATCGTGTGTCCGAGCCTTTATAGTGTGTATTGGTCGAGTTGGTAGTCTAATGTCCAGGCTTATTATTTTGGAATCACTCTAACAAAAAAAAAATTTACGCTCTAAATAGTTAGTATACTTTTCTCACGGATAGTCTATAATGCGAGCACACTATCGTATTTGTAAAATAATGTAAATCAATCAGGGTTTAGTCTCAATGTTTCCAGTTTATAAAAAGAGGTTGAAAAAGAAATTTAAGAAGTAAAGATCAAAATGTCAACTAAATGTACCACGTATTTGTTTCACGATGTCGCCGAAAATACCCATCGAACCCTACCCCTCTCCGGCGGTCCCCTTTCCTACCCCTCTCCGGTTCCCCTTCCACAATTAAATCCATCATCCTGGGAAACCCATGGAACTGTACTCTGTAGCGGGGTGAAGATCAGATAGAGATCGGACGAGGGAGAAAATTAAACGGGAGAGAGGAAGGTATAAAAGTCGGCTTTCAGAACTAGTTCCGATTCGAAGGCTTTACGCCTAACATACCAAATGGCGGGGTTCCTGTGGTATTGTTGACATGACGGTATCCCCGATCTTGGAGGAAAATAATCGTCTTAGATTTTTTCGCTAACTATTTTACTGTTTCTAAATATTTCAACGCCAAAGTTACACATTTACAAAGAGCAATATATGGTGTGAGTTTGGTTGCAAACAGAAATTTAGAAGTAGGAAGGTTTTCCCAGGCATTGCACGTTTTCCGTTATAACATCTTGAAATTATACGTTTTTATAAATCCAATTCCAGATTCTTGTAGCCATCACTGTAAGCTTTCCAACGATATGGATCGCCAAATTTTGGGACATCGTGAAAAACGGGCTTTTAGCGAAAACCCCTCAAGACAGTGGATACTGTTTGTCTAACGCCTTCAATATTTTAAAAGTTAGTCACCCTTGACTTCACGCAAAGGTGCGACCCCAGATAATCATGGGAGATACTGTTTACCCGGGTCTTTCTACCCGAATTCCCTGACATTTCGCCAATAAAAATCGGCCATTTCATCCAAAAAATCGGCCATCTCATTTTGAATGTCACTTGAATTTGCTTCACCGCAATGTTCTTGTTTAGTACAAGACGTTCATGTTTTCATATGGCTGGAAATAGAAACTCCCATGATCCTTCAGGGTCGCACCTTTGACCCTTTGCCGGGGGACAACTAACTAATATAACAGGCGACTTGCTTGCATGATGGCGGTATATAGTGCTACAAGTACCAGAATGCTTTGCCCATTTTCTTTTGTTAGATAACTTACTATTCTCATGAGGGAATAAAAATCTGAATAAGAAAGAAAATTCCCAAAGCATTCTGGTAGTTGTAGTAAAATGACGTCATCATGCAAGTCGCCTATTGAAATACTGTAGGTGTGCAGGGGCGGATCTAGAGATTTTGAAAGGGGCCAGGGGCGTAGCGTGCTTTTTTTCCAATGTACGCACATAGCAACGAGCGCCGAAGGCGTGAGCTTCTAGGGGGGCGAGGGGGCATGCCCCCCTGAAAATTTAGAAATCTAGAGCCTCGGAAATACCATTTTCTTTGTTTTCCAGCGGACTTTCTCGCTACATAAATACATATCATAGTAAAATGCATTTATCACTCAGTTTTATGGGGGGATTTATGTAAAGGTTATACAAAGGATTTATGTAAAGGTTGTGTAAAGGATTTATGTAAAGGTTGTGTAAAGGATTTATGTATAGGTTGTGTAAAGGATTTATGTAATGGTTATGTAAAGGATTTATGTAAACGGGTTATATACCGCTACCGTTATATATATAGCGATATAATAACCCGAGGCGAAGCCAGTTTTTTGCATGGTATTTATTTTGTTTGAGACTGTACTAACTACAATCATCATTATACATGCCTACAATGACTGACTAAAAGGGGAAATTTATTGGGGACACAATCTGACGAGCGGCGAAGGCGCGAGCTCGTAGGAGGATGCGGGGGCATGCTCCCCGAGGTATAGGGTCTCCAAAATAGCATTTTCCTGCCTTCTGTGAGTAATTTCCAGCAAGTAATCTGCCGTCAGTTGTTAAGATTTTGTCTTAGAATTCATTTTATTTTAAATATTTTTATGTTTTTTATAATATTTTAAGGATTTTAAATTGTACGCACGTGCGTATATGCACGCTACGCCCCTGGGGGGGGGAGGGGGGGGTGCACCACTAAGGGTCCGTAAGGCCCCTTCTTCTAGGGGGGTATGGGGGCATGTCCCCCCAGAAAATGTTGAATTCTAGAAGCTCGAAAATGCAATTTACATCCATTCTGGGCATCAAATGGTGGGGAAACGTGGGCGAATATGTATCGGGCCCAACTCAAAGGGTACCAGTGTCCCATGCCCCCCCTGTATCCGCCCCTGTACACTACCAACGACTGGGTTGTTACGTATTTCCGATGCATCTATATAGCTCGTCCACCTAGCTGACTCAATAGAATCGTGTGAAGTGGTGTATCCATGAATCTCATTATCTGAACTAGTGGTCAAACATGTTCGGCTATCAAGATGCAGAGCGAATCAGTCTATTGAATTCAGCTGATAAAAAATTCGCCCGTACACGTGGCCGGAAATGAAGTCACTGAAATCGAGCAACTCTCTAAACTCGTAGGCTTTGGAATGAACATTGTTGCAATTACCATTATACTCCAAAACTATTGACGATAATGCCGGTGAAAGAATGATTTCCTCGCAGGCCTACTCTTCCAATGCACCTCAGTCCCACTTCAATTCAAAGCCGGTCAGTTTGTTAATTTTTCCATATATAAATGAATACTCTTCAGTTTAAATCGGCTGATGGGGATAAAATCTTGACTGATAGTTTTGGATCGGCGCTTTTTCAGTCTCAAGTTACTGAAGAGTAATCGTTAGAAGAGCCTGTCTATTTGGTTTTCCGGAGTCACCTTGAACCGGCAACTCCTTAGAAACAGTTTCTATGGTGATAATAATCCTTCTGGGGATTTTACCGGGGGATTTTGTCCTGTATTTTTCGTTACTAATGCGCTTGCCACTTCGTCCTTCCACCTTTGGGTATTTTGTTTGTTTATTCTTTAGTTCCACTAGGCTTAGATCGATCGTATCAGTCAGCTGGCTCAGTATCATTCGTTGTAGCGGGCCAGAAAGGATTTTACGTGCGATCAGTTCCTTCTCAAGTAATTTGCATGATTTGAAAACACATTGTTATGTTACCTCGTGTTTTTGAGATCCACTGAGTTTTAGCATTTTGAGAAGATATGCGAGTTGAACATCAACACTCGTAACGGTTCAAAAATAGAAAGTAATTATTTCGAATTCTTTTCGATTCTTTGTTAAACTTTATAAATCCTTGTTTTAAGGTTTGCTTCGTACGGTGCATGGTGTTGAAAGCAGACAAAAGATAGCAACTGGTTCACAACGACAACAAGCTATATACAGCAAGAGGCTATAAATTGTCTGTCTGCAAGAGTGGTATACAATGCCGGTTCAATAACATGATATAAATGCCTGTAAACTTCGAGAAAAAAAACCACGCAGATTAAGAACACACACCAATGTTCAACTAAGAGTAGGGTACGAGTGACCTGACCTATACTAGGGCCTAGATGAAATGTAATTCTAGTTACCCTGCTTTAAGAAAGTATTATTACTACTTTTAGAGTGCCGTTTTGAGGTGGGTTTGTCCTCCAAAGCACGTTCGGGATCCGCCCGCGCGAAGTTGGAGTGCGGTACATACATCAAAACGAAAGAAGCTAACAAATATGATAAAACAATATGTGAATCCTACTTCTGGAATACCAGTGTATGTAGTATACTATATTACGATAAGCAGAGATATGGGACTTAGGTAATCAGTTGCATCGCTGACGCACATGCTGACGACTAAGTACATAAATAGGGATGTCGGTCACCGTGTGTGAATGGCTTTCCGTTTTTAGCGTCCTTCATTAGCCCTATTATACACTCAGTTTGTTCTTTTAGATACAAACTTCTTTCAAACAATCCTTCCTCTCGGTACATGGATTAGTCTGAGAGACACTCACTAATTTACCGGCCGCAAGAGAGTCTTTTGCTCGATAGCGTCATAATGACTTGCCTTCGACGCTCGGCTGACAAACTATATAATTGCTCCTTGGACTGGTTTGACGATGAGAATCACGACCACTGCGGTTTAACTTTCAAGACTCTAGCACTCAATATCAACATGTACAATAGTAGACTTGCACCTCTTCTAATTTGCGCAATTCTTCTGGCAACATTTGTAAGTCCTAGTGAAGGAGCCTTTGGTGCCATCCCGTCAGGAAAGAAACGGACACCATCATATAGACATTCGCTAAACCAACAGGTAATAATCAATGTAATGCTTTGAGTAACAGAAGTATTGTTAACAATATGTATAGTCCATTGGTTACATGATTTCTTAACAAAGTATACAATTTATTCAAAGCATAAAAAAATGTGCAGTTAAGACTTTTGATCTCGCGATTTATAGTTAAGTATACTCCAAAGAGTAAAGAAAAAAGACTAGTTTCTTTTAAATGTATCAGTGTAAAGTTTTTTCGTTGAAGTGCAGTTCTTTATACAGTTTTTGTGCGGTATCTTTCTAATGGGCGTTAAACAAAGCAACATTTGAATTACTGAAAGTAAAAAGGAAATTCCCCACATGGCATATTGATAAACGTTCTTTTCAAGCGAGGCATGAAAGCCGGCATAAACGCAAGAGGCATTATTTCACTGTAAAAAAGCATAAGAACTTTGGTTGTGTAAAAACGCGATCCGGATGACGCACATATAAGCACAATGATGGCATTTTCATTTGATTTCTTCTGCTTGCCTCGGCCCGTTTTTCACGCAATCTTGACAGAACCACTGCGATAACAAACCCGCTCTGACATTAACCCCTCAGTGACTGTACTAGGACCACAGGTTTGCTAGTACTCCAGCACCGATTAACCTCAATAAATAACGACTTCACTCATGAGCAAAGCCAACTCAACATTAATGATATAATTAGAGATGTTTTTTTTTTTATCAGGAGAGAGTTGTCAGATTCGTCTGCGCTGCAGCAAGAACAGTTGGATGTATAAAACCAAGGAACATCAAATATGAAGTGTGAATGAACACGCCGAGAAGATGGACATATATTCGACATCATAGAAAACTTGTAACAATTGTTATGACTTGTATCAGTGATAGTTAAATCAATAAACAAACGTTTAGCCTAAAAAAAACAAGGGCTGAGTTTCCTCTTCCACCCTTTTCTTGGGACGCCACACAAGCTCTAACTCCTTGCCAATCGGCTCCATACCCAGGAAAAAGCAATATCATTGTAATGTTTTCATACGGAAACGTCGGCTATCGTTTTCATCATCGTACGTCTTACACTCCAATGACTCTGAACAAAGGTTTCAAGTCGAGGCTATCGGGTCAAGTTTTTGTACTGGCCCGATAGCCTCGACTTGAAACCGTTGTTCAGAGTCATTGGAGTGTAACTTTTATGACGTCACGGCTTGATTACGAGGGAGACAGAATCGTCAAAACCAATAGCGCAAATTGGAACAACATCTGCTCGGCTGAGAAAATGATAAATTTGAAATTGCTTACACAAACTGTCACGTGCTACCCTCGATAAATAAAGTCTATTCATTCATTCATTCATTCATTCATTCATTCATTCATTCATTCATTCATTCATTCATTCATTCATTCATTCATTCATTCATTCATTCATTCATTCATTCATTCATTCATTCATTCATTCATTCATTCATTCATTCATTCATTCATTCATTCATTCATTCATTCAAGTCTTTGTTCTCTTGCTGTTTTGCCCACCTTCCACGACCATGATCCTTAGCATTTCAACAATAGGGCAATTCAGCGAAAGAGGATTTCCCAATTCGGCAACGTACATCGGAAGTTATCAATGACATTGGCATTGTCTAGTTACAAGAGATGCTGGTATTTCAGATACAGAAGAACAACCTGAAATATAAGACAGGGAAAACAGAGGTATAGAATGACTGCTTCCCGGTATGTTTTTGCAAAGCCTGCTCACCAGATAGCATCATGGCTGTCTTCAATTCCTTACGCAGAATCTCAAGCACTTTGTGAACTCCATCTTCACCCTGCAAAATAGTATAAGATTTATTGTATAGTACAGTGACAGGGGCGCATCCAGGATTTCGTTTAGGAGGGGGTGTACCATTTATGATCAGGAAGTACACAAACTCAAGCACCAATAACGCATTAGATATCAGCTCATCCAGGGGGGGGGCCTCCCCTAGATCCGCCCCTGCAGTAAGATTGTAGTGTTAATCATAAAGTACATCACACTGCCCTGCAACATGCTCTCAGGAGGTCAATTTCTGAATGGGATGCATCACATGACAACAACAACTCTACCAATCACCTGATAGGCTAGTCCCCATAAAACAGGTCGACCAATAAGAACAGCACGTGCACCCAGTGCTAATGCCTTCAGTACATCAGTACCAAGCCTCACTCCACCATCCATGTACACCTCAATTTGACCATTGACAGCTGAGATCACTTCTGGTAGAGCATCTATCTAGAGAGATTGATAGATGAGTTTTATAAACGGTATTGTTTTCCTTGCAAAAAAGGAATCAATATAGCTCAGTTTTGTGGCATCTACTACTTACAGTTGCTAGTACTCTATCCAACTGTCTACCACCATGGTTAGACACTATGATGAGTTGCTAGCTGTACTCCATCCAACTGTCTACAACGTTAGACACTATGATGGCATCTACACTTCAGTCTACTACTTACAGTTGCTAGTACTCCATCCACTGTCTACCACCATGGTTAGACACTATGATGGCATCTACACTTCAGTCTACTACATCTTACAGTTGCTGCTAGTACTCCATCCAACTGACTACCACCATGGTTAGACACTATGATGGCATCTACACTTCTACTACTTACAGTTGCTAATACTCCATCCAACTGTCTACCACCATGGTTAGACACTATAATGGCATCTACACTTCTACTACTTACAGTTGCTAGTACTCCATCCAACTGTCTACCACGGCCATGTTTAGACACTATGATGGCATCTACACCATGTTGAACAGCAAGTCTTGCATCTTCTGCTGTCAGAATACCTTTGACAACAACCGGTAGCTTGGTCAATGACTTTATCCAGGATATGCTATCCCAAGTAATTGTTTGGTATATGCTTTGTAATGAACACAACCGCTAATTAAACCAAAATATTAATTAATTAATTAATATATATTAATTTTTCAAATATATTTTCATATTGGGAATTCACCAGGGGTTGGGTATACTAGCTAATCTTCTTATTGGGTGGGGCATGGTGTACTGTATTGTAAAGGGGACTTCGTGTCCTATTATACAACACCTGCCCTATGGGCGAATCTTGAAAAAAATAAAAAATAAAAATAAAAAATACAAACAAATGAAATACAAACAAAAAAATTGAATTCAATATGACTATTACAGAAATTAAATATAAGGCAAAAATGATGACCGACTGACTGAATAAATAAATATATAAATAAATAAAAAATATATATACCTAACCAAAAAAATTCTGCCACTTTAAGATATATATATGTCCTTTGTTCTCGAAGAAAAAACAATAGAGAAACAAAAGACAGATATATATCCAAAGTTGCAGAATTTTTTTGGTTAGGTGTATATACCGGTCAGTATATATATATTAAAACATAAATGTACATACACCAAGGTTCTTTTTCCAGTAAAATGTGGCATTGGTATCTTAAAAGAAGGTAAAGACCCTGTCTTTAGAACTGCCCGTCTATTCCCCATTACTGTTGCATCAAGAGTTACAACCAAAGCTCTAAAGCCCGACTGTTCTGCTCTGCAAATCAAATATCTCATTTGTTCCTTGTCTTTTAGAATGTAAAGTTGTAACCATTGAAGGCCTGATGGGGTAGAATTTACTATTAGTCCAGGCATTTTACTGATAGACCTATCACTAATTGCAACAGAAGGTTTTTCTGCATAACATAGTCCAGAATACCGTCTAGAACAACATACTAAAAGTCTACAAAAATCTATGCACGGGAACATCCTCAAAATCGACTTTATTTGAGGTCCAGTATTTCATTGACATGAAAACGAGGCTCTGAACCAGAAGTTGTTTTATTATGCCTTTGAATGGCTTGTATTTGCCTGAAATCACCTGGAAACCAGGAATTGTGATTGAGGTAGTGTAAGTAAGCTGACAGGGAAACTAAATCAGCTTTCTGCAAGCTGGCCAATTTTCGCATGAAGAAGCAAATAATTATAGGCTAAAAAAATAGCAGTTCCAGCTCAGCAAATGGAAACATTTGTTAGCTGAAAATGTCTCGAGCACTGTTTACATGCATGCGATTTTACTGCAAAGCGTCAATTTTATTTCATTTGTAAGATATAGAGCGATCTCACGGCGATTTTCACAGGAGTAGCAAAGGGGGTTGTGATCATGCTTCACAAGCCATTTTTTCGTAAATTCATGACTCAAAAGAATCCGCATTTAAGCCATTTCATGCACGTCTTTATATTTTGTTGATGAAGTGTTTTTCGCGATTCACTCGCCATTTTTGGGACAAATCACGCGTCACGTAACCTTCAAAACGATCCGTAAACAATCGCAGTATACGACGTGTGGACCGGCCAAAAACGTTCCTAAAGGTCGCTATACACGAGGGACAGTGCAGCAGGGACATATCCCAGGTACATACAGCATCGAAAAAATCACATTCTGTACACACTCAGGGTGACGTGCAGTGGGGACATGTAGCAGGGACATCAATAGCAGCGACAAAATTACACACACAGGAAAATGTAGCAGGAACGTGTCGCAGGGACCTGTTGAACTTCATGGAAAATGCATGTTGCGGGGACAACATTTCTGGAAAAATCGTGCTTCACAGCTTTGAACAAAATAGTCCAGACCTGGGAGTTCAGACGGAGGGACATGTTCCTACTACACGTCCCTGCGACACGGTTCCTGCTACATTTTCCTGAATGTGTGTCTGTTGAAATGTTGTCCCTGCTTCATATTCCCGCTACACGTCCCCTTGTGTATACAGAACGTGATTTTGTTGCTGCTGTATGTCCCTGGGACATATCCCTACCACATGTTCCCTCGTGTATGGCGACCTTAAAACGTTTACAAAAATATACGGGTGGCAGCCCGAAAATAGGGTTGACGTAAATACCATTAATGAAGCAAAACAGTTGGAAAGGAGATTATTTCACTGAAGGCAGGTGTGAAGGGTAATCACTGATGATTTGCTCTGGTAATCCCCCGTTTAATGGCGGATTGTACAAATCACAGTAATATCCAAGTTGATGTCAACTATAGCCACTGAACTTTCAAACTAATCGTCCATCATCTGAGCAAGTGATAATACCGGCGTAAAGTTCAGAAAGTATATAACAACCCCCGAAAGTAACGTCCAAAATTCATGGCTGGTAATAAATATAATAACAGCCCCCCGAAGCCCGAAAGTACAGTGACACGCAAACTTTTGCTTTGTTAAAAAAAAAATCACTGATCGTCGCGACAGACTATTAATGTCACCTAGAAATAGTATTTCTTGCCAAGTGTTTAATTTAGTGAAGAAACGGTGATCAGCGTTCTGAGCTGATTAAGTATACCATAGTCTTTCACGCAAACAACACAAAAAATATCTTTGTACGTTTCATCCTGCGGCAAAATGACACACTGGTCTGCGCTTTACTGAACTGACGGTATACTGATTTTGGCGCATTTAGAGAATGATTAAATTGCATGCAAAAATATCCCGTTTAACAACAATTGTTGACTGATTTCGTATGCAGCTATTTACTTGGGAGATAAAGCATGGTATACCAATATTATTTAATGTTTTTCCTACCTGAAAGTAACGACCCCCCGAAATAAAAGAAAATAGCGACCGCCCCAAAAGTAATGACTCCGAAGGCTACTAACTACCCGAAAACTGACCCTCGCTACTTTCCGAACTTTATATTAATAAAAACAAACACTATTCCACGTAGTTGATACAATTGATTGACTGACATCAATCATTAATCCAACGTATATAGATCCAATGTTATATTGCAGACCGTCAGTTAAGAAACAAGCATAGAGTTAAACCTCCGTGGACTCCCGCAAGATAACTTTAGCAACGGCGTTTATTATATACTGAAAGCCCCATGAATATATCAATCACCTATTTTATATTTACTTTATTTGATTTTAAAACGATGCAATGATTGAAATCAGAAACATAGCTAACACAATTTATATATTAAAGTGGGCTTATATACGGTACCGCACCTTAATTGTCACTACCAGTACGTACCACCCTCTATTTTATTGTCCGCACCCCCTTCCTGTTTCCCTGTCAGCTTACTTACACTACCTCAATCACAATTCCTGGTTTCCAGGTGATTTCAGGCAAATACAAGCCATTCAAAGGCATAATAAAACAACTTCCGGTTCAGAGCCTCGTTTTCATGTCAATGAAATACTGGACCTCAAATAAAGTCGATTTTGAGGATGTTCCCGTGCATAGAATTTTGTAGACTTTTAGTATGTTGTTCTAGACGGTATTCTGGACTATATTATGCAGGAAAACCTTCTGTTGCAATTAGTGATAGGTTGACCTACTTTTTGTCGTAAAATGCCTGGACTATATGTCTTCCATTGGATATCCTGAGCCACAGGGCCACAAGTTTATCAGTATGAGACTGTTTAGTGTCACCCTCATAAAATAAAGTCTTTTGATTTGATTGATTTGATTCTGAGCCAATACTAAGAATCATGCATGTGTCTGATCTTGTACAAGCTGAAGGTCAGAGAGAGAGAGAGAGAGAGAGAGAAATTGGCAAAAATGTGGAGAAAACAGGAGAAAATGTGGTCTGGGGACAAGGGAGACACCACTTCATTGCTGCCAGTACACACATATCTTCCCCATGCCAACTTGCCTCTTGCAGAAGCCAGTTCACCATCAGGGTGGACCAGCCTGTGATCATGAAATCCAGTGGGTGCCACACATATTGGCATGCTGGCTGTCTGTCCAAGGACAGTGGTGGCCAAATCTACTTGAGATATCCCACGAAGCATTCTAGGCCTCAACCTGAACCTGTTTTAGTTGGTGAAATGGAAATGTGAGTCACCTTCAGAAGTCTGATCAATTTTTAATACAGTGCCACGTCACAAACACACATTATATTTATGGGTCATTACAATTGAAATTTATTCAAATTATCTGAAATCCTGGTAGAAAAAGGAAATTAGGGAGGGTTTATAATTTATCTGGTGGGTGGCTATGGGGATTTTGGAGGGGGGCAGCCACTTTCTCCAGTAACAATTAGCTAGGGGGGGGGGGGGGGTTCATAATTTATCTGGTGGGTGGCTATGGGGATTTTGGAGGGGGGAAGGGGGGGGGGGGGGGGGGGCAGCCACTTTCTCCACTTAACAATTAGGGGGGGTTACCAAAAATATTTCAGTTAAAGCCAAAGACTCGGAAAGGGTGAGCCATCAAGAAACATCCGCTTAAATCAATCAGAATAGAAAACGTGAATCAGCAGGAATCTCCATAGCCTGTGTACAGCCGCTCTGCTCTCGAATTGGAGAGGACGTCTGTACGCAGGATACTCCCCTCCCCTCCCCTCCCCTCCCCTCCCCTCCCCTCCCCTCCCCCTCCCCTCCCCTCCCCTCCCCTCCCCTCCCCTCCCCTGGTCCATTACTCTGGGTATATAGGCATAGGAGTGTGCTGTATGGTAGTTCAGGGGCTTCCATATATACTATATGGATGGGTCATCTAGTCTCTTATAGTATTCAGATCGGAGGTACCGGTTCGTATTTGCGAAGGGTGTTTAATAGGTTATTAAACACCTTTTAAACGCGTTTATGTTGTCTTTAAATCGAAGATCTGTCGACATGTTAGCTTTACTGTATAGCTGTCACGTCTGTCACGCATTCCTCTGACGAGAAATGACTCTCAACACAGGGAACCCGCTCGCACGGGGTACCACGTTCAGCACAAACGTTATGTAAACTATTGTAACTAAACTAGACGCTCTTCTAGCGTGAAGTCGGGCTTCTAAATAAAATGTAGCCTATTTGAACTAAATATAGATATCCTATAGTGCGATTAAAACAGTTTTTGGTTGCTCGTCGTTGCGTGACTCGAGTTCGATAGAACATGCTTTCCTTGCAATTTCACAAACTCAGCGAAACATGAATGACAACGACATAGTTTATTTGTTACCATAAATATATCCATACAAATACAAATACCGTATACATAAACTATAGACATCGCAGAGTGATTAAACAATGTTTGGATGAAGTGTAAATATGGGCCTAGTTACCTCGACGGTGATCGGTCGGCTGAAAACCTTACAACTGTTCTCTTCACCGCCGGCTGCGTGTATCAACTCACTTCGTTCTAAGTTCTGAAGATCTCTAAACCCTTTGCAGTACGTACTAGTATTGGATTGATAAATCCATATCTCTATGAATTATTGTGGTTATTTTGAAAACAAGACGACATAAACTTCCTCCATTCAGACTCGACCAGTCTCGTATTGATAAATCACGTTGTTTATAGAGCCTTCGGTGATTATCTTAGCGGCCGGCACAGGGCGCATGCGCTGTAGAACCCTGATTTGAGGTCAACGACGACGACAAGAACGCTTCTCATCTTCCACAGGAAGCCCGACTAATAAGCAAAGTTTCACAATTCGGGGGATCAAGAGGCCAAAAAATCGCAGCAATTTCAAGTGATACTCAGTGTGCATAACTCCTTCCTCATTTCCTATAAAGAGACGTTTCCTTAAAAAAGAACTTTTTAATTTTTTGATCCAAAAAAAATGGAAAAAAAATGAAATTATCGAAAATCAAAAATAATATCGAAAAACAACGAGAATGGGAAAGGCGTTGAAAACACAAAGAATTACTTGGAAATTACGCGATTTGGCCGAATTTTAGCCGAGTTTTTGGCCTGTGGAAACTTGAAAAAAGCACAGGGAGCCCAAATCCATACCAGCTCTCTTTGCATGCATTTTTCTCCTGTTTAAAAGCACTTTTCGAAAAAGTAAACAACGCACATGATACTCTATAAAGATAGCTTTAAATCGCTGGACAAAAAGAATTTTGAAACTTTGCTTATTTGCTGAGAAAACGGCGATCAAAGTGAAAATGTCGAAAATCGCTAAAAAGCCCGTTTTCGATGTCCCAAAATTTGGCGAAATTTTCAAATTGCTTCGATCCTAGATGCCATCAAGTAATCATTACTGTAAGTGACTGCAGTCCAATGCTATCTATAATCACAACGCCGTTTATTAAGATCTATAATTTAGTTTTACAATTATTAAAATCAATAAAAACATTAAAAAAGACAATTTATCGCTACACTCCTTCAAGGTGGATCCCAAAGTCGGTCATTGCTTCGTCAGGGATCATCTTGAGACACTAGAATGACAAGAGTAGAAACAAGAGTTTCAGTTGAAGAATAAGGTACAAGGGTCGCATGTTTTACGCTACTGTCAATGTTTTGCAAAAGCATCATTGCCTGCATGCATACATGTGTTGCTTGGACAATTTCATCATTGTTATCATCATTGCCATCATCATTATCAAAACAGAGTGGGCCATTCGTCATCATCAGCACCATCATTGTTCATCATTATCATCTTCAGTCATCATCATCTTCAAATATCACCATTGTCATTCATCGCAATCACCATCACCATCAGTCATCATTATTCACCACAATCATCATCATCTTCAGTCATCACCATTCACCACAATCACTATCATCATCTTCAGTCATCATTATTCACCACAATCATCGTCATCTTCAGTCATCATCATCATTCACCACAATCACCATCATCATCATCTTCAGTCATCACCATTCACCACAATCACTATCATCATCTTCAGTCATCACCATCATTGTTCACCACAATCATCGTCATCTTCTTCAGTCATCATCATTATTCACCACAATCACCATCATCATCTTCAGTCATCATCATTCACCACAATCATCATCAGTCATCACCATAATTATTCACAATCACCATCATCATTCACCACAATCACCATCTTCAGTCATCACCATAATTATTCACCACAATCACCAGTCATCACCATCATCATTCACCACAATCACCATCATCAGTCATCATCATTCACCACCTTCAGCAGGAGCCCATTATGCTCCTGTATTCAGTCATCATCATCATTCACCACAATATCATCATTATCATATTCCGACATCATCATCACCATTACTATCACGATATTATGCAAGTTTTCTATTAATAGTAGGGAGGTGTGCTTACCTTCTCATTAGCAAGATGAAGGATACATACAAACGCAATAGGAACAGACAGGTTTTTAGCCATGTGTTTGGATATTAACCCTGGCAGCTTCTCATAGACATTTTTGAACGATTTGGCTTCATCCTGGACATCTTTGTCCAAGGCAGGCTCCTGGGTGGTGCTGTCGATGTCAGTAGGTACATTCTCCTGTAACATAACAAGATACCACTCTTTGTTGATGCTACATTGTATATCATAAACAAATAATGTACCTAGCCCCCTCCCCCCTTCCCGCCACCCCACAAGAAAAGGAAGCCAATCTATGAGGTAGGCAGGGGAGCCTCTCTAACATTTCAAGACGAAATGTTCAATGACAATGACAATGTTTAATTAGCACCATTAAGATACATTACAATAAAATTAACTAACCCTTCTAGCAAGCAAGCAAGCAAGCAAGCAAGCAAGCAAGCAAGCAAGCAAGCAAGCAAGCAAGCAAGCAAGCAAGCAAGCAAGCAAGCAAGCAAGCAAGCAAGCAAGCAAGCAAGCAAGCAAGCAAGCTAGCAAGCTAGCAAGCAAGCAAGCAAGCAAGCAAGCAAGCAAGCTAGCAAGCTAGCAAGCTAGCAAGCTAGCAAGCTAGCAAGCTAGCAAGCTAGCAAGCTAGCAAGCTAGCAAGCTAGCAAGCTAGCAAGCTAGCAAGCTAGCAAGCTAGCACGCAAGCAAGCTAGCAAGCTAGCAAGCCAGCAAGCTAGCAAGCCAGCAAGCAAGCTAGCCAGCAAGCAAGCTAGCCAGCAAGCAAGCTAGCAAGCTAACAAGCAAGCAAGTTAGCAAGCAAGCTAGCTAGCAAGCAAGCAAGCAAGCAAACATGCAAACAAACAAGCAAGCAAGCAAGCTACAATAGCTAGCAAGCAAGCAAGCAAGCATACAAGCATGCAAGCTAGCAAGCAAGCAAGCAAGCTAGCAAGCAAGCAAGCTAGCAAGCAAGCAAGCTAGCAAGCAAGCAAGCTAGCAAGCAAGCAAGCTAGCAAGCAAGCAAGCTAGCAAGCAAGCAAGCAAGCAAGCAAGCAAGCAAGCAAGCAAGCAAGCAAGCAAGCAAGCAAGCAAGCAAGCAAGCAAGCAAGCAAGCAAGCAAGCAAGCAAGCAAGCAAGCAAGCAAGCAAGCAAGCAAGCAAGCAAGCAAGCAAGCAAGCAAGCAAGCAAGCAAGCAAGCAAGCAAGCAAGCAAGCATGCAAGCATGCAAGCAACCGTTCAACCGTGGACGTTGGATCAAACTAGTGATCTAATTGGTTTAACAAGTGAACATAAAGCAAGAACCGATACAACGTAGATTTTTAAAGTTGAAGATGTACTATATTACGACTGGCCAAATCAGTCTTCTTCAGGTACATGAATGAGAACATTTACATTGGTATTCGGCTTATAGGCTTGTACTGACAAGCACATAGAGTGATGGCACTTAATCCGTGAAACAGATATTAGCCATGTAGATGTTAATAAACTGTAATTCCATTGTTTTCTTTTGTTTTGATTTGACTATTAGTCACTAACCATTAGATTTTGTTTCACGGGTTAAGTGCCATCACTCTATGAAACAGGTACATCTACTAAGAATACCTTATCTACTGGTTGTGTCGTAAGCAAGCTCCACATAGCAGTCTTGAGTTTCTTGACGTCCATTCTCTTGGCAGTCTTGGCATAACTAATGTCAATCTTATTTACCTAAAACAGAACAGGACAATGGGAGGAAAACTAAACATGTATTGCCATTCAGAGGTTTCAATAAACATTGAAGTACATGCAGGCAATAGACCTTCCCAGAGTTACCCATAATTCTATACGATTCCGCACGTGCAAGCGAGGTCAGGGGAAAATAATATTTAGAATTGATCGTGTATTGAGGAAAATATGAGTACTGTAACTAATCAAGAACAGGAACAAACTATTTTCTTTGCTTGAGAATTTGCATCTATCTTTGTAATTCTTTTTACGCACTTTTAATTTAAAAGCCTAAGTTTTCTACTGAATTTCTTCATTAATTCTCTATATTTCGATCTATTTTGTACCCTGACCTCTTGGCAGTCTTGCACACGCAGAATCCTGAAGAATTCTGGGAAACTACGAAAAGGTGCATGGGCCATCGCTACTGTTCTCATTGTCATGAAACATTGCAAGACAAAATTTGCAACGTGTAGTTTGCAATTAGACTCAAGATCAAAGAAGCCATTTTAGACACCATTGCCACGCCCGTCCACAACGAAACTTGCAACTTGTAACTAGTTTGTAATAATTTGAAGTCTACTGTTGTAACATCCCTCTTGAGTGGCCGCGTAGAAACAAATGAAGGACTCTCTGCAAGAACAATGTAAGTGATCTCTGATCAAAATCTAAATTCTCCTCGAGATTCTTTGAATTTCAAAGGAGAATTTGGGTTTTGATCACAAGTCACTTACTCCGTTCTTGCAGGGACCCAAAATCACTAGCAATTTAGCATGCTGCTCTCTCTCTGGTGGTTTTGCTTGCTGGGTGTTTTGCCCCACCCTCCCTCCCCTAGGAACCAAGGACATCACCATTGTCATGCACATGGCTGGTGGTTTAGATGCTGTATTCCAGGCCAGGGAGCATCCCTTCACTGGTACAGTCGAACCCGGTTAATACGGACACCATCGGGACAAGACGCAGGAGTCCGTATTAACTGGGTGTCCGTATTAACTGGGTGTCCGTATTAACCGGGTGTCCGTATTAAGGTGGCTCCATATAGTTTAAGCGTGCGCGCAAGACCATGAGCATGCGCAATAATGGAACTTGAATTATTTTTATTTTGATGACGTCATGCGCGGGCGATCTTTTTTGAAAAGAAACTCCAAAACTACACGGTAAAATCTTTTCATAATTTTAAGCTACAGTAATTAACATAATATGAAAAAAATTGGTACTACAGATGTTTCTTTATTTTGCAAAATCGATATTTTGCAATATTTTGGATTCTGTAGTGCGGAATGTTTCAATTCTTTGTCAAATGAAAGGTGAAGTGCAGAATTTTCATAATGAAAAGTATTAAAAAGATTCACCATGTAAACCGTGCGTTTTTATTGATTTTATGAGAAAAATGACCTTCGTTAAAGCTGGCATGGCGTTGCTATGGTAACCTTTCAAGTGATAATTTTCATATGAAACGATTCCCCAACTCATGATCTGTCATATGGTTGGCTGAACAGGTGTCAAATTATACATCTGTATTAGCTATAAGACGCTTTCTACATTTGGTATATAAGCCCTTAAAACTATATGGAGCCACCTTAAACGGGTATATTTTATAGGCATTTGTATGAGTTTTGATTCGGCCGGGACAGAACAACATGTCCGTATTAACTGGGTGTCCCTATTAACTGGGTGTCCATATTAACTGGGTGTCTGTATTAACTGGGTTTCTGCATTAACTGGGTGTCTGTATATTAACTGGGTGTCCGCATTAACCGGGTGTCCGTATTAACTGGGTGTCTGTATTAACTGGGTGTCCATATTAACCGGGTGTCCATATTAACCGGGTGTCCGTATTAACTGGGTGTCCGTATTAACCAGGTGTCCGTATTAACTGGGTGTTCGTATTAACCGGGTGTCCGTATTAACTGGGTGTCCGTAAGGCCGGGTTCCACTGTATTAGTTAAACGTGCCTGGAATTTACCTTGTTTGGTTGTGCTACTAATCCATCACCAGCAAACATTGTGAGGTCCATGGCACTTTCGTTAGAGAAACTCAAGCCATGAGAGGAATTACTACTGCTCATGTCGTATGTCATATCTGTGTTGATTCCTCCTGCGCTCGTCATGTCTTGAGCTCCTTCATTAATGGCTCCACCAGAGTTGTCATCATCATCATCGTCTCTTCCATTCTAGATTATTCGCAAAATCGAAAATGTTCAAAGCTTAAAATTTGAGACAAATATTACTTAGAAATACGAAATATCTATAGGAAGCTAGAGAAAACTTTAATTTGCTGCATGTATTGATTGTTAACCGAATTTCTTGCGTTTTAATCTTTGAGCGAAAAACGGAACTCTGACCATAGATAGCTCTACAGATGTAATATACTTGAGTGAAGAAATAGTTTCAGATTTTCACAAATTGAGTGGGAAAATCGACTTTGAATGTCATGCTTTTTGGCGGGTTACCTGTGGTGTACGCGACACCACAGGAAGCCCAAAATCCAAAGACAGAATCATAACACTACATAAAATTATTATTGCTTTATCATCATCATTATCATCGTCATCTCCTCCATTCTAGAAGATGAAACAAACATGCAATCTAAGATTTATTGGTCTACTACTAATTATTGCTTTATCATCATCATCATGTCATCATCATCATCATCATTTCCTCTGTTCTAGGAGATGAAACAGAAACATGCAATGACAGTACATACAGCAGTAAGACAACACTGTAAAGTTTGTACCTGAAGATCAGGGCAGTAGTTAGCAGCATCATTTGGGTTGTCATAGTTATACCACTCAGATCCTACAAAAACATAATCATTATTGAAAGTATTTTAAAAATAATGGTAGTAATGGAGCATAATCTAACAATCTTACCATCATCAGCAACCTCAGTTTGTTGTACTTGTCTTCTTACCTAAAGAATAGTAATCAATCCATCAACCAAACAAACACATCAGTCAATCAATCATTCAATCTGTCACTCAATGCAATCAAACATTATTCAACAAAATTATTAAACAATTCATCAATCAATCAAACAAATATGTCAATCAACCAACCAATCAGTCCATTGATCACCAATCAAGTGAACCAAACAAATCAATCAACCACCTGAGGTCCTCCTTAAAATTATGTTATAGGTACTGGTTAATATCACCCAAGTCAATCAATCAGTCAATCAACCAATCAGTCAAGCCATCAATCAGTCATTCAATCAATCAACCAATCAGTTAAGCAAATCAACCAATCAATCAGTCAATCAACCAGTCAATCAACCAATCAATGAAAGCTTTTATTTAACCACGGAATCTCTTCAATACAATGTGATTGGTCTTCCAGAGAGCCGTATAAATATAAATAATAGTTTACAATAAGTCATTTAACCAATCGACCAATCAGTCAATCAACCAATCAGTCAATCAACCAATCAGTCAATCAATTAATCAATCAATCAGTCAATCAATCAACCAATTAGTCAATCAACCAATCAATCAACCAATCAGTCAATCAATTAATCAATCAACCAATTAGTCAATCAACCAATCAGTCAATCAATCAGTCAATCAATTAATCAATCAATCAACCAATTAGTCAATCAATCAAAGTTCTCAATTCTCACCAGTATTTTTGGTTTTGTAAAAAGTCTAAACAAGTTGTCAGCATTATAATGTAGATCCTCTGGCAAGGTGGTCTTGACTGATGACAGTTTCTCTAGAGTTGATTTAGCAAGGGTTGTCGCAGCCTACAAATCAAGTCATATACCCATGAGTACATGGCCTACCTCTCTCAGGCTGGACAATACAGTTATACATTAAAATTATCGCGAGGAAGATGTCATATCTTCTACCTATCTATCTGTCCCTCTGTCTGTCTGTTCATCTGTCTGTCTGTCCATCAGTCTGTCTTACTGTCCATCTGTCTGTCTGTCATCTCTCTGCCTGTCTGTCTTGCCATCTGTCTGTCTTGTCGTCTGTCTGTCTGTTTGTCTGTCTGTCTGTCTTACCCTGCCTTTGGAGAAATATTGCTTGACATCCAGCTCTTTTTCAAAGTCTACTTTAAAAGCTTCTTTCTTTGCTCTCTTTTTCTTTGGTTGCTGATCCTGGGAAGAGCTTGTGGTAGTAATACCTGCCACTACATCAACACATATATCCTCAATAATACATAATGCTAATACCAAGAGGGGAGGGGCAGGGCATAATGTTAATACCAAGGGAAGAGCTTGTGGTAGTAATACCTGCCACTACATCAACACATATATCCTCAATAATACATAATGCTAATACCAAGAGGGGAGGGGCAGGGCATAATGTTAATACCAAGGGAAGAGCTTGTGGTAGTAATACCTGCCACTACATCAACACATATATCCTCAATAATACATAATGTTAATACCAAGGGGGGATGGGTAGGGCATAATGTTAATACCAAGGGAAGAGCTTGTGGTAGTAATACCTGCCACTACATCAACACATATATCCTCAACTAGTCATTGCTTTAAGCAAGCGAAGTGCTGCGAGAAGTATGTGATGAGCAATATGTGACCTATTACACCACTAGTAGTGCATCATTATAATGGCATATGTTGTCAGTTAACATTTTGTTGGCTATCACTAATAGCAAAATAATGCAATCATCAGTTGAACGCAACATATATTTTTTAACTCAACTCAAGTCTCAAGAGACAACTAATGGTCTATTGCTGAAATGTATTGATAATAATGCATAATTCTGCACACTTCTTGGAAGAACAAAACAGTAACAAACAATGTATGGTGTCAGTTCATGCGTTTAGGATACATGTATCTAGCATTTTGTTATTGTGTCCATCATATGAGATACTAAGCAATTCTGCGTTAACCTGTAGTAATGCAATGGTAAGTTCTTCTGCAGTTACAGAATTGTTTGTGATTCAGCCCAAAAGCGAATCATCACAATCATGTGTTTGTGCCGTAATAGGCAAATAATAATTACTGTTAGTCTCCAAAGACCAATATGCCATAATGGGCAGATAGTTTAGGGACAACACCTCTGTGTCAGGGATGGATCTATTTCGAAGAGCATCCAGATAAAGTCGATCTCCTTCGACAAGCATCTGATCTACCATGTCGGCGGTCCATTGTTCGATTGGTAAATTCTGAGCAAATCATGGGCGGCTGAAAAACTCATAAAAGAACATTGTCTTCCTCGTGAAATGTCACTAAAGCGTCCGTAGCCTTGATGAATGCTTCCAGCAATAAATAAGTTTGACTTTGACATAATTACACTGCGAATACCTCGGTCAAAACAACAACGAACTATAATCGTCTACAAGTACAATACAATGTACGTAATCATTTATGATGAACCCCGCTGGACACATGTACTGCATGCTGTATACTGCTGTCCGAGCATTGTCGAAGTTGATCCGACCACGTTCCGAAAAATCCGTTAGGACAAACACAAATCGAGATTTTTGCTGGCATCTAGCACACAGGGATCCCAACATAAACACAGGGAAACCGTCAAGATTAGTGTTGCTGCTCGCCTTACGGCTTCGCAGCAATAATACATAATGTTAAGACCAAGGGGGGAGGGGCAGGGCACACATGTACAAATTAGTTAGTACAACTTACACTTTGATAACCTAGCCTTCATCTTCCAGTGTTCAGGACCTGCCCATGTTGCTAGCATACTTGATTTAAAGTAGGAATATTCACTGGGTTTGTCAGACAGCTCTAAACACAAGCTTCCTAGCGTGGCAGCAGCAGTATTCTTCACAGCTCTAAAGATGACAATACAAACATATTATCATGTTAGTTTCCATTAATACTAGGTTGTCAGTATGTTGTCGGTAGGTTGTCGGTAGGTTGTCGGCAGGTTGTCAGTATGTTGTCAGTAGGTTGTCGGTAGGTTGTCGGCAGGTTGTCAGTAGGTTGTTGGCAGGTTGTCAGTAGGTTGTTGGTAGACTGTCAGTAGGTTGTCAGTAGGTTGTCAGTAGGTTGTTGGTAGGTTGTCAGTAGGATGTCAGTAGGATGTCAGTAGGTTGTTGGTAGGTTGTCAGTAGGTTGTCAGTAGGTTGTTGGTAGGTTGTCAGTAGGATGTCAGTAGGTTGTCAGTAGGTTGTCAGTAGGATGTCAGTAGGATGTCAGTAGGTTGTCAGTAGGTTGTCAGTAGGTTGTCAGTAGGTTGTTGGTAGGTTGTCAGCAGGTTGTTGGTAGGTTGTCAGTAGGTTGTCAGTAGGTTGTTGGTAGGTTGTCAGTAGGATGTCAGTAGGTTGTCAGTAGGTTGTCAGTAGGATGTCAGTAGGATGTCAGTAGGTTGTTGGTAGGTTGTCAGTAGGTTGTCAGTAGGTTGTTGGTAGGTTGTCAGTAGGATGTCAGTAGGATGTCAGCAGGTTGTTGGTAGGTTGTCAGTAGGTTGTTGGTAGGTTGTCAGTAGGTTGTTGGTTGGTTGTCGGTAGGTTGTCGGTAGGTTGTCGGTAGGTTGTCGGTAGGTTGTCAGTAGGTTGTCAGTAGGTTGTCAGTAGGTTGTCAGTAGGTTGTCAGTAGGTTGTCAGTAGGTTGTCAGTAGGTTGTCAGTAGGTTGTCAGTAGGTTGTCAGTAGTAGTTGTTGGCAGGTTGTCAGTAGGTTATTAGTAGGTTGTCAGCAGGTTGTTGGTAGGTTGTCAGTAGGTTGTTGGTAGGTTGTCAGTAGGTTGTTGGTTGGTTGTCAGCAGGTTGTTGGTAGGTTGTCAGTAGGTTGTTGGTTGGTTGTCAGTAGGTTGTTGGTAGACTGTCAGTAGGTTGTCAGTAGGTTGTCAGTAGGTTGTCGGTAGGTTGTCAGTAGGTTGTCAGTAGGTTGTCAGTAGGTTGTCAGTAGGTTGTTGGTAGGTTGTCAGCAGGTTGTCAGCAGGTTGTCAGTAGGATGTCAGTAGGTTGTTGGTAGGCTGTCAGTAGGTTGTTGGTAGGCTGTCAGTAGGTTGTTGGTAGGTTGTCAGCAGGTTGTCAGCAGGTTGTCAGTAGGATGTCAGTAGGTTGTCAGTAGGTTGTCAGTAGGCTGTCAGTAGGTTGTTGGTAGGCTGTCAGTAGGTTGTAGGTTGTCAGGTTGTCAGCAGGTTGTCAGCAGGTTGTCAGTAGGTTGTCAGTAGGTGTCAGTAGGTAGGTTGGTTGTTGTAGGTTGTCAGTAGGTTATTAGTAGGTTGTTGGTAGGTTGTCAGTAGGTTGTTAGTAGGTTGTTAGTAGGTTGTCAGTAGGATGTCAGTAGGTTGTCAGTAGGATGTCAGTAGGATGTCAGTAGGTTGTCAGTAGGTTGTCAGTAGGTTGTCAGTAGGTTGTCAGTAGGTTGTCAGTAGGTTGTTGGTAGGTTGTCAGCAGGTTGTTGGTAGGTTGTCAGTAGGTTGTCAGTAGGTTGTTGGTAGGTTGTCAGCAGGTTGTTGGTAGGTTGTCAGTAGGTTGTCAGTAGGTTGTTGGTAGGTTGTCAGTAGGTTGTTGGTTGGTTGTCGGTAGGTTGTCAGTAGGTTGTCGGTAGGTTGTCAGTAGGTTGTCAGTAGGTTGTCAGTAGGTTGTCAGTAGGTTGTCAGTAGGTTGTCAGTAGGTTGTTGGTAGGTTGTCAGCAGGTTGTCAGTAGGTTATTAGTAGGTTGTCAGCAGGTTGTCAGTAGGTTGTCAGTAGGTTGTCAGTAGGTTGTCAGTAGGTTGTCAGTAGGTTGTTAGTAGGTTGTCAGTAGGTTGTCAGTAGGTTGTCAGTAGGTTATTAGTAGGTTGTCAGTAGGTTGTTAGTAGGTTGTTAGTAGGTTGTTGGTAGGTTGTCAGTAGGTTGTCAGTAGGTTGTTGGTAGGTTGTCAGCAGGTTGTCAGTAGGTTATTAGTAGGTTATTAGTAGGTTGTCAGCAGGTTGTCAGTAGGTTGTCAGCAGGTTGTCAGTAGGTTGTCAGTAGGTTGTTGGTAGGTTGTCAGTAGGTTATTAGTAGGTTGTTGGTAGGTTGTCAGTAGGTTATTAGTAGGTTGTTGGTAGGTTGTCAGTAGGTTGTTGGTAGGTTGTTGGTAGGTTGTCAGCAGGTTGTTGGTAGGTTGTTGGTAGGTTGTTGGTAGGTTGTTGGTAGGTTGTTGGTAGGTTGTTGGTTGGTTGTTGGTTGGTTGTCAGTAGGTTGTTGGTTGGTTGTTGGTAGGTTGTCAGCAGGTTGTTGGTTGGTTGTTGGTAGGTTGTCAGCAGGTTGTTGGTAGGTTGTCAGCAGGTTGTCAGTAGGTTGTTGGTAGGTTGTCGATAGGTGAGACAAAAGCATGTGAATACATTAAAGGCGGTCATAGTTGAGAGTTTCGCGCTGTAAACTACTGCTGCAGCAATAAGCTATATCCCAGGTTCAATTTATGCTCTATTAATTTTAGTCTCTGCCTTGTTTTACATGTACTGCAGCAGTGTTTGTCTTGTTTGCTAACCTTGGATCTTGACTAGTAATAAGTTGTGCTTCCTCACCATCAGCAAATGCCAGTGTTGCATTAGCCAGACTATAGGCGGCAGTCATGCCCCCGTTAGCTGACTCACACTCATCACGACCATACTCAATATCCTAGATACAACATTCAAACAAACAAATTATGAACAAAGTTTTTAGTATTTGCTCTATCAATCAGCAATCAGAATTTAGGAAAATAATAATAATAACCTTTATTAATGTGCCAATTATTTGCCTAGCTTACACAAGTGTAAACTAATTGAGGACACATATCTACCTATAATCTACACCCAAACCCAAAGCCCCACCTAATTTCCCCAACCCCTCCCCCCTTATTTATATCCTATCTGACCTAAAATATTAAAATTTAAAATATACCCTAACTAAGGATGGCAGGATGGTGTGATATTCAGGGTTATAGTCAAAATATTAAGCCAGCAATTGGACAGTAAAAATTGGCAGCAGTTCTTCTAGAAGTACTGTTAATGTACAAGTATTTAATATGCATATATGGTCAGTTCTTCTAGAAGTACTGTTAATGTACAAGTATTTAATATGCATATATGGTCAGTTCTTCTAGAAGTACTGTTAATGTACAAGTATTTAATATGCATATATGGTCAGTTCTTCTAGAAGTACTGTTAATGTACAAGTATTTAATATGCATATATGGTCAGTTCTTCTAGAAGTACTGTTAATGTTAATGTATTTAATATGTATTTAATATGCATATATGGTCAGTTCTTCTAGAAGTACTGTTAATGTACAAGTATTTAATATGCATATATGGTCAGTTCTTCTAGAAGTACTGTTAATGTACAAGTATTTAATATGCATATATGGTCAGTTCTTCTTCTAGAAGTACTGTTAATGTACAAGTATTTAATATGCATATATGGTCAGTTCTTCTAGAAGTACTGTTAATGTACAAGTATTTAATATGCATATATGGTCAGTTCTTCTAGAAGTACTGTTAATGTACAAGTATTTAATATGCATATATATTTAAGGAATGGTCAACGCTTAGCGTGCGTCCATCGAGTTATGGAGCAAGCGGGAATTTGGGAGAGCACGAGAGAAGCATAAGAGTTGCTCGAGGCATAGCCGAGAGCAACTCTAGCTTCACGAGTGCTCTCCCAAATTCCCAAGTGCTCCATAACTCGATGGACGCACAGCTAAAGCGTTGACCATTTCTTTTATAACATAGTCACTGCAAATTCAAATAAAACGATTTGATTTTCCGATTGAATTCAGAGCATGCGCTATGCTGATGACGTGAGCGTGTGTCCATGGGCGCGAGCGTGTGTCCGTGGGCTTACGGACACACGCTAACCAACCAATCAGAGCGTGCGTTATATCATACCTATGTTATAAAATATATATGTACAACCTACCAGCCTACTGGAAACTTACTACGTAGAGTAGAAGGCCCCTGCTATCTCAAGCACTCAAGGGAAACAAGTTTGAGATTTTAGTGGGAGTTCGAGCAAGGTCCGAATCTTTCGCGTCCAAATCCCAGGGACATACATACATTTCTGTTTGAGATAGCAGTGAGTTAAGATAACCAAGGCTGAGAGAGCAGGATTCTACCATACTTCCTAAGTGACATCAGAGACCTTCTGGGGGACCACCTATACTTGTAACTCTAGGACAGTAGATGTTTTACCTCTCCCATATCAGGCATATCGTCATCGCTGTAATCTCTGGCAGCTGGCTCTGCTGTGGTTAATAAATGACAAATGAATATACAGTGTATGTTACTGGAACTTTTAATAAACAATGGTAGATATGTACGAGAGTACGTATAAATGCCTCATTAACCAATATTCAGTTAGAATGATGATGAGGTAGACGTTGGTAGAGACTTATATTTTGATCGTTAATGAAGGATTAATTATCAGAGTAATAAAGCAATCAGTACATGCAAACAGAACAGTTCTTAGTAAACACCAACTGAAGTTTTTTTAATCATTTTTCTATCTATAAGTACATGTAATTGTTATACGTAATTATTGTATAAAGTTTATAGTTTTTTATTGTTTTCCATCAATTCCATTGTAATTTATATATTTGTAGCTAATAGCTATTAATATAGGTGAAGAGCCACAACGTGGAAATATTATGAAACGTAAGCTAGTGTGGAGTGAAGGGTTCCCATGGGTCCAAATTTTTGTATTTACACAAAATACGATAGTACTGAGTCCATCACTCCAACCATTATAATGAAGGGTAAGCTTAGTACTATTAATTATATCAAAGTGGTAGAGCAAACAGTCTTTCCTTGCTTCTTACCTGGGGCATCAACATCAAAGGCATGTTCATCATTCTTGTACTGTGAGATGATGTTGTTGATGTCGGTATTACCCTACACATTTAAAAAATCATCTTCATCAAACTAAGAAAACCGTGGACACCTGAAATATGTCTGGAAAGCTCATTGTCGTCAATCACATACAATGGTAGTCTAGCCTGTCGACTTTCCAAAATATTTTTCTTCAAATCGCTAAAATCTATTCTTCGTAGCGTAGTGTATGCATCTCTTGAGCAAATAGGAAGGAATACCCATCTAATTTTGTACAAGATACGCATAAAAGAGAACATAAATATTGAAACTTAACTGCCTTGTTCGGTGATTGATAACGATCTGTGGTTTCAAGATCTCGCATGTGATTGGTCACAACACAATGAACATTCCAGACATATTTTCGGTTTGACTGTAAGCATGGTTTACAGCAAAGACACAAATCTGTTGTGATTAGTCTTGTACCTGTTCATCTCTGTTCCAATTTGTAAACTCAAATTCAGTAAAATAAGGACAAATCTGATGGGCCTCAAAGTTGACGTTGTTGTATGCATCTGAAAAGACAATGCAAGATACATGTAATCATCATCATCATCATCACCATCACAGACTCATACCCAGTCGTTACTTACCGTGGAAAGGGAAGTAACCAGACCGGAAAGCGCAAAACCAGACCGGAAAGCGTGCAAAGGCGCATGGGAAGGAGGGAGAAAAAGTAACGATGCTTCACGTTTTTCTTTCTCGCTTCCCACTGAACACAGCGCGCCCACATTCTGAGTAAGAGAAGCGACTGGGTACGAGTCTGTCTGTCATCATCACCATTATCATCATTATCGTCATTTTATAAAGATATTTACAAAGAAATTATCAATAATAATACAGATAATATAAATTGCCACTACCCGCAAATACCTTAGGTTAATCTAATTATAATTAATAAACAATAATAATTCAAGTCTGTTGATTTATTACACAGGCAGTCCAACTTTATCTTCTGGGGCTATTGTGCAAAATATAAAAGATAAGTGTGTGAATCACTTTGATGGGATCCCTGTGGTAGAGTGTGCAGGATAGTATAGTGGGCTCCCTGTGGATGAGGTCTTATGCAGGATTCTTGCAGAAACACTCGCACCTACTGCTTACAAATAAGTAATTCTCTGAAACTTAGAACATTTATCAATTAATCAATGTGCGTCCATGCACCCATTGTGTTATAGATTGACGAAAGAAAAATATATTTCTCTTGTAATGGACAACGATCGTAGAGAGTTGGTAATGGAGAGGGAAATGATTTCCTACATGGACGAGAGGTCCTGGAGCGAGTTATGTAAATTAGGGTATATATGTTGTGAAGTGTCACAGTGAGGCCATTGTGGTCCTTGCTTGCGTGATGTACGTTTAATTTATTTGATGGAATAAAGTGAGTTGTGGGCTTGGACCAGCCCCCGCAGTGTGTACTGCGTTGTTAGGACTCGAGGAAATATTAGGAATAAGTGTAACTTAGAGTGACACAAGGTGTAGCTGATTGATTAATAATATGGCATTCAGGAACAGTGTGCAACCAACCCATGGGTAAAGAGTTCATAGATATCTTAGCCAATGAGCTTGCATGTTATATAAGTGATCAAACTTTTATAATTCATCATGTAAAAAAGTCAAGATAACATGAGCATACAACCCATGGGAAAATTGTTCATAAATATCCAGCCAATCAGAGCGTGTGTTACATTGTTGCTCTATTATAAAAACTACATGTATGATATTTATTTATCTTTGTTTATCTTTTTTTGTTGGGAGATATCCTTGATAGGGTTAACCTCTGATATCTCATTGTATTGATATTGATGTATTAATATTAATGAATAAAGTATTATTATTATAGTTATGAGTACTTGGGAGATATCCTCGATAGGGTTAACCTCTGATATCTCATTGTATTGATATTGATGTATTAATATTAATGAATAAAGTATTATTATTATAGTTATGAGTACTTGGGAGATATGCTCGATAGGGTTAACCTCTGATATCTCATTGTATTGATATTGATGTATTAATATTAATGAATAAAGTATTATTATTATAGTTATGAGTACTTGGGAGATATCCTCGATAGGGTTAACCTCTGATATCTCATTGTATTGATATTGATGTATTAATATTAATGAATAAAGTATTATTATTATAGTTATGAGTACTTGGGAGATATCCTCGATAGGGTTAACCTCTGATATCTCATTGTATTGATGTATTAATATTAATGAATAAAGTATTATTATTATAGTTATGAGTACTTGGGAGATATCCTCGATAGGGTTAACCTCTGATATCTTCTTTCATTGTATTGATATTGATGTATATTAATATTAATGAATAAAGTATTATAATTATATTATTATTATTATAATGCATGTGCTGATTAGCTAAAGGATGTGTATGCAGCATGCTTTATGAGAGCACACAGCATGCACGAGCATGCATTCAAACATTTTTATAATGAACAAATTAATTGAAAACTTGCATAATTTATTATTGTATTTTATAAAAGAAATACCGGTAGAAAACTTGTCTGCTGTGCTATATGCAGCTTTAGAGCACTTGTGGATTGATCACAACACTCTAATAATAATAATAATTTAATAACTTATATAGCGCATATTCCATGGCGAAATGATCAAATGCGCTTTAAATCAAAATAAAGAAAAATAAATCTAGAAGTGACGAGAAGCACTACACTATGCTTCTCCTAACACTTCTCTAGTGTTCTGATCAGTCCCTGCTTGTTCTAAAACTTATTGCTGTGAGCGTAGCGAGCAGCGAAACTAATCGTGACGGAGTTCCTGTGTCATGTGTGGTCGTGTGGGATCTGGGCACTTATGTGGATGGAACGAGTCTCGACAAGATTTCACGGAGTTTGTGGGTTTGTTTGTGGAGATGATTTTTGTGAGCCCACGGTATTTTTGATCAGCACACACTCACAACACGTTCAATCGATTTATCGCTGATTCAAGCCAGGCAAGTGTACTTTTTCTACAAATCTATTATGTCAAATGCAACTTTATTCATTGCTGGAAGCATTCATCAGGGTCACAAACAATTTAGTGACATTTCAAGGGGAAGACAATGTTCTTTTATGAGTTTTTCAGCGCTGTTGTGTGCTCAGTGGCGTCCAGTTCCACAATGGAGTACTTCTACAGTCGATCAGATATTGACCGAAGGAGACAGCATGTACTTGATATTTGAACACTTTGAAGCATGGAGCAAAGGAAACTTGTCAAGGATTGATAAATCATCACTTACAAGGACAAAACCTATTTATTAGACTCAGTCTTCAGTACTGCTTAGCACCGTCATGTGAAACTGCTTTATTGATTGGCTACAAAGCCATCATCTGACTGCTGAAAACATTACCCTCTGGCATAATATATGCTGACAGGATTACTGTTTCATTATAATGCTTTGCCTCAATGTAAACAGAAAATGTCACACACTGATCTACGTGTACTAATTCTTGTTTTTTTTTGGTGAAGAGGAGTTTTGAGTTATCTACTTCTGTTAGTCTACAATGTATTCATTACTTGTTCAAATCTCTCTGACTTTATCCCAGAGCACTATAACTTACATGTACTGTATGAATCAAAACTATAAATATTATTTGCTGGATCCAACACAACAATATCTTCTACAAGACAGTGTACTATGAGGCTTCGACATCTTTATAATACAGTAAAAACCCGCATATAAGAAACTGCAGATTTAAGAACCTCCAGGCTGAAATTTAGCCAATTAAGCATCCAATATATACTGTAAGAACCAGTTCAGCCTGACAAATGAAGCAGGTTCTAATGTGAAAAAATGACTAAAGCTCAGAACACACAGGTACAGAGCATGATGTAGGGTCATTGGAAACAGACATTAGAGTATGAGTATGCAGAAATATTATAAGTACTACACAGTTGGGTTGTTAATGTTTAGTGTGAATATTAGACCTTTCAGGGTCAATAGTTTACTAATTAAAACAAATTGTAAGGAAATACACCATACTGTATCAGGAACAATAGCTTTTGCCCTGTAAATAAGAACCTGTTAAGAACCTATTCAGCCTGATTTCTAACTAGACACCCAATATGCGGAATACATACTTTATTAGGTTTTCCAACAAGGCTTTTCAAAACCCATTACATTAATAATAATAAATAATGAAATATAAGAACCATTTCAGCCCGACTTGCAAAATAGGGGTTCTTTTATGCAGGTTTTTACTGTATACACAAACACAATTCTCTATTTCATTGAATCCATCCATATTTGTATTAATTACTGCATATCAGTACAAACTTTATGCAATGATGAGAATAAAAGTGATCACCGACTGCTGAAAGTCTATAACTGTCTGTCTATGACCAGATTGTTATAATGTTTCCAACACCATACTGCATTTGTATTATTTTATTTTACAACTAGTTTAATGCGCCTCGCTGACAAGGGACAAAGCCACATGTATACATTACATGTATGGCAGTGCACAACTCGCAGCACCTCACTTTCTACCAGAAATTACTAGTTATTATTATTAAACTGCACATACATACATTTTTTTTTTTTTTTTTGTAATTAGTTATAGTTATTGTAATGCGCACTTGATCATTTTATGAAAAGTGTGCAATATAAATTAATAAATTATTATTATTATTACATGTAATATGCACGCTTGTTTTCTATTTCTTCATTATAATACCTCTTAGTTCTGACAAATCAATCATAGAGCAATCTTGTGATGTCTGGCCTTGTGTTGTTGCCCCTCTAGTTGCCATGGTAATAGCATTGGAATCAAGCAGCAGCTCGCACATGTCATCACGAACAAACAAGTGATTTAAGAGCAGACCTTCCGTGCCTCCTTCGTCAAATGCTGCTGACGTCTTGTGAAATAATGGATCAACCTGAACATGATCACATCAAATTCATATAAATGTATAATAATAATAATTAAACTCGTCACCAATAGATGAGCTTGGAGTTGGGTGCCATAATGAAAGACTGACCTCGCTAGTCCGAGTCCCTCAAAGGAGGTAACCATGGCAACCATGCCAGAGTCTACCCCCTAGCACCCGTCACACTGACTGATCGAATAGGCAGTGGAAAAGACAAATAAATTATATATACTTATCTGCGTAAAAAAAAACTTACCATAAGCTGGGTGGGTAGGGTGGAATAAATTGATCCGCTACGATCGGCTTGCTGCAAGCTACTCGTTTAGTTTGCACAGTATTTGACCCGCTACGATCATAAGGGGCGAACGAACAGATGACCTCTGTATAATAAGCCCCTGCAAATGTCTCGGGGTCCCCCACGCTGTGGGTACCCAAGACGTGACCGCTGGCCAGCATTGTCTCAATTTTAGCCTTGCCTAAATTATATTTAGCCTCATTAATAATAATAAGTAATGGTAATAGAACTGAGTGGAGTGCAATTTGGTCTGAAATCATACGAGTGATTACAAAATTGCACGACCGCGTAGCGGGAGTGCAATTTGTTTATCACGAGTATGATTTCAGACCAAAATTGCACGACACGAAGTTCAATTACCTATTAATCATATTCATTTTGAAATCTTTTCAAATACACTCGTTATATTTAGGTGGTAAGTTGCAATAATAAGAATAATTTTGATGCCTAAAATACAACTCTTTCATTCTAAATTACAAATTACTTTTTATGAAGAATCGTTTGAATTTAATAAAATTAGAGTTTCTGTGCGAAAATAAAAAATAAAAAAAAATTGGTGCAATTAATGATCCAAAATAGTGCAATTAATGATTTAATCGCACCATTATTAGCCAATCAGATTGCAGGATTTACTAGTGATTTCAAAATGAATATGATTATAATAATAATAATAATAATAATAATAATAATAATAATAATAATAATAATAATAATAATAATCTGCGATAAAATGTTCTTTAAAAAAATACATTATAAAACACTTACGATGTTTCAACATTAACAGAACGCCATTTAATATATTTAAATGTTTAAGTAAGTCTCTCCTTATTCAAATAATAATAATAATAATAAATAATAATAACAAATAATAATAATAACAATAATGAAATGGCTCTCCAGCACTTCTACCTTATTTACTATTTAACCTATTTACAATTTACATTATCATTTTATTCTCCTCCTTAATTTTATTTATCAATACAAAAAAACTTGTAATATTATGTAAAGTGCAAATAAAGTATTCTTCTTCTTCTTCTTCAATAATAAATAATGATAATTATAAATAATGATAATAAATAATAGTAACAATAATAAATAAATAAATAATAATAATAATGATGGTAAGCAAAGTTAACAATTGTTATTTACATCATCATCATCATCAACACAGTCATATCACCGTGGTCTGTATCATCCTATCACCACCATCAACACCACCATCATAATACAGGAATAGAAATTGTCCTATTTGCAACGTTCAGTAACTACATTGGAACCTCCCATAAGCAGACACCCTTCGGACCATGAAGCATACATGCCCACTTACAG
This sequence comes from Actinostola sp. cb2023, assembly GCA_033675265.1. NCBI lineage: Eukaryota > Metazoa > Cnidaria > Anthozoa > Actiniaria > Actinostolidae > Actinostola > Actinostola sp. cb2023. The sequence goes on along the minus strand of JAUJYZ010001556.1, from coordinate 248,276 downwards.
AGGTGTCCGATTACAGAGGTGTCCGCTTACAGAGGTGTCTGCTTATGGAGGTGTCTGCTTATGGAGGTGTCTGCTTATGGAGGTGTCTGCTTATAGGAAGTGTCTGCTTATGGGAGGTGTCTGTTAATGGAGGTGTCTGCTTATGGAGGTGTCTGCTAATGGAGGTGTCTGCTTATGGGAGGTGTCTGCATATGGAGGTGTACGCTTATGGAGGTGTTTGCTTATGGAGGTGTCTGCTTATGGGGGGTGTCTGCCTAAATAGAGGTGTCTGCTTATGGAGGTGTCTGCTTATGGAGGTGTCTGCTTATGGGAGGTGTCTGCTTATGGAGGTGTCTGCTTATTGGAGGTGTCTGCTTATGGGAGGTGTCTGCTTATGAAGGTGTCTGCTAATGGAGGTGTCTGCTTATGGGAGGTGTCTGCTTATGGAGGTGTCTGCTTATGGGAGGTGTCTGCTTATGGGAGGTGTCTGCTAATGGAGGTGTCTGCTTATGGAGGTGTCTGCTAATGGAGGTGTCTGCTTATGGGAGGTGTTTGCTTATGGGATGTGTCTGCTTATGGAGGTGTCTGCTTATTGGAGGTGTCTGCTAATGGGAGGTGTCTGCTAATGGAGGTGTCTGCCTATGGGAGGTGTTTGCTTATGGGATGTGTCTGCTTATGGAGGTGTCTGCTTATGAAGGTGTCTGCTAATGGAGGTGTCTGCTTATGGGAGGTGTCTGCTTATGGAGGTGTCTGCTTATGGGAGGTGTCTGCTTATGGAGGTGTCTGCTAATGGAGGTGTCTGCTTATGGAGGTGTCTGCTAATGGAGGTGTCTGCTTATGGGAGGTGTTTGCTTATGGGATGTGTCTGCTTATATGGAGGTGTCTGCTTATTGGAGGTGTCTGCTAATGGGAGGTGTCTGCTAATGGAGGTGTCTGCCTATGGGAGGTGTTTGCTTATGGGATGTGTCTGCTTATGGAGGTGTCTGCTTATTGGAGGTGTCTGCTTATGGAGGTGTCTGCTTATGGAGGTGTCTGCTTATGGGAGGTGTCTGCTTATGGAGGTGTCTGCTTATGGGAGGTGTCTGCTTATGGAGGTGTCTGCTTATTGGAGGTTATAATATATTAAAGCAATGTTTTAGAAAAAAGAAAAAATTTGGGAAACTTTTTGGGTGTGTCTTTTTTGACCTTACAACATCATCAGCTCTACCATTACCACTATCATCATCATCACTATCATTGTCGTCGTCACTATCATTGTCATCATCATCATTGTGTATCTGATGTGGTTTTTCTCACCTCAAATTCCAAATCAAACTGATTGACATTGAGATTCTTGATGTTGGCTTCAATAGTATTGCCTGGTTTGCTGTGGTACTGATAACACAAATAAATAAAGCTTTATTGGATTTGAGAAAAGTAACCTGGCTTATAATAAAATTAGCTGAAAAAAATAACCAAAGTATGTGGTATTTTCTCAAGAATCAAAATACCTTTCGGGTTTTCTGTTTTGTACCTTGCACCTCATCAGACACATTTTCACCATCCCCATTCCCTTCTGAATAGAAGCCAAAATATCAGATACACATAATGGTTATACTAGAGTACAAAAAGGTTTGTACTAAATAGTTAACAACAAATAAAAAAATAAAAAATAAAAAAATTAAATAAAACAACAACAATAATTTTATTCCCCAAAGTGGAGTTGAGTAGATATACCTTATTTGACATTTTAGTGTGTAGTACGGCTGGATATTTTTACGAGTCTGCAGTACTTTGTCGAGCCCATAGGGCGAGACAAAATACAAAGACGAGTAAAAATTTCCAGCCCTACTACACACTAAAATGTCAAATAAGTTATTTATTATCCAACCCTTTTGTGATGCGGAAAAAAATCACTCCTCCCGTGAAGGATATTTATATAAAAGCGCGTGCGAAATAGACGAGTAAAAATATCGCTGGATATTTTTACTCGCTCCAGTCCTACTCGCGCGATATTTTTACTCGTCTATGTATAGTTGGATAATAATGGTGGATATTTTCCAAGCCATGAGTTTTTGAGTAGCCTCCTTCGCAGACGTTTTAGTTGGTGGGAGAAAAGCAAACCAACTAAAACGTGTTCAAAGGAGGCTATATAGTCTACGAGTGACAAGGTAAATATCTACTACTATTCACCGACAAGTGAATAGCCAGCCAAATATATAAAATATAATTTTCAAGAAGAAAAAGTCACACTTGGAGGATATTCTGAGATTGAGTAGACAATCAAGAGTGTACGAAAAGTGCTATACAGATACTATAAATTAAACAATAGAAATATAGTAGTTATAAATAGTACTATTTACAAAATTTGTATTTAAGTAGCGTTCCATGTAAGAACGATAGCATGAACGGCATAGGAATGTAAAAGGTGTTAATTTTCCATTCTTCTTTCTTGCAATTTCATTGGTTCATACACAGGCAGCCCAAGCTGTGATCTTGTGAATAATTGTAGAGAATGTATGTAGAATTACAAAATAATGTACAATGGCACTTACGTTGTCAATTAAAGGACTGAAAATTCACCACAGTGTTGATAATTTACCCAAAATATTGATATTGCCCTGATGTGTAAAAACGGCCTAAAACGCCAAACTAACACATCAGGGCAATAGAACAGTAAATTATCAACACTGTGGTGAATTTTCAGTCCTTTAATTGACAACGTAAGTGCCATTGTACATTATTTTGTAATTCTACATACATTCTCTACAATTATTCACAAGATCACAGCTTGGGCTGCCTGTGGTTCATACTCATAAATTCAATAGAAACCCAACCAAGGAATACATTTCCATTAGATAACTTTTGAGAATTTAATTCACTTTTAATCAAACTAATTAAAGAAAATCATGTGTGAGGAAAGTTCTCAAGTTTGTGATTCAAGCATCCATTGTCTTCCGTCTTTTCTATTGGCTGCATAGTGCTCGCCTTCAGTTTTCACAGTATAAATGGGCAACTGTATACAGTTCCCTCTATTTTCACCTTGTAACTTTGATAGTTGGTATCTGACACAGCATGTTACACATATTCAAGCAAAATCGTGTGTGAGGCGAGCTCAATGCCGCAGTCTATTGTCTTTTGCTATCATTCTTACGCAGAACGCTACTTAATATGTATGTTTCATGGTTTACAGTGTGGACACTCGAACCGTGAACACTTCAAGTTTTTTTCGAACTTTTTTTTCCGAACTTTCTATTGCCTCATCGCATCTCAAATGGAGCATTGAGTTTAAATACACTTAGTGATCAAAATAAATCATTTTTCTAATCAATTTGCTCAGTGGATAATTTATAAATACATGTATGTGTTAGAAAAAAACCTAAGTGTTCACGGTTCGAGTGTCCACACTGTAAGTGTTTGTATTCTACACATGCATGGCTCTACATATAATTTCAAGAAGAAAAAGACACACTTGTGAAACCATCTTGTTTTGTTAGGAGGATATTCTGAGATTGAGTAGACAATCAGAGTGTGTGAAAAGTACTATACAGATACTATAAATTAAACAATAGAAATATAGTAGTTATAAATAGTACTATTTACAAAATTTGTATTTAATATGTATGTTTCACGGTCTAATTTTCTACCTACAATGTATAATATACTTATTAGTATAACTTTTCCATTTGTCTCAATGTTTTCTCATTTCAACCCTCGTGGGATTAACAATCTTTGTTCAAAGTATCAATGTATTAATTGTACACTCATTGTCAATTCCAAAGGAGAATTTGGAGTTTGATCACAAGTCGCTTACTCCGTCCTAGTCTCCCTCACATCCATTTTTAGTTGCGTGACGGAACTAAAAACGTATGCAAGGAGACTAACTCTGTCCTTGCATGCACTGATATCTAATACCAACTTCTTCCTTTGTGAAGCTTCCTTCAGCGTCTGGCAACCCCTACTACATTTAGCTGCCAAAAGTACTAGGGTGTGTTAAATAAAACTTGGCATAACTGCCAACATCAGACGTTAAAACAGTGATTTTCACTGGGTCGAACCTCTGATGTTGGCACCCACCAATGACGTCACTGACCTTGGTTATTTTCAGCCCTACCCAGTCCACCTAACATCTTATACACTTGAGCATGTATCGAGTCCACCCGGCCGGCATAGATCTTGGCACTGGCATCTAATGTACAGCTCGCAACTTGAAAGTTTGTCATGTCGCCTTCTTTGACAGTCTTTATAAGATCTTGCATGTAATCAATCAGATGAAGGCCAAATGCATTCTTGGAATTGATTTTCTGCAATCACAACACATACATGGACAATAATTAATGTGCAAAACTAGGCACAAAACAACTGGAAAGTAAATGATATGAAAACTGTATACTGTGCTCTACATATGTGAATAGAAAGTGCATCCATGGGAAGGAAGGGATGGAAGGAAGGTGTGAAATGAAAGAAGTTGGAAAATGGCACATAAATTTCCTGATAATGAGAAGGAAAAAGCAATAATTAGAACGCGAAAGGCAGAGAGCTGACAGCTCTCTACTAACATGCCACAAGGAATGTTCGATCGAATTAATCAAACAACCTTACATTTTCAGTTGAAAGCTTGATACAGTTGGAGTACAAGTCCTTGAGTTGAAAATTGGTCAGTCCGCTTTTAGTCTGATTCCTAAAGCACATAGAAACAGCTGTCAGATATATAGAAGTCAAGCTTGGTGATTAACTGTAGCATATAAAAAGGCGCCAAGAATGTCGGTTTGTGAAGGTTTTCACGTGCGAAAACCGAGCCTGTCTGAAAACGTACAAAATATGTCAATCATGAACGACAAAAGTATAGACTCTACAAGCTAACACAGTCACTGTGTCTCATACTGACTGTTCCTACATCCAAGCAGAGTCCCCAGAGAGTCTCTTCACTTGCTTTTAATGACTCAAAAGCGAGAAATAGAGACTCCAACACGACTAACCTTTCGCTGTCCAAGCGACTTGTGCTTCTTGGCGTTGCTGGACTCGACAGAGCAACACTCGTAACTCGGGACAGTCTTCGTTGTCTCTTCTCGGCGGCATCGTCGTTCAGCGTCAGGTTATTCAATGGAGTGTTGTTGTTCACAAGAGCTAAAGGTCTACGACGACGAGTGGCAGGAGAAGCCGTGGCAGGAGTTCGAAAAACAGGCGAGAAGACTTCAACGGCGACCGCCATCTTGATTTTCACAGCAGCAAAAACAACAACAAAACTTGAACGAAATGCTCGCCTCAAAAGGCAAATTTAAAGCGTAGTCCAGTTACTTCTACTCAGAGCACGAATAAATCGATTCGAGGTGATTTTATATAGTTTTTGGAAGAAAAGTTCATCAACGTTTCAGACAAAATATTTGATTCTTGGCGCTCAAACGTCTGTCACGTGATATAATGTCATTGAGAATCCTTGGGGGGAGGGAGAGGAGTGGAATAATTACTTAAAAATAAACTTTTCATGGATTGTAGACGAAACGAATATAGCTTATGCAACTAATTCACTGAGATTAGTCACAGCTGAATTAAAATCTATTAGCATTTGCGTTAGTTACTTGAGAGAAGCGATGAGCTGTAATACTTACCCCTCTCCCCCAGAGTACCCTTAAACTTTGTGACCCTTTTACAATATTTACACCTAAAGTTCAGCTGTTTTGAATGATGGCTGCGTTTTTAACTGCAAATCGCTGGTCTACCGGAATAGGAACTCATAAAACCAGAGAAGGAAGAATTTTATGTACTGGCGTAGGATGTATAGGATGTTTCCCCGATACAAACCAGTCGGAAGCAGATGAACTAGGAGTGTGTGGTGTTGATTTGACCGGTCATCCGTTCAGAACCTTTCTGAATGATGACAATAATGTTGCTAAGCACAGGAACACTCGATCACGCAAATCAAAAGTGCAATCCGTAACCAAGATAACGCAGAAACAATCTATGGAAAAACGTACAGATTTTGGGGAAAGAATCAAGGAGAATGGGAATTCAACACGCGCAGAGAAGACAGAAATTGGCGTGATAAACCTTCGCAGCGTCGGAACGCAAACACAAGAGATTGCCGACACAGACATGGCACCAAATGTAACTGGACTTTCTAAAGAAACTCAAAGAGTTTTATACTCGATGATTAATAGGAATACGAGTCAAGATGTTGAAGGATTTCGTGTTCAGGTTCAATTTGAGGACAGTGCAATCTGTCGGGAAACGCAAGTGTGTAAATTGCAACACACAATAGAACACTCGACTGGTAATCAAATCAATAATCAAAACATCACAAACACTGATTCTCTTAACAGAAAAGTCAATAAAACTGCACGGATTTTCGATAGTTTATATGTTATGTCTAAAAACGATACCGCTGTTAATACAAGGGATGACATTTTGCCGAAAGAGCACACAAGTTTGGGAAGCAGTCCTTGGGACCTTGGAGAAAATGTTGTTTGCTTATACTTTGCCATAGAATTCTTTGACAGTGAAAGAATCCTTCCAGAATTTAAAGTTCTTGAAATTGTTGAAGCTCTTAACGATGATATGCCTGCAAAGGACATAAAGTGTGTGCAAAGAGTAGCCGGTATGTGGCAAATAGTATTACGGACGAGAAAATACCTCCGTTACTTTAGAGATATGGGACTGCGAGTTCGAGGTCGAGTTTACCAGTTGGTTGACGATATCGATAGCTATTGTAATGTAATTTACAGCGAATAATTGTTGTGTTGACTTGCGCTAGCTAAAACAACTAACACCTCTAGAAGTAACATCAAGAAGCTTTCAGGGATACTGTAAATGATTTCCTGTGAGAACGGCCATGATGGCTGGGCTGTAATTACAAGGATTTATTATGCTTGCGTTGGCCCATTTTCACATGGAAAAAAATTGCACGATGCTTGCATTCGCATTCACTAGTGAAACTTAAGCCTGCAATAGCTGGCTTTCCAAGGCTTGCTCCCTCCCTTCCATACCCTCTGAAAAACTATGCTCCAAGGAATTGTCCCTACTGCTAGGGTTCTATCATGTAAACAGACCCTGTGGCTCAGTAGCCTTAGCCTGATTTTCAGACGGTCCATGGTCCTCCACTCTCGCTATCTCCCCCTCCCCATCCATGGTCCTCCGCTCTCGCTATCTCTGGGAGATTGCAAGAGCGGAGGACCACGGACCGTCTGAAAATCAGGCTACAGTAGCCCCAGCAGATACACCTAGTCTAGAAACACATCCCTGTTTCGTACCAGACACATATTAATTGAATACCTGCGGCTTTAGATGACAGTGTAATAGATCACAGGGCATAGCCAGGAATTTTACTTAGGGGATCCCGTGCCTTATAAATTTTGGGTGCCCCAAATGCTTTGTACAATATTTTGTAATTCTTAATCATATTGTTTTGGACCCAAGAAGAAGTTGGTAGGCACCCTCCCTCTGGCCCACACCCCTGGATCAAAATAAAGTATTGTAGAAAGGACATTTCTGGTAGCTTTTGTGGCAAATTAAGGGTGGTTTCAGACGAAAAACCTTGCCATGGCCTAGAATACATAGACTGCATTGTGATACATGTATAATGATAGATACATAGACTGCATTGTGATACATGTATAATGATAGATACATAGACTGCATTGTGATACATGTATACTGATAGATACATAGACTGCATTGTGATACATGTATAATGATAGATACATAGACTGCATTGTGATACATGTATAATGATAGATACATAGACTGCATTGTGATACATGTATAATGATAGATACATAGACTGCATTGTGATACATGTATAATGATAGATACATAGACTGCATTGTGATACATGTATAATGATAGATACATAGACTGCATTGTGATACATGTATAATGATAGATACATAGACTGCATTGTGATACATGTATAATGATAGATACATAGACTGCATTGTGATACATGTATAATGATAGATACATAGACTGCATTGTGATACATGTATAATGATAGATACATAGACTGCATTGTGATACATGTATAATGATAGATACATTGTGATACATGTATAATGATAGATACATTGTGATACATGTATAATGATAGATACATAGACTGCATTGTGATACATGTATAATGATAGATACAGGGACCATTGGGGGAGAGCAGGGTTGTGAAAATGGCTGAATTTTTATAGAAGATTTCTAAAACTCATTAATAATTCATGAGCAATGGGCTTGTAACACCCGCCACGTGACTTTTTAAATTTTCACCGAAGACAAACGAAAATAACATAACTTGAAAGAGCATACTAAAATTAGTAAAAGTTGAAAATTTGAAAAGAATCAAGCAAATAAGAAAAAAGTTAACGGCTTTCAAAGTTTCCCGCTTTGACAAGGATTTGTATGAGGCAAGCTGTTGCCTTCCAACATACATTTCCATACAAAAAAGGCAAAGTTTGAATGCCTGTTAACTATTGCCCTATTTACGTATTTCCCTTCAAAATTTCCACATTTACTAACTTTAGTATGCTCTTTCCAGTTATGGTATTTTCGTTAATTTAAAAAGTCACGTGGCGGGTGTTACAAGCCCATTGGTCCAATCAGGGTTGTCCAATTGGTCACATGCATGGATCTTTATAGCCCGATAATGTTTTATGACTTATAAAGACACTGATGTTTTATTATCAGTTCTTTGTCAGTGATAAAGACTGCAAAGGTCTCATTTACTCGTATCATTGACCTTTGCATTGCACCGACACCAAGTTGCGAATATCCTTACGGCTTCCTACTTACGAATTACAAAACCGCTCTCCAATTTGGGATGAGTTGAGGTGTATCCTGCGCATGACAGTGATGTCACAAGTACCTTTACAAGAAAGTTTTGTAATTTTCTTGTATTATTTGCTTAGAATTCGTGTAATACTGCCATTTCGGAGTTGATGTTCGAAAGGAATTGTGGGGCTGTTTTGAGGGACACAATTGCTGTCTATTTACTGTAAAACACGAGGAAACGACTGGGAAACATAATTATTGTGTGCCAAACTCACTTACTTCAAACTTTGGTACATCACTATTCAAACTTGTCGCTGTATTGAACATAAAGCGTCCCTCAAAACAGCCCCACAATGCCCCGCAAACATCAACTCCGAAATGGCTAATAAATCAAGATAAATTGGGATGGAGTTTTAGAAGTCGTTTATAAAACTCGAGCTATATTGCCGATAAAACACAGTCTCGTTTTCTAAACTTCACGTAGAGATATGGCTTCCTCATGGCTGGAGACAGTGAATTACTACTCGATATAAGCTTATATACACATATAGAATTATCTTTTTTAATAGATATTAGAAAACAATCCTATAATCTTAAATCTAGTGTTCATGGCAAAATGGATGCTTTTAAATAACAAATTATTCTGCAAAACCTAAGCATTCTTATTACACCAGAATTATTTGAACCATAACACTGTCATTAATTAGTATTCTTTAGCAGTGTATAGATACAAGGACATGCATGAATGTCTGTTACTTTGATTTAACTATGTACACAACATATTCAATAATATTTTAGTTTGAAACAGAGTTGACGCTGTGTCCGAGCCCATGATGTCATTGCATGCACAAAGTATTTTCATTGGCTACGGAAATCAAACTTTAGGGCTATAGAATGGTTAGCCTTCTTAGCAGCCGCCCTTAGTTTCGTCGCGCAAGGAATCAAATCTGAGACAATATTATTGTTTAAAAATCCGAGCCCGAGACTTCACTTTTTTGTTTGAAGTTTGAGATTTTGAGTAGTCTCCTACGCAGCCATCATTAGTTTCGTCACGCAACGGTTGAGACTAGATTTTGAACTGCATATTGATTTTTACAAAATCTGGAATCCGAGACTTTTTCCTGGAACGCCGAGATTTCGAGACTCGCTCAGATTTTGCAGAGACCCGGTATTTTTCAGAGACCATTCTATAGCCCTAACATTGAAAGAGATTTGAGATCAGACGAAAATCTGTTCTATTTAAAGTCTATATTATATTAATAGTTTTAGCAGGTGCATGAAAATTAAACACAACATGAAAACATTAGTGCAAGGCATCATGGGATAGGACACAGAGTCTTCAATTTGAAATCTCATTGTAGCACCAACATTGGGCTTATAAGACAAGCAAGTAAAGTATTTGTAAATGTAAAATATAATTACAGTATGGACACTCGAACCGTGAACACTTAGGTTTTTTCTAACACATATATATAAATTATCGATTGAGCAAATTGATCAGAAAAATGATTTATTTTGATCGCTAAGTGTATTTAAACTCAATGCTGCATTTGAGAGGCTATGAGGCAATAGAAAGTTCAGAAAAAAAAAGTTCGAAAAAAACTTGAAGTGTTCACGGTTCGAGTGTCCACACTGTAAAACTATATAAACAGCTTTGAATAACTTCTCAAAACTTTTAGAATGCTGGCCTAAACTTTCTGTAAATTGAAGCAATCAGTGTGTTGATGCCGTTAAGTGTCCCAATGAGGTTACCATGGTTACAATAATATCTTTAAACTAAATTGAAATGAATTTAAAACGAAATTTCCAAAGTTGAAAGGCACCACTAAATTTGTTACAACTATGTCAGAAAACTAGAAATTGAATACGAGATAATTTATTTTTGTAGTACGGTATTTATTATTGTTATTTTGATAAACTATAGTAAGTGCGTCAGGGAAGGTGGAAGTAAGTGGTCGGTGATCGACACCAAGTCGTCTGATAATCGGGCTATAAGTACCGGTGCTTCCTTTAAAGTGGTTCTTAGGGTCTGTTTTTGAATCAACTCAACGAAAGGATGAATACAAGCATCAAGAGTTCCAGACTTTCGGTACACTCGCAATGCATTATGAGATTATTACAAAGGAAAAGTGAGCACCAATTCTAGACACGGAGCCCAAGCTATGATTTTGCTTACTCGGTGCTCACTTTTCCTTTGTAATAATCTCACAATGCATTGCACACGTAACGGAAGTCCGGAACGCTTGATGCTTGTATGCATATGTTGTGGTTCAAAATGATTTTTGGTTCAAATTATTTTGAACCGGTTTAATTTATTTTGAACTGGTTCAAATCATTTTGAAGGAAGGCTTTATATCAAGTACCTTGGGGTTAGGTTTAGGGCTAGTATCAGGGAAGGCTTTACATTAAGTACCTTGGGGTTAGGCTTAGGGTTAGTATTGGGGAAGACTATATAGTACTGAAGTACCTTGGGGTTAGGTTTAGGGTTAGTATTAGGGAAGACTATATAGTAATCAAGTACCTTGGGGTTAGGTTTAGGGTTAGTATTGGGGAAGACTATATAGTAATCAAGTACCTTGGGGTTAGGTTTAGGGTTAGTATTGGGGAAGACTATATAGTAATCAAGTACCTTGGGGTTAGGTTTAGGGTTAGTATTGGGGAAGATTATATAGTAATCAAGTACCTTGGGGTTAGGTTTAGGGCTAGTATTGGGGAAGACTATATAGTAATCAAGTACCTTGGGGTTAGGTTTAGGGTTAGTATTGGGGAAGACTATATAGTAATGAAGTACCTTGGGGGGTTAGGTTTAGGGTTAGTATTGGGGAAGACTATACAGTAATGAAGTACCTTGGGGTTAGGTTTAGGGTTAGTATTGGGGAAGACTATATAGTAATCAAGTACCTTGGGGTTAGGTTTAGGGTTAGTATTAGGGAAGACTATACAGTAATCAAGTACCTTGGGGTTAGGTTTAGGGTTAGTATTAGGGGAGACTTTATCTTAGGTTTAGGTTTATTAATAATGTGCAATGCATTACTGCCAACGAAATCTTGGAGGGAGGGAGGTGAAAATTATTTAGTTCTATTTAGGACTCCCCCCCCCCCCCCCCCCCCCCCCCCCCCCCCCTAAATTCCAAATTAAACCAGTTCAATTTAAATTAAACCGGTTTAATTTAAATTGAACCAAGGGATCATTTTGAACTACAACACATACAACAAACACTAAAGTTGGTTTTGAAGAAACTGAGATATAAAGACTAGGAAAGGTGACTTCGTAGCACTTATGAAACAGATAGAATATGAAGCGTTAGTCCTAGTAAGAAAAGAACAATAAAGTATCTGATCCCGATGGGATTTGAACCCACAACTTTGAGATACAGAGACTTTGAATTATAAAAAAAAATTAAAAAAATAAAATTTGAAAGCAAATTGTACAAAATTAATTGCGATTATCGAGTAGTTGTAACATCCTAGAAGTGCCTTACCACAACAAGTCTGCTACGCAGCCGTCTTTAGTTCCGTGGAGCGTTGCGTGACGGAACTAAAGATGGCTGCGTAGGAGACTACACCATAACAAGAGGTTTCGATCATTCATTTAATTTCAAGAACTTATATGATAATATATATACAAAATGTTTAGGTTTTCAACTCTTCCCACCCCTACCCAGACCAATACCTAGCTTTATCCGCATTACTGAAATTCAAGTATGTACATTCAGGATTAATACGTCAGTGTTGTATTTTGTAAGCTTATAAAGACTCTGGCCCCTAAGTAACCTTAGTTTTGTACTGTTTAGAACTAATAACTTTGATTTCCTTCAGAATTTCTCATTCATTAAAATTTTTGTTTTGAGCAAGGGTCCACTGAAAGTCGATACTCGACAAAAACCTAAAGGCCGATTAACACGGTACCGTCGCATACAACTTGCTCACGCCATGTTTACAACACGAGTTGTGTCGTCTAAATCAACCCTACCACTTACTTACGAATCCTATGTCATGTTGTAAGCTAGTTGTATGCGATGGTTGTAGTAAAACGTTGTACCATGTAAAACGGCCTTTACATAATATTATTGTGTACCAAATACTACACGGACACCCAACTCTGATCCTCCACTGACCAGTACAAACAGGACAAGACTGCAAATATATATCTAAACCTGCCGTAAGCAGACATCCCTGGTATCAAGCATACATGTAGGTGTCTGCTTATGGATTACGAAGTGTCCAGTAGGTCACAATGTAGAGCATGGTCGAGAGTCCAGCGGTGCTCTTCGGCATGGGGTTTCATCCGAGCCTGCGCCAAAGATCACCGCTGGACTCTTGAGCATGAATGTAGAGTTCAAATGAAACATTGCCAGTTTTTTGTGCCTGGTTATAGGAGGTTTCCTTTAGCAATGGTCGTACTGCAGTCATCAATCATTCATCATTGCTTACATACACATTCATACAGCAATAGGGTCAATATATGCTGATATCAGGTGATGTCATTATTTACTTTTTCCCTCATTAGCATAAACCGCTTCAAACAGACTCCAAAAATCAGAAGAGAATGTCACATTTGGTAATTGCTGAAAATTCGAGTTAAATTTGTTGAACATTTTTTGGAGTTATAGGACTTTTAAAACAGTAAAATAACAGAGAATGTACAAAATGTATGGCTATACCAGGGGCGTATGCAGGGGGGGCCAGGGTGCCTGTGACCCCCATTCCTCTAGGTCTACTCTTTAAATTTATATTTTTGAGGAGGGGAGAGGGGAGATTTGGTGGTGAACGATATAGAGTGCGACCCCCCCCCCCCCCCCCCATGGAAAATCCTGGCTACGCCCCTGATATACATTATTTGTATATTTTACTGTTTTGAAAAGCCAGTTTCTCACTAAGTATTGAACCAAATGCTGTCAAGTTTTCAGTAGTTACTAAACATGACATTCTCTTCTGATTGCTGGAGTCCGTTTGTTTGTAGTTTGAAGTGTAATTCTGCTAATGAAGCAAAATGTAAACAAAGCCGTCAGCCTTTTGAGTGAGCACTGATTTGTAATGCTGGTGTCTTCAATAATAATTAATATTCTACTATACAGGGAAAATATTTTGTAGACTAGGACAGTATGTACTTGTAATACATGGAATAGATGTCTGCACTTTATGAAGTAAATAGAGTAGAGTTTAGTATGACTGTGAAAACGCCAAAGCACACGGCACTGTCACGGCATGAGGGGTGTCGAATGGTCCCCGCAAAAGATCAGAGTCTGACCAAATTTTCGGTCAAATTTCGAGGGTCTCGAAGTCTCACTTTTTCGCAAAAAGCCATCTCAGATTCTCAAAATTTGAAAACAAAGTAAATCGGTGAAAAAGCATCTCAGGGTCACAAAAAATGCCTTGTCTCAGAGTTTCGCAAAGTCTCGCCTTGACCATTCGATACCCCTGGCATGGCATGGACTCCATTGAAATCCAAAACTTCACGACATGGCATAAGTTTTTCACAGTCATACCAAATGCAGTGTCATAGGTGATATGTTTCGGTAGGGACAGCCTGGTACATGACAAGGGAATCAGAACTTTGTACAAATATAGGTATTGAATTTACATAGTTTTTTCTTTTGAAGAACACAATTTATAACAAGGCGAATATGAACATTACATACAACTGTATAACTATACTAATGGTAATGAATTGAAGGGGTCCCTGCAAGAACGGAGTAAGTGCATGACTTGTGATCAAAACCCAAATTCTCCTTTGAAATTCAAAGAATCTCAAGGAGAATTTAGAATTTTTTTATGTTTTTTTAGATTTTGAATACAAGTCACCTACTCAATTATTGCAGGGAGCCCTTCAATTATTGTCATATGGACCTTATTGTCATATGGACCGATGGAGTGATTTGAATGAGGGTCTTACTACAGTCTGCACATCAGAGGGTGAAATGCCTACACATACACAAGCTTCCTAGAGAAATCAATGTAGGAGTTCATAGATTTTCATGTGCTTTCAAAAACCATGAAAACTTTGTCACGATTCTCATTTCATTCTAACTTTGAACAGGTATATAATGACATTCTGAGGAAATGAAGTGCTTGAAGTCAGTTTTTTTTTGCAATCATTTGATGCATTTGGATACAAAATAAATAAGCCTTTTGTATTGTAATGTATTGTAATATAAGTATTGAAGATATAATAAAATGTAATTTTTTTTTTTTTTTTTTTAAATTATTTAAAAAAAAATTCCAGCTCTGGCTTCAAATACTTTATTCTTTTAAATATACTTATAAATTTACTGGTATACTTTCCCAAATTCATTTATCAGGTGCAACTATTATGTTCAATAGTGGTTTTCTTACATTTTGAGGTTTTTAAAAGCACATAGATTGGTTTCGTTAGGGAACTAGTGAATGCCTGCGTCTCTTCAATCTTACATAGACTTTCATCAACTGAAGACAAACCTCATCCAAATCACTCACCACGAATTCAGTCCAATGAGCCATGTATAACAGCTATAATTATAACAGTAATTTACTACCTTAATAAATAACTGGATTTCTTTATGCAAAGTAGTTTATTCTTTGATCAGGACACTAAATCCTAGCACTTGTTGGTCCTATAGTTCAGACAGTAACAAAGTCAATAACTAAGAACAATAGTCTGCATCAAAAATGTGCATCAAATTGTAGTCTAAACACTCTACCAGTGTGTTCCTATAGAGACAGTAAGAAAGTCAATAACTAAGAACAATAGTGCATCAAATTGTAGTCTAAACACTCTACCAGTGTGTTCCTATAGAGACAGTAAGAAAGTCAATAACTAAGAACAATAGTGCATCAAATTGTAGTCTAAACACTCTACCAGTGTGTTCCTATAGAGACAGTAAGAAAGTCAATAACTAAGAACAATAGTGCATCAAATTGTAGTCTAAACACTCTACCAGTGTGTTCCTATAGAGACAGTAAGAAAGTCAATAACTAAGAACAATAGTGCATCAAATTGTAGTCTAAACACTCTACCAGTGTGTTCCTATAGAGACAGTAAGAAAGTCAATAACTAAGAACAATAGTGCATCAAATTGTAGTCTAAAATAGAGACAGTAAGAAAGTCAATACTCAAATTGTAGTACCAGTGTGTTCCTATAGAGACAGTAAGAAAGTCAATAACTAAGAACAATAGTGCAGTAGTCTAAACACTCTACCAGTGTTCCTATAGAGACAGTAAGAAAGTCAATAACTAAGAACAATAGTGCATCAAATTGTAGTCTAAACACTCTACCAGTGTGTTCCTATAGAGACAGTAAGAAAGTCAATAACTAAGAACAATAGTGCATCAAATTGTAGTCTAAACACTCTACCAGTGTGTTCCTATAGAGACAGTAAGAAAGTCAATAACTAAGAACAATAGTGCATCAAATTGTAGTCTAAACACTCTACCAGTGTGTTCCTATAGAGACAGTAAGAAAGTCAATAACTAAGAACAATAGTGCATCAAATTGTAGTCTAAACACTCTACCAGTGTGTTCCTATAGAGACAGTAAGAAAGTCAATAACTAAGAACAATAGTGCATCAAATTGTAGTCTAAACACTCTACCAGTGTGTTCCTATAGAGACAGTAAGAAAGTCAATAACTAAGAACAATAGTGCATCAAATTGTAGTCTAAACACTCTACCAGTGTGTTCCTATAGAGACAGTAAGAAAGTCAATAACTAAGAACAATAGTGCATCAAATTGTAGTCTAAACTACACCTACCAGTGTGTTCCTATAGAGACAGTAAGAAAGTCAATAACTAAGAACAATAGTGCATCAAATTGTAGTCTAAACACTCTACCAGTGTGTCCTATAGAGACAGTAAGAAAGTCAATAACTAAGAACAATAGTGCATCAAATTGTAGTCTAAACACTCTACCAGTGTGTTCCTATAGAGACAGTAAGAAAGTCAATAACTAAGAACAATAGTGCATCAAATTGTAGTCTAAACACTCTACCAGTGTGTTCCTATAGAGACAGTAAGAAAGTCAATAACTAAGAACAATAGTGCATCAAATTGTAGTCTAAACACTCTACCAGTGTGTTCCTATAGAGACAGTAAGAAAGTCAATAACTAAGAACAATAGTGCATCAAATTGTAGTCTAAACACTCTACCAGTGTGTTCCTATAGAGACAGTAAGAAAGTCAATAACTAAGAACAATAGTGCATCAAATTGTAGTCTAAACACTCTACCAGTGTGTTTCCTATAGAGACAGTAAGACAGTCAAGTCAATAACTAAGAACAATAGTGCATCAA
Organism: Actinostola sp. cb2023; assembly: GCA_033675265.1. Lineage (NCBI taxonomy): Eukaryota > Metazoa > Cnidaria > Anthozoa > Actiniaria > Actinostolidae > Actinostola > Actinostola sp. cb2023. The sequence goes on along the minus strand of JAUJYZ010001556.1, from coordinate 231,300 downwards.
ATTGTAGTCTAAACACTCTACCAGTGTGTTCCTATAGAGACAGTAAGAAAGTCAATAACTAAGAACAATAGTGCATCAAATTGTAGTCTAAACACTCTACCAGTGTGTTCCTATAGAGACAGTAAGAAAGTCAATAACTAAGAACAATAGTGCATCAAATTGTAGTCTAAACACTCTACCAGTGTGTTCCTATAGAGACAGTAAGAAAGTCAATAACTAAGAACAATAGTGCATCAAATTGTAGTCTAAACACTCTACCAGTGTGTTCCTATAGAGACAGTAAGAAAGTCAATAACTAAGAACAATAGTGCATCAAATTGTAGTCTAAACACTCTACCAGTGTGTTCCTATAGAGACAGTAAGAAAGTCAATAACTAAGAACAATAGTGCATCAAATTGTAGTCTAAACACTCTACCAGTGTGTTCCTATAGAGACAGTAAGAAAGTCAATAACTAAGAACAATAGTGCATCAAATTGTAGTCTAAACACTCTACCAGTGTTCCTATAGAGACAGTAAGAAAGTCAATAACTAAGAACAATAGTGCATCAAATTGTAGTCTAAACACTCTTGTACCAGTGTGTTCCTATAGAGACAGTAAGAAAGTCAATAACTAAGAACAATAGTGCATCAAATTGTAGTCTAAACACTCTACCAGTGTGTTCCTATAGAGACAGTAAGAAAGTCAATAACTAAGAACAATAGTGCATCAAATTGTAGTCTAAACACTCTACCAGTGTGTTCCTATAGAGACAGTAAGAAAGTCAATAACTAAGAACAATAGTGCATCAAATTGTAGTCTAAACACTCTACCAGTGTGTTCCTATAGAGACAGTAAGAAAGTCAATAACTAAGAACAATAGTGCATCAAATTGTAGTCTAAACACTCTACCAGTGTGTTCCTATAGAGACAGTAAGAAAGTCAATAACTAAGAACAATAGTGCATCAAATTGTAGTCTAAACACTCTACCAGTGTGTTCCTATAGAGACAGTAAGAAAGTCAATAACTAAGAACAATAGTGCATCAAATTGTAGTCTAAACACTCTACCAGTGTGTTCCTATAGAGACAGTAAGAAAGTCAATAACTAAGAACAATAGTGCATCAAATTGTAGTCTAAACACTCTACCAGTGTGTTCCTATAGAGACAGTAAGAAAGTCAAATAACTAAGAACAATAGTGCATCAAAATTGTAGTCTAAACACTCTACCAGTGTGTTCCTATAGAGACAGTAAGAAAGTCAATAACTAAGAACAATAGTGCATCAAATTGTAGTCTAAACACTCTACCAGTGTGTTCCTATAGAGACAGTAAGAAAGTCAATAACTAAGAACAATAGTGCATCAAATTGTAGTCTAAACACTCTACCAGTGTGTTCCTATAGAGACAGTAAGAAAGTCAATAACTAAGAACAATAGTGCATCAAATTGTAGTCTAAACACTCTACCAGTGTGTTCCTATAGAGACAGTAAGAAAGTCAATAACTAAGAACAATAGTGCATCAAATTGTAGTCTAAACACTCTACCAGTGTGTTTCCTATAGAGACAGTAAGAAAGTCAATAACTAAGAACAATAGTGCATCAAATTGTAGTCTAAACACTCTACCAGTGTGTTCCTATAGAGACAGTAAGAAAGTCAATAACTAAGAACAATAGTGCATCAAATTGTAGTCTAAACACTCTCTACCAGTGTGTTCCTATAGAGACAGTAAGAAAGTCAATAACTAAGAACAATAGTGCATCAAATTGTAGTCTAAACACTCTACCAGTGTGTTCCTATAGAGACAGTAAGAAAGTCAATAACTAAGAACAATAGTGCATCAAATTGTAGTCTAAACACTCTACCAGTGTGTTCCTATAGAGACAGTAAGAAAGTCAATAACTAAGAACAATAGTGCATCAAATTGTAGTCTAAACACTCTACCAGTGTGTTCCTATAGAGACAGTAAGAAAGTCAATAACTAAGAACAATAGTGCATCAAATTGTAGTCTAAACACTCTACCAGTGTGTTCCTATAGAGACAGTAAGAAAGTCAATAACTAAGAACAATAGTGCATCAAATTGTAGTCTAAACACTCTACCAGTGTGTTCCTATAGAGACAGTAAGAAAGTCAATAACTAAGAACAATAGTGCATCAAATTGTAGTCTAAACACTCTACCAGTGTGTTCCTATAGAGACAGTAAGAAAGTCAATAACTAAGAACAATAGTGCATCAAATTGTAGTCTAAACACTCTACCAGTGTGTTCCTATAGAGACAGTAAGAAAGTCAATAACTAAGAACAATAGTGCATCAAATTGTAGTCTAAACACTCTACCAGTGTGTTCCTATAGAGACAGTAAGAAAGTCAATAACTAAGAACAATAGTGCATCAAATTGTAGTCTAAACACTCTACCAGTGTGTTCCTATAGAGACAGTAAGAAAGTCAATAACTAAGAACAATAGTGCATCAAATTGTAGTCTAAACACTCTACCAGTGTGTTCCTATAGAGACAGTAAGAAAGTCAATAACTAGTGCATCAAATTGTAGTCTAAACACTCTATAGTGTGTTCCTATAGAGACAGTAAGAAAGTCATCAAAGTTGTAGTCTAAACACTAAACACTCTACCAGTGTGTTCATATCAAATTGTAGTCTAAAAACACTCTACCAGTGTGTTCCTATAGAGACAGTAAGAAAGTCAATAACTAAGAACAATAGTGCATCAAATTGTAGTCTAAACACTCTACCAGTGTGTTCCTATAGAGACAGTAAGAAAGTCAATAACTAAGAACAATAGTGCATCAAATTGTAGTCTAAACACTCTACCAGTGTGTTCCTATAGAGACAGTAAGAAAGTCAATAACTAAGAACAATAGTGCATCAAATTGTAGTCTAAACACTCTACCAGTGTGTTCCTATAGAGACAGTAAGAAAGTCAATAACTAGAAAATAGTGCAAAATTGTCAATAACTAAGAACAATAGTGCATCAAAATTGTAGTCTAAACACTCTACCAGTGTGTTCCTATAGAGACAGTAAGAAAGTCAATAACTAAGAACAATAGTGCATCAAATTGTAGTCTAAACACTCTACCAGTGTGTTCCTATAGAGACAGTAAGAAAGTCAATAACTAAAATTGTAACAATAGTGCATCAATCAAATTGTAGTCTAAACACTCTACCAGTGTGTTCCTATAGAGACAGTAAGAAAGTCAATAACTAAGAACAATAGTGCATCAAATTGTAGTCTAAACACTCTACCAGTGTGTTCCTATAGAGACAGTAAGAAAGTCAATAACTAAGAACAATAGTGCATCAAATTGTAGTCTAAACACTCTACCAGTGTGTTCCTATAGAGACAGTAAGAAAAAGTCAATAACTAAGAACAATAGTGCATCAAATTGTAGTCTAAACACTCTACCAGTGTGTTCCTATAGAGACAGTAAGAAAGTCAATAACTAAGAACAATAGTGCATCAAATTGTAGTCTAAACACTCTACCAGTGTGTTCCTATAGAGACAGTAAGAAAGTCAATAACTAAGAACAATAGTGCATCAAATTGTAGTCTAAACACTCTACCAGTGTGTTTCCTATAGAGACAGTAAGAAAGTCAATAACTAAGAACAATAGTGCATCAAATTGTAGTCTAAACACTCTACCAGTGTGTGTCCTATAGAGACAGTAAGAAAGTCAATAACTAAGAACAATAGTGCATCAAATTGTAGTCTCATAGAGACAGTAAGAAAGTCAATAACTAAGAACAATAGTGCATCAAATTGTAGTCTAAACACTCTACCAGTGTTTCCTATAGAGACAGTAAGAAAGTCAATAACTAAGAACAGTAGTGCATCAAATTGTAGTCAAAACTCTAACCAGTGTGTTCCTATAGAGTCAATAACTAAGATCAAATGTAGTCCATCAGTTCCACTCTACCAGTGTGTTTGTATAGAGACAGTAAATAGAACAGTCAATAACTAAGAACAATAGTGCATCAAATTGTAGTCTAAACACTCTACCAGTGTGTTCCTCAGGGAGACAGTAAGAAAGTCAATAACTAAGAACAATAGTGCATCAAATTGTAGTCTAAACACTCTACCAGTGTGTTCCTATAGAGACAGTAAGAAAGTCAATAACTAAGAACAATAGTGCATCAAATTGTAGTCTAAACACTCTACCAGTGTGTTCCTATAGAGACAGTAAGAAAGTCAATAACTAAGAACAATAGTGCATCAAATTGTAGTCTAAACACTCTACCAGTGTGTTCCTATAGAGACAGTAAGAAAGTCAATAACTAAGAACAATAGTGCATCAAATTGTAGTCTAAACACTCTACCAGTGTGTTCCTATAGAGACAGTAAGAAAGTCAATAACTAAGAACAATAGTGCATCAAATTGTAGTCTAAACACTCTACCAGTGTGTTCCTATAGAGACAGTAAGAAAGTCAATAACTAAGAACAATAGTGCATCAAATTGTAGTCTAAACACTCTACCAGTGTGTTCCTATAGAGACAGTAAGAAAGTCAATAACTAAGAACAATAGTGCATCAAATTGTAGTCTAAACACTCTACCAGTGTGTTCCTATAGAGACAGTAAGAAAGTCAATAACTAAGAACAATAGTGCATCAAATTGTAGTCTAAACACTCTACCAGTGTGTTCCTATAGAGACAGTAAGAAAGTCAATAACTAAGAACAATAGTGCATCATATTGTAGTCTAAACACTCTACCAGTGTGTTCCTATAGAGACAGTAAGAACGTCAATAACTATGAACGATATTCAGGGGTTTCATTAATTTTTTAAGTAGCTGTACGAGGTGCTCAGCCATATACTCAATTTTGTTTTTTAGATCCAGACAATAATTAGTTAAAAAAGTACGATCATACACTGATAAAAGTAGCCGCTGGAGGAACAGCAAGTAACTGCCAGAGTTCCGGCAGTAACAGTCTTCTATTGAAACCCCTGATATTGCAGTCTATGTTAACCGAGAGTGAGGTCCATACCATAAGTTATGGACCAATTTTTTATCACTGACTTATGGCCCAAGCGTGTAGAAAAAAGCAAAAAAAATATGAGGATCCATAACTTACAGTATGGACTGACTGAACAAACGAGGTTAATAAGATGGTTATTATATGGATTCTGCACAAATACACACAAAAAGGATGTTCTCATTCACTACGGTCCGTACGGGAAGTTATGGACCGCTAATTGACCAATCACAAGTCACCAATTCAATTTATATGTTATATATAATAACATAAGTTATGGACTGAGTGTTTTTCACAGACTTATGGCTCAAGCATGTGGCGCGCAGGCCATAAAAAAACTGAAGGGGAAAAAATGAGGATCCATAACTTACGGTACGGACATAGCAAACAAGGTTAATAAGATATTTATTGGAAGAAGCAATGTAGCACAAAGAATAACCAAGTAACCTACCACTAATGTGCGTATACATAGAGAGCCTGCAGGTGCCCTAGGGTCCAGTGCTGCTTGTAAGTCCCATACTTTTATTTTACTACAAGACAATCATTATGAGTAAAGTTTAGCAGGGCTGAACCATTCAGGAAGGAGGGTGTGGGGGGAACCTGGATTTTCTCAAGGAGATTGTAAAGGTTTGGAAGAGAGAAACAGATGGACAGACAGACAGACAGACAGACTGACAAAAAATAGCAACACATACCCATGGGTAAGGAGGGTTGTACCCCCTGGATCCACCCCTGAGTGGGGTAAGTATTAAATAAAGTGGGGGATCATGGGCAGACAGATGGACAAAATATATCAACAAATATCCATTGGGGTGGGGGGGGGGGGGGGGGGGGGGGGTTGTACATGTATCCTTAATGCACATACAAAATAACTGTATTCCTTTAATTTTCAATACATCGTTACAACATAATTAGAAAACATGGTCACCAACACTGTGCACATGGTCAAGCCTTAAAATAAAACTGTGCATTGCAACTCCATTTTTCAGTGGATACGTTGTAAAAACCCCTTCATTGTGCTGGTCGTTATTAAACCATTAGTACATGACCACACCCAGAAATGCTACAATTTTATCAATAAGCTACCTACCCATCATATGCACCACTAACAATTCTTTTGTTGTCAAACCTGATACATCTAATATACAAAATGGTTATTGTTATTGATAATACAACTAGAGTAATACTTAATAACTGAATGATATTGTTAAATATTAAATAGTTTGCTTGAATAGTAAATGTCTAACCTGACAAGTTCTTCATGACCTTCAAGTACTCTCAGACATGCTCCACATTCTATATCCCATAGTCTATAAAACAACATATTAAGGACATTGTAGCATTTATTAAACAATACACCATGACAAATACACCGTATTAATTTACATGTAGAAAAATCTCAGACATACACCACATTCTATATCCCATAGTCTATAAAACAGCATAAGGACATTGTAGCATTTATTAAACAATACACCATGACAAATACACCGTATTAATTTACATGTAGAAAAATCTCAGACATACACCACATTCTATATCCCATAGTCTATAAAACAACATAAGGACATTGTAGCATTTATTAAACAATACACCACATTCTATATCCCATAGTCTATAAAACAGCATAAGCACAACATTAAACAATGCAATGGATGAAAGGTGGATGGTCCTACTGGAGTATACGAGAGAGGTTATTAGTCGGCTAAGCATCTACATCTAATACAGCTATGTGTAGTCTAATGAAGTTGTCCTTCAGTAGCATGGTATAGTAGTATAGGGTAATTTAGAATGAAGCCTTTACTGCTGTGCGCACAGCAGTAAAGGCGTCATTCTAAATTACCCTATACAGCTATGTGTAGTCTAATGAAGTTGTCCTTCAGTAGCATGGTATAGTAGTATAGGGTAATTAAGAATGAAGCCTTTACTGCTGTGCGCACAGCAGTAAAGGCGTCATTCTAAATTACCCTATACAGCTATGTGTAGTGTGTCTAATGAAGTTGTCCTTCAGTAGCATGGTATAGTAGTATAGGGTAATTTAGAATGAAGCCTTTACTGCTGTGCGCACAGCAGTAAAGGCGTCATTCTAAATTACCCTATACAGCTATGTGTAGTCTAATGAAGTTGTCCTTCAGTAGCATGGTATAGTAGTATAGGGTAATTTAGAATGAAGCCTTTACTGCTGTGCGCACAGTAGTAAAGGCTTCATTCTAAATTACCCTATACAGCTATGTGTAGTCTAATGAAGTTGTCCTTCAGTAGCATGGTATAGTAGTATAGGGTAATTTAGAATGAAGCCTTTACTGCTGTGCGCACAGCAGTAAAGGCTTCATTCTAAATTACCCTATACAGCTATGTGTAGTCTTAGTTGTCCTTCAGTAGCATGGTATAGTAGTATAGGGTAATTTAGAATGAAGCCTTTACTGCTGTGCGCACAGTAGTAAAGGCTTCATTCTAATTCTAAATTACCCTATACAGCCATGTGTGTAGTCTAATGAAGTTGTCCTTCAGTAGCATGGTATAGTAGTATAGGGTAATTTAGAATGAAGCCTTTACTGCTGTGCGCACAGCAGTAAAGGCTTCATTCTAAATTACCCTATACAGCTATGTGTAGTCTAATGAAGTTGTCCTTCAGTAGCATGGTATAGTAGTATAGGGTAATTAAGAATGAAGCCTTTACTGCTGTGCGCACAGTAGTAAAGGCTTCATTCTAAATTACCCTATACAGCCATGTGTAGTCTAATGAAGTTGTCCTTCAGTAGCATGGTATAGTAGTATAGGGTAATTTAGAATGAAGCCTTTACTGCTGTGCGCACAGTAGTAAAGGCTTCATTCTAAATTACCCTATACAGCTATGTGTAGTCTAATGAAGTTGTCCTTCAGTAGCATGGTATAGTAGTATAGGGTAATTTAGAATGAAGCCTTTACTGCTGTGCGCACAGCAGTAAAGGCTTCATTCTAAATTACCCTATACAGCTATGTGTATTTTTAAGAGTCATTTGGTATTTTGGCGAGCATACAATACAAGTCATGTAAATACATGACAAGTATAAATACACAGAGTTCTTAGTAGATTTTGAAACAGCTTGCCCAGTAGTTGACACACATTTAGGGATATTGCATAGCCAGGTGGTTACATTCATCTTGACAGATGGTGGAATTCTACTGGTTGCCGGCATCTACTGAGATCCCTGCATATGGTTGTCATATTATTCAACATACAATAGACCAAATCGGCTAACGCAATGTTGTACCCAATTCAGATCTTTTGGGAATACGGTTCTTTGTCTGTTGTATTTCGATTTCAATAGAGCATTGACATGGAAATGTTTGGAACAAAAAGCTCTTATTCCCAAAGGTTTTGAATTGGGGTAAAGAATGTAAACATTGCATTAGCCGAATTGGTCTATGCACCCTAGTGTAGACTTCTGGGTCAAATATTATTAATTATTATATGGCACAAGCTAATTACAGTAAAATCGTGTGATCTGATTGGTTGTTTAGCGCCGGGCAAGATTCTCCAGTAATGCCCGTGGGTGATTACAGATTTTTTGACACAACAAAAACAACAATTAAAAATGACATATAATAAACATCCTAGGGTGAGTTCGATTGACCTTATTCCAGAATAGGAATACACGGAATAACATCCCTAAATCGCTGTCACACAGCTTAACAGTCCACTGTAGAATAAAACGATTCCTTGTTGTATTATAATAAAGTTACGAAGAAACAGTTTGGAATTTTAAATGTGCTGAAATAAAAGCATCGAAGTGTTTATTCCGTGTATTCCTATTCTGGAATAGAGTGAATCGAACGCACCCTTAATAACCTCGCTTGCTCGATCAGTACAGGAAAATATCAGACCTCGGTCTTTTTTGTACAAACCTTGGTCTGATATTTTCCTATGATCACCTCACGCTTGGTTACCTTAAGTACCGGTAGTTAATATTCAATGTTGCAAAGTATAGACTAACCTAATAGTGTTATCTGATGATCCACTGACAACTAGGCGGTCTCTATACTGCAGGCAAGCAATCCCTCTCCTGTGGCCATTTAACGTTCTAACAAACTCACAGGTCGATGTACTCCAAACCTAACGGTAACATTGGCACTCATTATTAGAGCCAGGATACTGACAGGGGACGGGGGATGAGGGGATGGGGCCCTAGCAAGGCGAAAAAGATACCAAAATGTACTGAGAATTGTACTATTTTTATTTATTTTTTGCTGTTAAATACATGTACATACTGCCCCGCTTGAATTTTGGGTTATGTACGGCCCTGTCAATAGTCAATAATCAGCACAAGAACATGCTTGTATAACCACAGGCTTACCAAACTCTAGGTGGGGTTCCTGTGTTAGTTGGTTGGGGTTCCTGTGGTAAGTTCTGCTCGCTCAACCATGTGAATTTGCCGTTTTTAGGTTGAAATGTTAAAGAGTTTCTAGGAGGTTTTAGTTTCCAATAAAGTGTCAAAACGAACTTTAGTCATCCTTCTTTTCAGCTGTGTGTGTTGTTTCTTCGTACGAGGTGTTTTAAGCGAGTTATTTGACATTTCCTGGTGGTGGGTTTCACGTGCATCCTGTAGGTAAATTTACACAAGGCATGCAACTTCGAGCCGTCCGAACGCTACCTCGGTCCGTATTCGCACCAAAATTCACTGTTTTTTCAAAACTCTTACTCATCTACTTCAGGGATACGAAAGACCAATGATAAACCTATGCCCTGGCCAAATTTGAGGTCGATCCATGTGAAATAAGTGATGGAACTAATTTTTTGAAAATTTATTTTAGCTTTCTCCTAGGGATCTGCAGAAAGTGCTGTCACCTTGGAATGTCAAGAATGCATTTTTCTGTCGAAATTGCCTCTGGCCTACACCATAGGGAATATTTTGCTCCAAAGAATGTTCATGATAAAATTATTCCCCATGGGGTAGACCAGAGGCAATTTCAACAGAAAATTGGGGCGTGGCTGGTTATTAAACCGGTTCAAAACTACGCCCTCGGATTTTCATTGAAATTCAAGACCTCAGGCTACCCTCGGTCTCAATGAAAGCCCTCGACCTACCTTTGGAACCTTGATATATAATTCAATATTGATAAAACAAACTCACAAGGGTGATAGTGAGTAATGCTTGTAGTTTCTAGTACCTTAATTGTTCTGTCGCCTGATGCAGACACAATGTATTTATCATCAAAGTCAACAACATTGACAGCAGCGCGGTGACCAACTAGTACTCTTCTCAGGTTTATATCAGTAGGCGATTGCATATCCCACACGGCAATCGAACGATCCTGTAGCAACAAAAAAAATTAGCATATAAAATGTGGTGTACGATGCTTTTGCAGATGACTAGATGGTCTTCATTAGCATACAAAATGTGGTGTACGATGCTGTATTGCAGATGACTAGATGGTCTTCATTAGCATACAAAATGTGGTGTACGATGCTGTATTGCAGATGACTAGATGGTCTTCACCAAAATAGGCAGTGTTCAATCCAGAAGCCAATTTAAAATGCAAATATATTGGAGCTAAGTAAAAATATATCACTGCTTGTTACCTTCACTGTGTTTATATCAATGATGAACAGAAGTGTTTTAATCCTGAGTATGCAGTATGTAAGGAATAATGTCCGAAATGTCAGTAAATTCTGTGCCATTTTTACACGGTGTTAAAGTTTCATTCTACACACTTGTTGATTGTTATACAGCAACGCAGTCTCTACTAGTTTAACCGCTAGTCCCTATAAGTAAGACAAACCTTGGAACATGTAACCATCATTCCTTCCTGGAATCTAAGATGAAGTACAGCTTCACAGTGATGGATAAGGGTGTTGAGCATTTCTCCTGAATGAACATTCCAAACTCTGCAGAGTATTAAACAATGTTAGGCAATGGACACTAAACAATGCTTTGAAGAGCTTTATACAAGAGAGAAGCAAATCTCTGGTGGGGTGTCCTATCAATCAAATATACCTGATTCTCGATAATTTTCGCAAGCACGAGGTACTTAGTTATGCAAAAATTCGGAAGCCGTATTTCGAGAGTATTTACTTTCGCGATTTGGGGGGAAAAACAGAACCATACATTTTTAATCTTTTTAGCGAGTATTAAATTTTGCGGGGTTTTTTTTAATTGTGAAAATTAGTACTTGCGAAAATTAGTGAGAATAATGTACATGTAGAGAGATTAGAGACAAATACAACGCGACGTGAGAATGCGATGTTAGATGACGAATATATCACATCCAGTCTTTGTATGACCTGTGTAACAATGTTGCAACGTCAAGTTCACGATGCCATTTCACTTCACATCCTCTTCATGATCGATGTTGAGGACGGCAACGGTCATTTTCACATTATTCGTCAGCGCACGGGTGTTGCTGCATAGCACGCAGTTGATGTATTTATATTCATAAAAATATAATGAATAACACATAAAACAATAGATAGAACGACAATATAGAATACAATAGATTCTATGAATATATTACATCAACTGAGTGCTACTTAGTTTTTCCCATCAGCGTGCACACCGTCCTCTTTCACATCGAGTCGTGTTTCGTAAATCTCTCTATCATAGCTGAACCTCTGGTACCCATGGTACATGTATAACGTGTATGTTGAATGATATATACACCTATTTCAAATGTTGTCATGATCAAAGCAACAAGCGTACATGTCTGAAGTGAATGTGATTTATGTTAATTATTTACGGTATTGTTTCACGTGCTAGACCCAGTGACAATGACTTCTCATCATACTGTAGACATAACAAAAGACCCTGTATGGCCAGTCAGAACTTTGAACACATTCTAGTGTTCGTTTGTCACAGATCTAATGAATAGTCATTAGTACATACGCGTTATATTAGACAATGTTCGTTTTGAAAGGAAGAAAATAGTAGAATATTGCACTGTTTACAGTGTGTGCAAAATACATTCATTCTCATAAAGTGTTGCCCAGATGTTTCTTCCTTTCTACAATACTACAACTACAAAAAGTCACATGATTCATTATGTTTCAATTTCTGCGCGCGGAACTGTGAGTTGATACCAGCGCCATTACATTCAGTTCTCACAATGCCGTGTACTTTTGCATCTCAAATTGAAATATTCCATGTGAGTTTTCCACGTGAAGAAGTAATGAATCAAATGATGAATAATGAATCACATGACTTTATTGTAGTATTGTAGTCTTTTCATCTGTACAACCTTTTTGAGAATGACTGTATGTGTGACCATCTTTGCCACAATTTGTACTATTATGCAACCACCCCAAGATGAAAGTTGTGACTGATAAGTTTGCAATAGACTTCTGTCAAGTTGAACCTCCACTAACATCCCATAAGTGGACACCCACCATGAGCAGACACCCACCATGAGAGGGGACACCCACCATGAGAGGGGGCACCCACCATGAGAGGGGACACCCACCCATGAGAGGGACACCCACCATGAGAGGGGACACCCACCATGAGAGGGGACACCCACCATAATCGGACACCCACACATAATTGGACACCCACCATAATCGGACACCCACCATAATCGGACACCCACCATAAGTGGACACCCACCATACGTGGACACCGACCATGAGCGGGGACACCCACCATTAGCAGGGACAACCACCACCCACCATAAGTGGACAGCCACCATAAGTGGACACCCACCATACGTGGACACCCACCATAAGTGGACACCCACCATACGTGGACACCCACCATAAGTGGACACCCACCATGAGTGGACACCCACCATGAGTGGGGACACCCACCATGAGTGGGGACACCCACCATGAGCGGGGACACCCACCATGAGCGGGAACACCCACCATGAGCGGACACCCACCATGAGTGGACACCCACCATAAGTGGACACCCACCATACGTGGACACCCACCATGAGTGGGACACCCACCATGAGCGGGGACACCCACCATGAGCGGGAACACCCCCACCATAAGTGGACACCCACCATGAAGTGGACACCCACCATAAGTGGACATCCACCATAGCGTGGACACCCACCATGAGCTGGGACACCCACCATGAGTGGGGACACCCACCATACGTGGACACCCACCATAAGTGGACATCCCACCATGAGCGCGGACACCCACCATGAGCTCACACCCACCATAAGTGGACACCCACCATGAGCGGGGACACACCCACCATGAGCTGGGACACCCACCATGAGTGGACACCCACCATGACGTGGGGACACCCACCATAGTGGACACCCACCATAAGTGGACACCCACCATCAGCGGGGACACCCACCATAAGTGGACACCCACCATACGTGGACACCCAAAGTGGACACCCAATCAGACACAACACGGTCACTGCACAGAACCAAACCGCAAAGTACTACCTCCCACTCATACGAAAATGACTATTTCTTTTGCCATTATCAGCTCACATGGGGCCAGACATTATATTTTTGTTGGGCTGAGACAGTAGAATCACACAAGTTTGTAACTTGAGTTACATAGACAATGAAATGATCTATTACCTTGATGGTATTATCTCTAAGACCACTAACAATCTTCTGGTCATCATACTGCAGACAGTAAACTCCTTTGCTGTTTTCACTTCGACAGTAAATTCTGTGTAAAGCATGATGGCCACACCGCCAATTTGTTTCTATAGTCTAATAAAACACAACACAATCAGTTATCCATGTTATATAGTTATCAGTCAATCCATTCATTCATCCATTTATTTATTCATCCATTCATTCAGCCATTCATTCAGCCATTCATTCACTCATTCATTTATTTATTCATTCATCCATCCATTTATTCATTCATCCATTTATTCATTCATTTATTTATTCATCCATTCATTCAGCCATTCATTCACTCATTTATTTATTCATTCATTCATCCATCCATTTATTCATTCATCCATTTATTCATTCATTCATCCATTTATTCATTCATTCTTCCATCCATTTATTCGTTCATTCATCCATCCATTTATCCATCCATCCATAATTCATTCATCCATCCATAAATTCATTCATCCATCTATTCATCCATCCATAAATTCATTCATTCATCCATCCATAAATTCATCCATCTATTCATCCATCCATTTATTCATTCATTCATCCATCCATTTATTCATTCATCCATAAATTCATTCATTCATCCATTCATCCATCTATTCATTCATCCATTTATTCATTCACTCATCCATTTATTCATTCATTCATCCATTTATTTATTCATCCATCCATCCATTTATTCATCCATCCATCCATTCATCCATCCATTTATTCATTCATTCATCCATCCATTTATTCATCCATCCATCCATAAATTCATTCATCCATTTATTCATCCATCTATTCATTCATTCATTTATTCATTCATCCATTTATTCATTCATTCATCCATCCATCCATAAATTCATTCATCCATCTATTGCTGGTTTGCACTTACGTCATCGTAAAATTATCTGGGTCTTATATTGAGTATAATTGAACAAAAGGTCTTACGACCAAAAGAGCAGTCAAAATCATGTATCTCCACCAAATTTTGAGTTATAAGAAGCTTTCAATGCCAAGATATGAGCAATCAAATGTGCGCATTATTTAGTGTGAATGTATAAGCCGCCATCTTGGTGTACAACCGTAGTACACCAACATGGCGGCCAAAACACCGAGGATCAAAATCACGTTAATATTACAAACAACTCAGTTTCTCAATAGAGATATTAATCAAATCAAACTTACATACCATTTACGAAGTAAAAAACGTAACATTTGAAGCAAATTTCCCTAATTCTCTGGTTTTAGAATACACGTGACAGTGTTGCATGACAGAAATTGACTCTCAATAAATCAGAAACCAAACATCGAAAGTACACATAATTTTTTGTGAAGACTTTTCTTATGGATATAAACAAAATATCAAACAAACAGTTTTGTACGATGAATATTTTAGATTTTAGCGTTTTGATGACGTCATGTGCAAACCAAGAATTCATTCATCCATTTATTTATTCATCCATCCATTTATTCATCCATCCATCCATCCATTCATTCTTCCATATATTTATTCATCCATTCATCTATTTATTCATCCATCCATCCATCCATTCAATCTTCCATAAATTTATTCATCCATTCATCTATTTATTCAACCATCCATTTATTTATTCATTCTTCCATCCATTCATTTATTGACTTATTACTCGGGCCCTTCCGAAGGAAGCCCGAGTTAGAAAATACACTTTCTTTTTTTTATTTTTATTCTTTTTTTTGATTTAAATAAGGTGATGGAATGAAGAAAAAATGCGAAGAATGCGATGTATTTGATCCTATCGAGTTTCAAGATTTCTCATCATAGATCTTCAAGCTATTAAGTTCAGGATTGTAGTTGATCATTCCACGATGAAGCTAAGGCGCGTTTGCTTTTGTTATAAATGAAACGACATCTTTCAGAGTGGGCCCACACGAATAGCCGTATGCTTTTGTCTGTGAAATGAGCCTGTTTAAAGCCCGTGTTTTATCGGCTGTTCTATAACGCCTTTCCACGAACTCGAACTCATATCCAAAAATGAATTGAGACAAAGGCGATCGAGCAAGGTCAATGTTCGAAAATCCGTGTTCTTTTCAGTAAGATGACAGTTGTAAAGTGATCCTTATCTGAGTCATACATCTATTACGCGACCTAATTTTAGAACCGTTGATTTAAAACCGAATTTCCACGCTCAAAACAGGTCAGTGAACGGCAAAAACACAATCGAAATCAAAACGTCCTTAGATTTTAGGGATCTATTACAGAAGAAGACGCTCAATGACGAGGGAGACTTGTGTCTGACTCATAGATAAAGATCTCCGCGGACTCTTGTTATAATTAAACTCACGACCAACGCCGTACAACGGTCATGTATAACTCCATCTATTGACAGAAAGCTATATGTACAGAAGTCATGCAAACAGTCGAGCCAGTCGAGTTATTTTCAGTAACTCATGATGGATGTTTATTTTATTCCACGTTTGAAAAATTCAGAAGTTATTTTATAGCACAGTGCTAATGTTAACAAATGCTTGTACATGTATCTTACCTCTAAGTCTTTTATAATTGCTGGATATAATCTTCTATAATAATCATTATTGGGTGGGTCTGGGACCTTTGATTTAAATAAATACTGACCCCTGAAATGAAGAAATTGCTTGGAATAAACATTGGAATGAACAAACAATCAGAGACAAATTGGTCATCACTGACTTAAAATTACTGAGAAGGATCGAGGTGTACCTCCGCCATAAAGCAGATTTCGTATGACTGTGAAAAACTTACAGCACGGGCGTTCCGTGCCATGACTGTGATGATACAGGATTTCGAATGACCCGTGCTGTGACCATACCGTGCGCCGTGGTTTTTCACAGTCATACGAAATCTGCTCTATCTCCACTCTACATTACAGCACAGGGCCGTGAGGGGCATACTGCATGTATGTACACACACCTATTTCAAAAAACGTTGTCGCGTTCAAAGCAACAAGCGTCAAGCCAAGACCGAAGTGAATCCTGGTTTTGTGCTGTCAAATTATTCAAATGTGAAAATGTTCAACTTTTGTAATTAGTCCTTATAGAAACAATTGTGATTTAAATAATAATTATTGTCAGCACAAAACCAGCATTCACTTTGGTCTTGGCTTGACTCTTGTTGCTTCAAACGCAACGTTTTTTTTAATAAATTGATAGGTGTATACATGTACATACATGTATAATATAAATAAATAAATATTTTACTCAGTAGATCCACGAAGTGGCTATTCTTCTACTGGCACTCACTCACTACCACTACATTAGATTTTATTTTATACAACAACTCAAAACTCACATGTTGATTTTTGCTGAGGGAGGAAAAACTGGAGAACCCGGTGAAAAAACGCTCATGGCATGTAGAGAACAACACATCAAACAAACTCAATTCACATATGACCCGAGCCGGGAATTGAACCCGGGCCACAGTGGTGAAAGGCCAGCGCTCTCACCACTCGGCCAACCATGCAATATATATGTGATCACTCTACCTCATAATCATATAGAGATACTAATCTTACCATCCTTGTCGTTCTGATAGTCCCTGCCACAGTGGATCTGTTCTAACTTTTCGTTCAATCAGTTTCTTCCATAGCATGCCATCAGCGATGACCCTTCTCCATTCTTTACAAACTACTTCAGCGGCACATAACGACTTTGCATCCAAGAATGAAAGAATACTCTCTGCTATATGGTCAAGACCTTTGGCTGCAAGTAGACAATAACCAAGTTTATTATTCCACTTGTGTTTACCATATAAGGGCAAGACACCACGCAAAATATGCCACACGAATTACATAGCAAAAATGGCTCGCAAACTTCAGGATAGCAAAAAACAAAAAAATTTCAGGAAACAAAGACACAAAAGTGACTTGTGATAATAACCCAAATTCTGATGGTTGGACAGATACGGTAATACTATAGTACTTGCGGATATTTTAAATTTTGATCAGAGCTCACCCTACAGGTTCTTGAGCGAATACTACGCAATTCGTAAAATATCCACGCCTATTATCTGTCAAACCATCAAATACATGCGGATATTTTACTCATTGCTTGTATTTTTCCTCACCCTATGGGCTCAGAAAAATACTATGCAACTCGTAAAATATCCACGCGTATTAGCTGTCAAACCATCAAATAAGCTGTATAGATTATACAACTTGTAATCTTACAGTACAAATATGATCATTTGGCACGTGATCTGTTTCATGAAAAGTGTACATGTAATAACCTCTACATATTGAAATCTATTGCTGCTGTAATTAATTATGACAAATCAATGAACTTGAGAGCTATGAGCTGAGAATGGCAAAAAAGAAATGTATCATTTTGATTTGATAATGATGTTGTGCAACATTGAAACGCCGTCTTAAAACATGTACATTGTACTTACTGCTGATACTTATAGTTATTATTATTATTATTATAGTTAAAATGTTTAAAAATTAAAAATTAAAAATAAATATTATTATTGATTGCGGAAAACATTGAACAAGGGAAATTAGTGATAAGTATAAAATTAAATATAACTAACTAGCTATTTATGGATAATATAATAATAATGAATAATAATGTTTCACACTTTTTATATAGTGCAAATATTTATATACACCTAATTTCAAAAACGTTGACCAATAATAATCAAAAAAGCCAAATAGGATTTCATTAAAAGACAAAAGAAGTGCACTCAAGCTGAACTGTTTCTTTTGTCTTTTTGAATGAATTCGTATTTGGCTATTTGGACAACGTTTTTGAAATTAGGTGTATATATACATGTATTTGATCAAATGCGCTTTGAGCCTTCTTTCTTCAAGTCAGTAAGGTTAGGCCACACACACCGGGTCCCTGGTGCCCTTATTATTATTATTATTACTAACTAGCTACTTATGGATAACATCAATATTATTGTTTGTTTTCTTCACTTATTATAAAACACACATTCAAACACTGTAATCATAGCCTATTGTCAAAAGGTCAAATGTAATCATTTACAACAAACATTTGACATGTTTCCTTTTAGTCTTGTTGAAGGCACTTGAGTGGTAGATCTGTTAACAACATTGATGTCAAGGAAATACTCTTATAATATTAATTTTACTCAACCATAATATTGTTAAATTTAGGGCTGTTTTACACGGTATTGCATGTATTTGTTTAATACACTCAGGAAAGTTAGTTGTTTAAATACGAGGCAATCCTGAGGCAATAATATTATTAAAGACAGGTTGCCAAATTAAGCAGGCATATCTGCTACATGTACGATAATTGGGACCAAATCAGTATGAAATCAAGCCTTGTATACCTTGTACTTTACTCCCAGGGGGAAGCACACTTGTCAAACCCATACTGAATTGCACTACACATACTCATTATATACATTGTACAAATGTACATTGCAAAGGGAGTACCCCCCTCCCTGGACATTGTACATTGTGTATACAGTTGAACCTCTACTTTTTTGGGGGGAGGAATTCTTAATATAGGGCTAACCTCCGAATTTCCTTTTGTAAGATTATTTTGTACATGTGTCTTCAATAAAGTGTTATTATTATTAACAGCCACCTCCCCACAATGGCCTCTGTGTAACGGCCACGGTTTTTTTTGTCTCGGCCACCAGCAAGCCCATATTATTTATATGTTTTTAAAACCTCCACACAGGGTTAGTCATTGTATCTACCAATACAAGTGATTGAGTTTATCAAGCTTAGTTGACAATGCTGTCACCGATACCACAAGACAAACTACTGCTAACATTCACATTTGCTGCACAACTCTTACAAGCTATTATTTTGATGTGTAACGAGTGTCATTAGTTATTTGAGTTGTACATGTACAAATGTACAAAGAGTGATATCCAGATTTTTAAAACCACAGTTTCTTTGATCTCTAAATGCCATCAATCTTGTGAAAGTGATTTGATTAAGTACTTAGTTTCTTTCTGGTAGACCAAACACTGCATCCACCAGTAATCACTACAATCACTACTGACAGTACGTGTACTGTACATGTACATGTATGTACATCACATGTATTGAAAGCATAATCAAACCAACTGAAAAGCATTATTATATTGTTACATGACTTGTACATGTAAAGAAATCTAGCCCTGCATGTTGGTTTATCTGAGATGACATTACATAAGTACTATTACACACAAACACAAATACAAAATAATATATTATTGCTATTCAGAATGGGATCAAGCTGTAAAGATGAGTATCATAATATTCAATATAAATCGTCGTTTGTCATCCACATGTCATAAATATTGGAGATGCTCAGTGGATGGCATGGCTTGCTTGTGGTTTCCCCTTATCAACCAGGGAGCTTGTAAGATATGTTTGCTATAGAGAACTGCTGTTCCTGAATCAACAGTAAAGCATACTAAAAAGTGACCTTGTTCTCAAGCATGGAACAACATGATCACCTAGAAACCATTCAAGTATATGCATCAGACCAACGGAGAGTGATATGACTTGTATATAATTTTATACCAATCATCTCTCTTTATATAACTTAATACTGTACATTACTGATTAGTACAGATAGGACCAAATTTCAACACAAATTATTTTCGCAGATGTAATCTTTATTAGTTATGTCTAAGGCGCAGTAGTCTGGCCATCTAAACCCTGTGTACGTCATATAAAGATCATAATAGTCGACGAACTAATGTCGAGGAAGTTAGAACACAAATGGTTCACAGTTGCTCTCCATTCCTTCATGTCTGGTGAGCCAAGGACGGGGAGAAATGGCAGAATATCCTACCCACTACACTACCCAAGGATATATTAACACCACAAGGCACTAACCTAGTACATAACCACGGCTTTAGTGGTATAATGAGAGTATAAACCCACCTGGTAATGCTGTAATGAAGTCCCTTTGAAGCATAGGTTTTAGATAAGCATTCACATGGCCGTGTTGGTAGTGACACATTCTCGACAGCAAATATTCCACAAACTGGACTTGTTCGCTCTCCGTCCATTTCTCAAAAGTTCTCATGCAGTAATCCCGTTGTTCGTTGTACAGCTTTAAGCGCTCTTCGTCCTCGTCGGACTTCTTGAAGTCTTCGTCTGTTGCCATGTTCGCCTAAAGAAACATGGAGTTTGGGGGAACAACAACACAAGTTAGTTCGGTTCTTCAGTGAAATACTCCCGAAGAATCGAGACATTTTTGCGATACGAGACCACCAACATATCGTGGGATATTTACTTTTTCATCCTTGCTGTCGTATTCAATCAATTCGCCGCTCATTTTTATAAAAATATCGATGTAATATCCTCAAAAATAAATGCAAAATCCAAAAATTTAGCTTCGTTTCTGCCTACTCGAGTGACATCACTAGACACTGTACTGAGCATGCGCAGTCTTATCGATTACTGGAGTCCAGTCCCCTAGTTTACGCCTTGGCCGGAAGTTCGTTGGATATTCATGAGTGGCCGCCTTTTTCTTCCGTGAAAGCTTCGCCAAGAAGGCACCGACGTGGAAAAAGACGCAAACGGAAATGTCAACCGAGATAATTACTACAACAAGAGAATTTCCTTTTATAATATTCACCGGCTTTACCTCAGCGTTCCCTCCTGTGGACTCACTGAAGGGCAACAATGATTCCATGACGTCACTACAGTGTATCGTGACTTTTTCTTCCTAAGCTTTCATACTTTATCAGTTCGTATGGATTCACGTAGACATTCAGCGGCATCAGTGAATTGGAAGCATAAATGTTTTCAAACATACATCCGCTCGGTAATGTATGGCTTTCGTGACTTTGGGTATTCAGGTGATATATGCCAGTCATATATAATCCAGTAGATTGTCCGCAGACTGGCGGTCGTTATTTTAAGGAATCACGAACGTGTTATTATATATCGTCAAGATATATGCTGGAAGAAATCAGTTTTCGAAATTATCGTGTCATTGTGATATATATGGCGGCACGCGACATTTGTATTGAAGTAACATCCCGAGGGTATCATATTCTAATGGTCTCTTATCAATAGACCAAATCGGCTAACGCAATGTTGTACCCAATTCAGATCTTTTGGGAATACGGTTCTTTGTCTGTTGTATTTCGATTTCAATAGAGCATTGACATGGAAATGTTTGGAACAAAAAGCTCTTATTCCCAAAGGTTTTGAATGGGGGTAAAGAATGTAAACATTGCGTTAGCCGAATTGGTCTGATTAAAAGTTGCCCACTAAGTAGTCAAAAGTGTCACGCAAAAGCAGAAAACCTAACAAAGAAGCAAAATGAGTAAAATGCTTACCGCAAGAGCAAAGTTCTGCTAAGAAACTGGGCATTAATCGCATCACCAATAGATGATAAGCAGGTGATGGGCTGGGAAAAGTATAAGCTCCATATCAATTCAGCGGCTTTTGAAGGAAAATTCCTTCTTTTTACTTTCATTTTCTTCTTTCATACATTTCCCTATGTTATAGCATGCAATACCTCGTATACACTGGAAAAATCGTACGTTCTTGGCCAGCCGAGGGTACTGATTCCGTGAATTTCGTGTAAATTCCGTGTAAATTCCGTGTAAATTCCGTGTAAATTCCGTGTAAATTCCGTGTAAATTCCGTGTAAATTCGTGTACTGTTCCGTACTGAGTTCCGTGTACTGATTCCGGTGTAAATACAAACCGACGTCCGGTTGGCTCAGTTGGTTGAGTACCGGTCTATTGTGCGGGAGGTTCGTGGTTCAAGTCCCGGTCGGACCATTACTCAGGGTTTTAGAATATTTGAGGAGAAGGTGCTACCTTTGTAATTACATCTACAAATGATTAGACCTTCACGTCTTCTCGGACAAGCACGTTAAACCTGAGGTCCTGTCTCCCAACCCTAATCTAACCTGTTTCACGGGGGACATTAAGAACCTGTTGAACTCTTCGTGAGTGGGGGGATTGTTACCCGGTCCAACAGCCTACTTCAAATTGGAGGCATAACACACTAACATACTAACTCCTCATGATTGTAAGCTGCTCGGCTGCCGTATAGGCCTGCGCCTTCATTTGGAGCCCGGAAAAAGTCCTCCATATATCGAGTTGTAAAGCGCATTGAGACAATGTGAATTGCGCGTGCTATATAAGAAACGATTTATTATTATTATTATTAAATTCCGTGTAAATTCCGTGTACTGATTCCGTGTACTGCATGATTCTGTGTAAATTCCGTGTAGTGATTCCATGTAGTGATTCCGTGTAGTGATTCCGTGTAAACTGATTCCGTGTAAATTCCGTGTAAATTCCGTGTAGTGATTCCGTGTAAATTCCGTGTACTGATTCCGTGTACGTACTGATTCCGTGTACTGATTCCTTGTACTGATTCCGTGTACAGCTGATTCCGTATACTGATTCCGTGTACTGATTCCGTGTACAGCTGATTCCGTGTACTGATTCCGTGTACTGATTCCGTGTACAGCTGATTCCGTGTACTGATTCTGTGTAACCGTGTAAATTCCGTGTAAATTCCGT
This sequence comes from Actinostola sp. cb2023, assembly GCA_033675265.1. Taxonomy (NCBI): domain Eukaryota; kingdom Metazoa; phylum Cnidaria; class Anthozoa; order Actiniaria; family Actinostolidae; genus Actinostola; species Actinostola sp. cb2023. Next base: position 208,283 of record JAUJYZ010001556.1, on the reverse strand, counting down.
GTAAATTCCGTGTAGTGATTCCGTGTAGTGATTCCGTGTAAACTAATTCCGTGTAAATTCCGTGTAAATTCCATGTAGTGATTCCGTGTAGTGATTCCGTGTAAACTGATTCCGTGTAAATTCCGTGTAAATTCCGTGTAGTGATTCCGTGTAAATTCCGTGTACTGATTCCGTGTAAATTCCGTGTAAATTCCGTGTACTGATTCCGTGTACTGATTCTGTGTAAATTCCGTGTAGTGATTCCATGTAGTGATTCCGTGTAGTGATTCCGTGTATACTGATTCCGTGTAAATTCCGTGTAAATTCCGTGTAGTGATTCCGTGTAAATTCCGTGTACTGATTCCGTGTACTGATTCCGTGTACTGATTCCGTGTACAGCTGATTCCGTGTACTGATTCTGTGTAACCGTGTAAATTCCGTGTAAATTCCGTGTAAATTCCGTGTAAATTCCGTGTAAATTCCGTGTAAATTACATGCATGGTTTGAGACATTTTCACATAATTTGTTTTATAGTTAAACTATATGCCGAAAAGAACATATTTATATGTGGGTTCCCTGTGGTAAACCAGTGTCAGATATCAGATTCAATGATGCAGCGCATGCGCAGTGATCTTGGCGTTTTTTTGCTCGGAAAGTTTCGACAGTAAAATCACCAGACAGCCGGACACTCTGACATACATGGCTCACATATTTTTTTTTATTGTTATGCGATTCTAATGGTGCTGAATTACTAAGTGCAGAGATGGATTTCAAGTTTTTTAATTCCAAGATTGTTCCTTGAACTCTTACTCTTACTCTTATTTTTTTTAAACTGAGCCGATGAGAAAATGGCGTCTTCTTCCAAGGCTACAGACACATGCCACTGGAAGAAAGGAACATAAAGATATTAGTTTTAATATACGTCGTATATATAATCATCATCCTGATAATTTACCACCAACAAATGATTGATAATAATAATAATTTATTGATTTGTATTGAATGAATGAATAAACCTTTATTTAAACAGGATTGCCCTTTCAGTGTATATAATACATTGTTATCAATAGGAGCCCTACTGCGCATATAGAATGAGAATTGTCGTAAGCGCATTACATGCATGGACTATTATGCTCCGGCCGTCCACACTACACCGTTTTTGTCGTCCGGTTGACTGAAAACCGACTATATAGGCTACAAAAATAACGAACTCACGTTCTCGTTCTCTTTGCATCGTCAAACATAGGCATTTCACGTTGTAGTTTTGCACAGAACGCCTGAAGTTAAGACCAGATCGAGCTCATTTCATACATTCCAACAAGAAGTTATTGAATTTTGTAATTAGCGCTATTGTTTCTCTGACGTCGTCGTCGTCCATTCCGTCCTCGATGCTAAAGGTCCCTAATCATTCTCATCATATTATGTTTCACACCTACCTAATACAGCCCCGGCAGCATCCACAGCCGGCACAATCTGCATTGCTGTTGCAAAACTTTGGACAAACTCCAGGATCATCGACTTCAGTACGTGAGTGTCTTCAAGTAATCGCCCCTCCGTGCTGCCTCGTGGCTCCTGTTCATGCGAAGTAAGAATGGTTATATATTCGATCGCCTCTTTGTTGACTGGCCGGTCATATTACTTAGCGCGCTCCAGAGTTTCATTCACAGCATGTGACTGTATGATCAGGGCCGTACATAACCCAAAATTCAAGGGGGGGCAGTACGTATTTAACAGCAAAAAATAAATAAAAATAGTACAGTTCTCAGCCGTACTTTTTGGTATCTTTTTCGCCCTGCTAGGGGGGGGGGGGGGGGCAACTGCTCCCCCTGCCCCTGTGCTGTGTACGGCCCTGATGATAATGAAACATGTGACTGATTTTTGTTTCCTTTTCAAAAGACACGTATGAAGTATAAGACTTGTTCGTTGTGATGTGACGGAGTAGCAGTTATAGAATCATTGTGGACAGCCTCTCCGGCAGGGGTAGGGCTGAAAGGGAAAGGGAAAGAAGGAGCGGGTGGGGGAGGACAGACAGAAGGAGAAACTCTCCCTAGCACTGAGCGTCTCGTATACGGTACAGCTAAATATCATCGTTCATCAGGCATATACAACTTGCGTGCGTGTATATTAAATTAGCTTGCCAATGAGTCTCATGCATGCATAATAATAATAAGTCATTTGATATAGTCCAATGACTCTCTTTCCCCCGCGACTCGACTTCAGCTAGTAAGAGCGGATAGAAAGTGCATGAGTCGAGTCCGGGACTGGACTATCATTTATGCTAAACATCTAACAATTAGAAGACAGAATATTTTCTCGATAACATGCGTGCGTACTTAATTCTCTACGTGTTCTGCACGCTCAATTGTTTAGGAGTGGACCGCTGCATTCAGTATGTTCTGCACACAACGGACCTCTGATTCTTTATCTATCAAAACAAATCATGCTAAACTTACAACGACACAGCCAACAAGACTACCAGACACACCAATAACAGCTTTTTATCCATCATTGCTAAAACTCTGAAATGATAGGAAATAAAAGTACAATGTATCGCTTCTTTTGCTTTGTGATCGTGAAAGCGAAAACGGCCCAACAACACCAACTGCCAAATTAACAATGTTGGGTGATATTGGGAGCGGCGTTTAATTGCACGTAGCTTTATAAGCTTACCTTTAGGAATAGTGATGATCAGTTGCTTCAATTCTGCTAAACGTTCAAAGAGCACTGAATCGACACTGATTGCAATTAGTAATATTAATACGACCAGAGCGCTAGCTACCTATTGGTTAAGCTATCAATCAATGATTGAAACAATTGTTCACTTAGTTCTGAAGGGCGTTCCACTGGGGAAAAACATGTTAATTGTTATTGACGGTTAGTTAAGCTCCTGAGGGGTGTGAATAATTAAGAGATAATACGTATATGGAAATGAAAAGTATTATGACACACGCTAGCGTTCTTGACTGAACCAAACTATCACTGACAATATCAGGTTATTTCACAAAATGACTTGTCTTTCATGAATTTTTTTATTGTGCATTGCGAAATTTTGTATTCAAATTGTAAACGTACAGCCAGTTTTCATCAGACACTTGTTGAATTAGCTGCATAATCAAGAACACTTTGAATCGCGATCAAAAAACAAAATGCTTCTTCAGAGGGAATGTCGTTGCATGGTCGATCACGTAAAACGGTCGTTCGATTCCCCGCACGTATCATGAAACAAGAACTCACATGCACTGAAACATAGATGTATACTATATAAAAACTGGCAGTTACATTTACAATTTTAATACAAGCACATATACGTACAGCCAGTTTTCATCAGACACTTGTTGAATTAGCTGCATAATCAAGAACACTTTGAACCGTGATCAAAAACAAAATGCTTCTTCAGAGGGACTGTTGTTGCATGGTCACGTAAAACGGCCGTTCCCCGGAGTCCAGTCAATCTGTGGTTTGAGATCAAACTAATTGTAATAGAATGTTTTTCACTGTTAAGATATCAAGAGAGGTGACCTAAGTAACATACTAAAAATCCCAAAAAATCCCTTCGGTGGAACATCCCGAAAATTGGAATTAAAGATATTGATGTTTCACCACAGGGTTCCCGCATCATGAAAAAACCCAGCCAAGCTGTTGTTTGAGGTCTAACAAATTGCAACAGAAATAATTTTACTTCCATATGACAGAGAGGAGTGACCTAAGTAACATATTGAAAATCCCACAAAATCCCATAGAAGAAAACATCCCAGAATTTGAATTAAATATTTTCATGCCTCACCACAGGGTTCCCACATCATAAAAATGTAATATCCCACAAAATCATTTTCTCTTGACAAAATATATTCTTTTGAAATAATTTTGGAAGTTTTTCAGATTACAAGTGTCTGAGAATGATAAAACTAGTTTGACAACTTTGATATTGGTCTTTTTGAGTAAAAACAAACAAGGAGTTTTAGGGGGGAGGGGTAGGGAATTAACTGGTAAACTCTTATAAATAACCACAAATTGGCTCTTGAAATTGATAACCTCGGATCACTGGCTTCAGAGTGAGGAGCTCGAGGCCAGGACATGGGTGCTGGCGGCAGGTCATTTTTTTACTATTGTTGTTTATATTTCAATTATTTTCATATCAAATCAATTCGTTATTAAAGTTGTTCATTTGTCATCTCCAAAGGCTTTTATTATATGACGCACGCTCTTCGCGTCCAAATAACAGTATTTTCGAGTCCAAATACATCCCGCGTTATTACACGGTTTAGGAGCCGTTAAAGATGTTATAAACACTGTTGTGTGAACTTGCTTAAACCTTAAAAATTGCCTGAAACTGAAACTGTCCCTTTGGCAATGTTTACGACAAAGCAAAACTTCAGTTATGACTCCTGCACGTGAAAATGTCAATCTATTTACAGTTATATTGGGTCGGCATGGGAACGAATCGGGAGGAGATTAGATGAACAGTAAAGGCGAGATCAAACGGTGCATGATAGTCGATGATAGTCGATGATAGTTGAAATATCACCAACTATCATCAGGATCGACTATCATCAACTATCACGCACCCGATCAAACGAAGAAAAACTATCATCGACTATCATGAACTTTTTGAACATGTTCAAAGTGCATGATAGTCGATGATAGTCGATGATAGTCGATGATAGTTTGCGATCAAACGTGATCGCGCGTTTCAACTAATATCGACTATCATCGACTATCATCGACATCGTTTGATCGCGCCTTAACAATTAAGATGGAGGCACTGGTGGATGATCAAAGGTGATCACTACAGACCCTAGTAGACTGAGACACTAGACTAGCCAGTTAATCCAGCCTACTATCCAGGAATCTATCCAGCCGACCGTTAAAACTCTGCTAACTTGTTTGACACAGTAATAAAGTTTACCCGGTATGTAGTGCCGGTCTTCGTGCACTGCGGAGCGCAGCCCGGGAGTTCCATCCATGAAGCTGTTGAAGACTTGATAGAGTGATTCCAATAAACCTGGGCATTACTAACTACACCAATACACACTATTAGACACTCACTCTTTTGTTTTCTTTTGTTTCTTTGCATCTAATAAACACTGACAGCTAATTAGTATATAGTGCCCAGGTTTCGAGTGATTCCAATAAACCTGGGCATTACTAACTACACCAATACACACTATTAGACACTCACTCTTTTGTTTTCTTTTGTTTCTTTGCATCTAATAAACACTGACAGCTAATTAGTAGTGCATGCCCAGGTTTAGAGTGATTCCAATAAACCTGGGCATTACTAACTACACCAATACACACTATTAGACACTCACTCTTTTGTTTTCTTTTGTTTCTTTGCATCTAATAAACACTGACAGCTAATTAGTATATAGTGCCCAGGTTTCGAGTGATCCAATAAACCTGGGCATTACTAACTACACCAATACACACTATTAGACACTCACTCTTTTGTTTTCTTTTGTTTCTTTGCATCTAATAAACACTGACAGCTAATTAGTAGTGCATGCCCAGGTTTAGAGTGATTCCAATAAACCTGGGCATTACTAACTACACCAATACACACTATTAGACACTCACTCTTTTGTTTTCTTTTGTTTCTTTGCATCTAATAAACACTGACAGCTAATTAGTATATAGTGCCCAGGTTTCGAGTGATCCAATAAACCTGGGCATTACTAACTACACCAATACACACTATTAGACACTCACTCTTTTGTTTTCTTTTGTTTCTTTGCATCTAATAAACACTGACAGCTATTTAGTAGTGCCCAGGTTTATTGGAATCACTCTAAGACCACCAAAATATCAACTAAATAGAAACTAATTTCACCATAAGAACAATAAAAGAGGCCGTAAGTGAGGAATGATCATGTTATGGTTTTCAATGATACAACCTACTTGTCCATCTTTGATTTTGTTTCACGGGTATAATTATGTATAATAATAACACGAATGAGGAGAGATTTGGATAAACATTTAATAAGAAAACATTGCGACAGTAAAACTCTAAAATTCATACTAAAGATATAGTATTATACTAGTCGTTTCTGGTAGAAAGTGAAGTGCTGCGAGTTGTGCACTGCCGTACAGTACATGGTAACACATAAAAGTGAAATGTAGCTGTCAATGCATACATGTGGTTGTCCCTTAATTTTCAGCAAGGTGCATTAGTTGTAAAATAAAATAATAAAAATGTGGTATAATAATAATAATAACTTTATTACTGTGTCATGTGTTCTAGCTTACAAGAAACCTATTTCCCTCCCAAATATCTACTGATTCTCATTCCCACCCTTGTCCCATTGTTCCCATCCCACATCTCCATTGATTCTCATTCCCATCCCGGTCACATTGTTCCATTCCATGTCTCTATTTTAAAATTATCATTCCCACCCGCTATAATAATCTGGTCATGGACAGACAGCTATAGACATGCACCAGCACTAAAAGCATGCAATACTTTGCACTATTTATGTTACACGCTTGTAATAGTTTGTACTCTACTGATATGCAGTATTAAATTAATACAAATATGGATTCAATGAAATAGAGAATTGTGTTTGGTGTATATTATATACAATGTTACTGGCCAGATATCAGGAAAGATGTCGAAGCCTCATAGCAGACTTGTAGAAGATAAAAGTACATCAGGTTGGATCGTATAATTTGATTCAGTAGTTGCCTCAATGCCAATGGCAATGGTATGGGCCGGATTGGTTTGACGAAGACCAACGAGCTCGATCAGGTAGATAGGTCAGCGACAGCATCGGGGATACTAACTGTGTCTTTCAAAAGTATTCAAGTACATGCTGTCTCCTTCGGTCAACTCTGATCGACTCACTGTAGAAGTAACTTAAGCTTATGCACCTATCAAAGTTAACCCCGTGGGGGGGGGGGGGGGGGGAGTGCGGGCAAGGGGTGGGGATTTGAAAGTGTTGGAGGTCCCCTCAGTCGGGCATTTGATTGTTTGTTGCGTCCCGAGGGTCGAGGCATTTGATCTGACCGTGAAGTGACTGAGCTCTAGTTGCAGGCATGGTTACCAAGCATCTGTACATGTGCTGTCGGTACTTCGGTACTTCCAGTACTTGCAGTTCGAAAAGACTTTTATCTGCAATTTTCAATCATCATACAAGAAATTGTTTGTTTTGAGGAAGTTTGTACTCCCAGGTATATAATTGGACAGAAATATCAAGTGTTTGTACATTAAAAACGGCTGGTTTGCCATGTATGACCGACCGATTCAGCGATTGTGCACGTCATGCCAAAAGGAAAGAACCTGATGGCCAAGAACAGCCAATTTATTAGATTTGCTGTGACAGTTGTGGCCTTTGGCACCATATGGTTTGCGTTGGAATTTATGGCGATGAAACACCAGATCACTGGCAGTGCTCTACCTGTATGGAGTCATGGGAGGAGTGAAGGGCATGTTTTCTATTTGTTCCCTCACTTTCAAGAGAAAAAAAGAGATGACATGTTTTGAATGGATATGGAAATAGTTGTTTCTGCCCTTGCATGGGTGGGTCTTTTTTCATTCATTTGATCTGAATTTGTTTCCTCACCCTCGGGATTTTGAACAAAATTTGTAGCTCTTGATCAAATCCCCACCCCTTGCCCGCACTCCCCCCCCCCCCCCCTCAGGGTTAACTTTGATAGGTGCATTATGTACTTCATTGTGGAACTGGACGTGACTGAGCACACAACCATAACAGCGCTGAAAACTCATAAAAGAACATGGTCTTCCCCTTGAAATGTCACTAAATTGTTCATGACCCTGATGAATGCTTCCAGCAATGAATAAAGTTGCATTTGACATCATGGATTTGTAGAAAACGAACACTTTAATTCCTGGCTTGAATCAGCGAAAAATAAACGATACTCAATATCGATTGAACGTGTTGCGAGTGTGCGCTGATCAAAAGTACCGTGGCTCACAAAATCATCTAGCCACTCCAGGTGTAGACTCTTCCACAGTCCCCGCTCGGCCGTTGCACTCTCTCGCATAGGGACTGTAATGGTACAATGGTAGCGTTATTCTGATTGGCTGGTAGATCTGATCTACTTATCAAGGTTCTTATTGGTTGATTAGGACGACCGTTGGTTTCAGTACCGCCAAGACGTCACGTACGGATTTGTACACGGCGACTCGACGGCGATTTGGGTAGAATTATGTTGGATTCTGATCGCGAATTTCTCGCTTGCATCAGAGACAAATTAGGTATGGATGGAGAGCAAATTTATCGATCTAGCCGTCTTTGGGGATGATAGGTCTTCGGATGAATTTTCTACGGAGATAAAAGCATTTGAGTGAGCGACACTCGCCATGGAGCTTATTTTAATTTCCTGCCTTGTCATTTTTCTTACGGGGACGGGTCAGATGGCTAAAAATTCCACTAAATGACTCGTAAAAAGACCACAAAATAAGTGTAAATAAAGGTGACTTTATTTATGTATATATTTGTTATATTTTAGTTACTTATTGCTGCGAGCGAAGCGAGCAGCGAAACTAATCTTGACGGAGTGACGGAGTCCCTGTGTACGTGCGGATGCGTTTTCCCGGGCACTATATACTCTTGCGAATCTCGATCTTGCGGGCTGGCGATGATTTGTAATGCTGTACGTAAGGTCAGCGGCAGTCCCTAACAATTTGTGCGTTGCACAGATAAACCACGTTTGCCGCATTGCTTGGTTTTTGTGTGTTTACATTCAAGGGGAATAACCAGGGAAGTGTTCTTTTTTCGCGATTTTATCATGCCAAACACAACTTTATTCGTTGCTGGAAGCATTCATCAGGGTCACGAAAGATTTAATGACATTTCGAGGGGAAGACAATGTTGTTTTATGAGTTTTTCAGCGCTCTTGTGTGCTGAGTCGTGTCCACTTCGACGATGGACCACATGTACAGTCGATCAGATACTGACACAAGGAGACAGCATGTATTTGACTGCCCTTGAAAGACAAACCATCCCAGATACAGAGACGATATCGCTCACCTATCTACCAGATCGAGCACGTTGGTCATCGCCCATCGTCGTAACTACTCAGTCGCCCGTTGCCGTTGGCGTGGAGGCAAACAAACCAAACTCAAATGAAAACTCAAATGAAAACTCAAATCAATCGCCCATCGAGGCACAAACAAACAATCAATCACCAATTGTGGTGACAAATACTGATCTACCCATTGTGGTGGTGCCCATTGCCCATTACAAAAAAGAGCAGGGGACTGGGAACGAGTTTATTAGAATTAATGTAATTACGAAATTAAGTTTATGACATGAAACAACATGTTGAAATTATCATATGTGCAAAGTTTGATGTGATTTGAGTGAATTCTGTCGGAATTATAAACTTTTGAAATTTTGAAATTTTACAGTGAATGTATGGTTTGGGTAGACAACGCAAAAAAATACAGAGTTCGTATGGGAAAATGTACATCTTTGATGCCCTCTAGCATCGTCAATATTAAGCCAAAGTTCACCAAACTTTCCAGATTAGCTAAGTTTGATCTGCTCTGTCAGAAAATGATGCCCATTTTTGTGGCTACTGTCTCTATGGAGACGTAGCCACTATGCCATCGAGTGTGTAAGTCCGTAAGTAAATATGTAAGTAATTCGGATAGCGTTCGGAACTAGTCAGGTGATCGAAAATCAGCCACGATGTCGCGACGATGTACCCGATGGCTTATTCGTCTGGTTGTCGACATTTTATCGATTTGGAATCGTTCTTCTCGTCTGATTGTCGACATTTTATCGATTCCAAAACGTAGAAAATACGTCGTTCCATGTGCTTTTAAAACGCTTCACGCTTTGCTAAGAAGGTAAGTTTACACTCTATTCTATGCTATTTTGCACCAGAAACAAGGCACATCTCTCGTACATGCAAAGTGTCAAGTGTTTCAGTGTTCATATAAAAGATGTTGTCAAGGTTTTCAGTGACGATTTGTTGAGATCATTTTCCAGCCCCGAATATCGATTGTGTTTGTTTGCAGGGGCGTAGCGTGCTTTTTTTGCAATGTACGCACATAGCTACGAGCGCCGAAGGCGTGAGCTTCTAGGGGGGTGAGGGGGCATGCCCCCCCTGAAAATTTAGAAATCTAGAGCCTTGGAAATACCATTTTCTTCGTTTTCCAGCGGACTTTCTCGCTACATAAATACATAGTAAAATGCATTTATCACTCAGTTTTATGGGGGGATTTATGTAAAGGTTATATAAAGGATTCAGAAAAGGATGTATGTAAAGGTTGTGTAAATGATTTATGAGTATTGGTTAAAGGATTTATGTAAACAGGTTATATATACCGCTACCGTTATATATAGCGATATAATAACCCGAGGCGAAGCCAGTTTTTTGGTATTTATTTTGTTTGAGACTGTACTAACTACAATCATCATTATACATGCCTACAATGACTGACTGAAAGGGGAAATGTATTGGGGGACACAATCTGACGAGCGGCGAAGGTGCGAGCTCATAGTAGGATGCGGGGGTATGCTCCCCGAAACTTTTCTGAGGTATAGGGTCTCCAAAATAGCATTTTCCTGCCTTCTGTGAGTAGTTTCCAGCAAGTAATCTGCCGTGAGCTGTTAAGATTTTGTCCTAGATTTCATTTTATTTTCAATATTTTTATGTTTTTTATAATATATACATATATTAAGGATTTTAAATTGTACGCACGTGCGTACGGGCGTATATGCACGCTACGCCCCTGGTTTGTCCTTTTATAATAGCTCCATCAGTCCATGACGATCGACTAGTTTGTGTAGTCCAGCACCTCCAATGGCTTCGTGTAAACTGCCTGGCTCAAGTAATTCTCTTCGAGATCGAGGAACAAAATCTTTATACGAGACCGGCAAACAAACACGGCTCTCGTTACTCTTTGTCCCAAAACTCGCTAAAAGCCGTTCTAATCGCTAAATAAATCACAAACAGGACTCAAGTAGATATTCATCTTTATATTGACAGCAGTTTTAGAAATTCTAGATATCAAAAGGACAGGATTCTAAAGTGAATTTACGGCCACAAATAAGACACAGGAAGCCCAATACATAAACAGAGGGTAGTGAGCCTGTGAAATTTCTTTACACACGAGAGATGTGTCTGGTTTCTGGTGCAAAATAGCATAAAATCATAGTACATGTATATATTAGAGTGTAAACTTATCTATTTATTTGTACACCGTCACAATTGTCTTCATTTTTCAATTAAACTTTATGTTTAAATTTTAATACAAAACAAGACGCTCAATGAGCGTTCACTCGGGCATTGTGAAAAGGAAAATGTCAGTTGTTCGAGGAAGTACTTGAAAATGAATGCCAGTTGGTTGAAGAACAAGGACAATGTCAGCTGCGCGAGGAGAGACCTGACAATGACTGACAGTTGCGTGACGAGGGAGACTATGTATATACATGTATGTGTCGAGTTCATTTGATTTGCCTTTGAGTTCATTTGATTACCTTTTGACTTTGAGTTCAATTGATTTGATTTTGATGAGTTTGTGTAAAGGCCCCCTCTCTAGCTTCAGATCCCGAAACGTCGAGTTTGGAATCGAGTTCGGGTTCGAGTTACGGTTTCATGCAAAAGAAAAACTTTGGAAGAGACTGAAAGTCAAAAAAATAAAAGGCTTCAAAAAGCTAGCGAATACTCCATTTGCGATCGCAGCACTTCACTTTCTATAGAAACTACTAGTTTTATCAGTTGTTGGTTCGTGTTGATGTCTCATACCGTAATAAATGCATGGTTCGCAAGGCATCATGGGTCCAAGATTCTTGGACCCAGAATCCCTTTCGGCATTGTACCATTACAGTCCCTTATGCGAGAGAGTGCAACGGCCGAGCGGGGACTGTGGAAGAGTCTACTCCAGGCACAGGTAGCCCAAGCTGTGTATCAGTACATTATTATAAGAGAATGTATGTGGATAATGTCAATAAAATCAACAAAATAATAACATGAAAATGAAATCCTCTATAAAGTTCTGTGTATCTTCTTCAATTATTCCTTTATTGCCTGTGAAGATTTGAAGCGATTTAGACGAGAATTGAGCGAGTTATAGCCATTTTAAAATTAGCCCTTCTCTGACCCGTATAATAATTGGGAAGGTTGGCAACTTCGGCGATTCAAATTACCTAGTCGGCTCACTTCAGATGCAAATAAATCCTTCCATTTTCAATCTTTGAAAATTCCGACGCCAGAACGTAATTCTACGATAATTTTTCTTTCTGTCTGCCTAATTTTACGGCTCCAATCCCCATATTCACCCGAAAATTTTACCTTTGTAAAGCGCCATTCACCTCCAAATTCTGGCGTGCAGAGGCTCGGATCCTTTTAAAAGGTGGACCACATTTCAAACATTCCAACGGCCGAACGCAAACGTGACCCCCGGCCGGGCCGTAGACAGAAGGAATTCACTGTTGTTTTTGATCATTTACTGCTATCCGGAGGTGGGAGAGTTCAGTTTGTGATGTCAAATCGCTTCTGTCTACGGCCCGGCCGGGGGTCACGTTTGCGTTCGGCCGTTGGAATGTTTGAAATGTGGTCCACCTTAAGAGCGGCTCCGCGTAAATATCAACTATGGTACTACAGGATAGAAAAAGTAGGATTTCTCAAGTTCGCCCAAAATAATGCTCTTGGGTCACTTATTGCAGAAATATAAATTTTAAATCGTTAAACCGAATATTTTTTTTTTGAGCCGGCCTTTCCTTCACAGCTTCGAATGGACCTGGGAAATTGCCTAGAAATTGCAGCTCAACTCGGATGCTTTTTGACAACAAATTCGGTTAGTAATCCGAAACTAATTCAATCACGCGTTTGCCTGATCTTTGCTCTATGTCACGCGTTCGTTTGATAAGAATCGGTTAAAAATAGTATTTTTGACAGAATTTTGAAATGTGATCGCTTCACACAATGTGTTTGATGTGTTGAAATTGCCCTTTTTCGGGAACTTAAAATCAGTAATGATACACGGCTTTCTCCTAAATAACTAATTTCAACGGATAGACCAACATTTTCGCTTCAAAATGGTAAAATAAAATTTTGGGGAACTTTAAATTAGCGCCGCTGGGAGCGATAGACTTGTGTAAACATTTGACCTTTGATACGATCATGTGGAGAACCGAGTCGTGACAACACAAATTTATTTTCTCTTCGAATGTTTTGTAAACTCGAGTACTGAGCTTAAATGAGTTAAACAAGAGTATAGTGATACGTATGGGTTTATTTTTTTTCTTTCAGCTTGCTTAGGAGATTCTCAAATCAATGAAATTGAAATAATTACAAACGGCAACATTCTTTGTCTTGAGCAATGCGTGAATGGTAGCTCAATCTTCTTACATAATTACAGTTAGTGGTACTTTGGATGGCACGATAGCCTTTCTAAACAGATTTGTTACCTTGAAATGCTTTCCAAACTTTCAAACTGGCACAGTAATTTGAAGCTTCCGCTTGCACATGGAACGGAACTGCCATGTCAACAACAAACTGTAACTGTCAAACTATACAACCACCACAGGTAACCCAAACTGGGTAAACCCGGATTTAAACACAGTAAAATATTCATTTTCCTTGGAAAACTATGAAACTATCAATTAGATTGTTTTCTAAATTTAAAAGTAGAATTATTAAATTGCTAATTAAGATTTAGAGACTTTAGAGTAAACGCGACGCGAAAGACGAAGGCGAGCTTGATGAGGAAATTCCCGGGGAAAAATTAAATTTTGAGTGAATTTTATCTGAAAGTAACAATAACTACTTTTTTTTAAATGACAAGTTTTCTGGGCTGTCGTAGCTTGTCATGAGAGGAATCCGTTTTACTGGAGAGTTATCACAAGCTTACTACCGCAAATCACTACCGCACAGTCTCACTGACATTGATTGACAGTGAGAAATGTAGGCGGAGAAACATTGCAGGCATTATGTTACATTCCTCTACTACAGTCTGTATACAGTATCATCGAAATCTTTATATCAAGAAATATCCGTCGTTTTATAGTTATCCGTGTTCGCTTGAGTTCTTATTTTCCACGGGTGCTCGATCGTGTTTCACTAAGCGGTTTTGGAGCATCGGTTTCAAAAGCAGTGCTTGCCTGATGGCATCATGCAAATACTCCAGCTATGTTGGAGGGCCATGTGGTGCGAGCCGGCTCAACCCGAGTATCGTTCAGTGCCTAAGTATTACAGAGTGTAATAAGGACATCAAGGCCCATCTAAGGTCTCTCGATGTGAGGAACGCGTCACTATCAGAAGCAAAACTTTTGTTGGCTCGAGCAGGTAAGTCCTACTCACTAGTCTCACTGCATCAATTACACAATTGTTTTGGATCCATTGTTTTTGTGTTTTTGTAAAATAACTATGCAGTACTGAATTATTATATTTCATATGGCAGGGCTTTTTGATCAAGAAAGTATATACGCAGACATTACCATTTGTCCACTCCATCGGGACACACATGGAATTCGTTGGCGTAGTAATCGCCGGAAATGCTGCTGTCCGTCATCTTGGGCATCGCACGCGCGGGCTAAAGTCGAGCGGGGAATAGGGCTGTTACAGTCACATCGACTGTACGTCATAACTGCAATTATCGTTCCTATCGGAGCTGGTAAGTGATGCCTGCCCTGTTTTTTTAAATTAATTGAAATAACATTCTTCTTAACCTTTTTGCTTTTGCAAAACCGTTTGGCTTATTTTAATACCCCTAATTCTTTCGAGCATCAGGGAGGAAGGGAGTTAAACTCCCGGGGGGCCCGGGTGAAACTGAGGTTTGCGCACAAGCAGACCAACCGTTGCTTATTATATTTATATTTATGTGCGCGCGTCTTTTTTGTTGGGTTTCTTGTGGTAGAAATACTGCATTTATATGTGCGTCCTGATACAACACAGGGAGCCCAACATAGTACATTTACATGCACAGCTAGAGCCCAACAAAAAAGACGCGCGCATATAATATAAATATATTTATTTATTATAATTTTAAAGTAACCTCAGAAGCAATGGTTGGGCTGCCTGTGGTCTGCTCGGCATTTATCGATGTTTATGTGTTATATTTTAAAAGGCATTTGCACACGATGTAGAAAGCGCTTGGATGAACCTGTCCCAGTTGTGCCAGAGCTATGCTTAACCGGACCCCTAAAACGGCTGGAAATTGACCCTATGCCAGAACGTGAACATACAGCAGGAAATCCAAGTGCAGACAAAGAAGAAACTTCTCTCCTCGTTGAGACTGAAAAGGACAATTCACTCTTACAGGTAACAGATTTTGTAAGAAGTCTTGCCGTGCATATAAGAACGTGGTGCTTATTGTTAACACAAGTTACACAGCGTTTATATTGTGGTGTTGCCGTGTTTTCTATTGTAGACTTTGTATTTTTATTTCAGGAACAACCTCAAGATGTCTCAGAACTATGCCAGGCATTCCTAAACCTGTCTATAGAGGAGAAAGACTCTAGTGTGTATATCCCTGAGGAGAGTAACGGTAGCAGTACTGAGACGTCTAATGGGCAAACTAACCCAGAGGAATCCCTAACTACACGACGGCAGCATCTGAACAGATTCCTTGAAAGCTGCAACATCCAACCCAAAATAGGTCCATGCAAGAAATCGTGGGAAGAGGCGAGTGCTCGCACCAGAAGCAATCACATGCAGAGAGCAAAGGACGTTGTTGTCACATCATTGAATGTCATCACACCGGGGGATGAGGTTTTACTGTGGGAAGCACTTCAGTCCTCAAGACTGGTTGAGAAAGACCTTGGCTGTGAGGAGTCATCACCAGCTGATGAAAAATACCTCCTATCATTAGCTGAAACCTATGAAAATGCATCTAGCTGGGACACCCGGAGACAGGCACTGTCAGTCATGGCAGATCTTGTCCCCTTCAAACGCCTCCAGAAGTACTTGCCTGGCATTACAGAGTACCGAGTGAAGGTTGCGCGCCAACACAGATTAGTCTTTGGTCGAGGTGTTCCAGTACCACCTGTTCGAAGTCCTCGAATGAGAGTTGATAACAGCCAGCTGGACCACTTCTTAACATTCATAACAAGTTCCCACGTGATGCAAGATCTGCCCTTTGGCCAGAGGTACCTCCGGCTCTCAACAGGAGAGGTATTGGAAACACCCAATGTGATCCGTACAATGATACCAGAAAGAATCGTCAGGCAATACCAACAGTACTGCGAAGAGACTGGGTTCGAGCCATTTGGACGGACAACAATGGTGAACATTCTCTCTGCCTGCTGCGCAACTGTGCGCAAATCCTTACAAAGGCTGGACTATGTCGCCACTGAAGGTAGCAGAGCATTTGACGATCTGTGCTTTGTAGTGAAGCGACTACAGGATTGCGGGGCGATATCCAGAGATATGACAGAGTGCTTGCAGAGGTCTCTGAAAAACGGCAAGCAATATCTGAAGTCAGACTTCAAGGTAACCATATTCTTTAGAATTTGTTCAGATAGGCTATTTCTCTTTCTGAAGTTGTTGCAAAGCCACATTGTTTTTGAGAATTGTTACGCCATGTTATATTATACCTCCCAGCATGCTCGGCAGCCCGGCATAACAACGGTGCTTAATGTGGTGACATTCGTCACACACATCGATCGAGTTATTACTTGGAGGTTCACAGGGTCATCAGTTTATACAAACTGTCACGTGCTACCCTCATTAAATTCATTCATTCATCCATTTATTCATTCATCCATCCATTCATTCATTCATTCATTCATTCATTCATTCATTCATTCATTCATTCATTCATTCATTCATTCATTCATTCATTCATTCATTCATCCATTCATCCATTCATCCTATTTTCATTCATCCATTCATTCATCCATTCATCCATTCATTCATCCATCCATCCATCCATCCATCCATCCATCCATCCATCCATCCATCCATCCATCCATCCATCCATCCATCCATCCATCCATCCATCCATCCATCCATTCATTCATCCATTCATCCATCCATCCATTCATTCATCCATTCATTCATTCATCCATTCATCCATTCATCCATTCATCCATCCATCCATCCATTCATCCATTCATTCATCCATTCATCCATTCATTCATTCATTCATCCATTCATTCATTAATACTGGTTGTTTATATTTCTGCAGGTTCACGTATCTTCATCTTCTGCAGTTGCTGATCACTGTAGCACATATGCACTGAGTGACGTAAAGGAGAGTCGTTTCAGCAGCTCTTGTAACCACGTTCACGATAAGACGTGTAGTCAGTGTGAGGACCTGACTCATGTGTTGAGAGACACCCAAGCTGTGTTGGTAAAAGATGATGTCACCTTGGAAGAAGACGAGCTGGTTGACCTGCGGTACACGTGCCAACAAGCTGTACAGGATATACACTCATGGAAAGCTCACCAGCTACGAAGCACTAGACAAGACATGGCTAGACTTGATGTATTGAAGAGCCTGGACGCATCATCGGTTCTTATCACCAACGACTGGGCAATGAAATTCCTTCCTCAAAAGTATAGAGAATCCCAGGCTGAATGGTTTGCTAAAAGAGGAATTTCCTGGCACATCAGCGTTGTTCTTCGGGTGATTGATGGTGATATGCAGACGCAGACATTTGTGCACGTTGTCGAAAACTGCAGCCAAGACGCATCTGTCGTTATTAGAATTATAGAACACATATTACGCACACTCAAAGAAGAGAACGACAACATCACAGAGGCATACCTAAGACAAGACAATGCAGGATGTTATCATAGTGCAGTCACACTGGCATCCTGCTGTTTTATGAAGACGAAGACAGGGATTCGCGTTAGTCGAGTAGACTTCAGTGATCCCCAGAGCGGCAAGGGCCCTTGCGACAGAAAGGCAGCCACCATCAAAGCCCACGTCCGTCGATTTATTAACGAGGGTCATGACGTCTCCACGGCACAGCAATTCAGGAATTCCATCTTATCGTCTGGCGGTGTACCTGGAGTCCGGGTAGCGCTCGTAGATGCTGCAAACCTGAGTGATACTCCAGTGAAGTGGGATGGGATTAGCCTCCAAAGCAACTTCCAATACTTTGAGGGGAAGATCACCGTGTGGAGAGCTTACAACATCGGCTGTGGGAAGATAGTCCAAAAGGACGATCTTCAAGGTATTACAATAATTTTCATGTCGTACTAGTCCCTCTCCCAGCGCCAGCTGCACATACTAATGTAGTACTAGTTAGTGACGTTCACACCGCAGTCTAACGTTTGAGCATGAAAACGAGAGCGGAGGACCACGGACCGTCTGAAAGTGAGGCTCCATGTTGAGAGTTGAAAAGAATGTGAACAAAAAAGCTGCTCGCCCCCAGCCTCCTCAACCCCTCAATTTCTAATGATGCACCCACCTAATAATAATAATAATAACTTTATTCTTATATAGCGTATTCCTTAAAACTCGATCAATGCGCTTTACACTACAAAATTACGGAGTAGTTGGCAATCACAATGACG
The DNA here is from genome assembly GCA_033675265.1 of Actinostola sp. cb2023. Classification (NCBI taxonomy): domain Eukaryota; kingdom Metazoa; phylum Cnidaria; class Anthozoa; order Actiniaria; family Actinostolidae; genus Actinostola; species Actinostola sp. cb2023. The sequence continues at coordinate 189,866 of JAUJYZ010001556.1, read as the reverse complement.
CAATTGTGTCTGGTAGCTGGCATAATAAATTATGGGTTGACATTTTTGTATTTATTAATTTCTTAGCACGACCATTTCAAACCACTCTCCGACCGCCGTTCACAGCCGGCAGCTTTACGAGCATATCAGTGGAGGTGCAGAGATCAAGGAAGCGACCAGAGGTAGTGGCTGCACCACAGGTGAAAGAGCAGCAACTGTCTGTTGGCCTCTTTCAGTGCACCAACGAAGGATGTATTAAAGTATACCAATCCCACTCTGCCCTGGAGAAGCATGTCCTCTACGAGAAATGCGAGCTGCGAGAGGAAAGGTCAACGCTTCTCGATCAGTCCAAAATGCTGTATCAGCACAAACTGTTAGAGGGATCCAGCACTACAGAAACGGTAGAATCCTTGTCAGGAGATAGCTCGCCAAGTCCTCTCACGAAAGGTTGGGCCCTAAAAACCACAAAGTCATCTCGAAGATTCAACGATGTCCAAAAAAAATATCTAGATGACAAATTCCGGATCGGGCAACAGACAGGCCACAAACTCGACCCCGCCACAGTAGCACGGGATATGCGCTATGCCAAAAAGTCTGATGGAGCAAGATTGTGACATCCTGAGGAGTTTTTGACAGCAGCGCAGATACAATCGTACTTCTCAAGACAAGCTGCAGCACTACGCCACCATCATGATGCAGACAGTGATGATGAAGTTGCTGCTACAGAAGAACTCAACTACACCACCACACGAGCACATGTCGTCCGTGAAATGGGGCTCAAGCACCCAGTGACGTATAACCAGTACAACCTGTGTGAGATGCTTCAATCCAAGAAGCTTAACAAACTCAGTGTCAGCATGTTGCAAGATATTTGCACACATTTTGATATAAACACTGAATCTGTAACTGCTCACCGCAAGTCCCCTTACATAGCGTTGTTGACTGAAATGATTCAGGAATGCAGTTGTAATAAAGAAATTTAGCAAACACGACGCAACGAGAGAACGCGACGTGAGATGATGAATACGACGCCATTTCACTTGTTTTCATGACGATCCTCTTCATGACATGTAGCGCGCGCTGTCATATTTCACTTCGCATTTGCTAAGTTTCCCTATTGCATTAAATCTTAGCAATTTAATAACTCTAGTTTTATATTTGGAAAACAATCAAATTGATAGTTTCATAGTTTTCCAAGGAAAATGAATGTTTTACTGTGTTTTGTAGGAGCAAGGATGGCTTAGTTGGTTAGTAGGTAGGTAGGTAGGTAGGTAGTGCGTGCCTTCTATAAGCGAAAGGTGCGCGGTTCGATTCTTCATGACCAGCTCACATCCTTGTTTCAACTTCCCTCTAATCCGTGTAGAATCCGGGTTTACCCAGTTTGGGTTACCTGTGGTGGTTGTATAGTTTGACAGTTACAGTTTGTTGTTGACATGGCAGTTCCGTTCCATGTGCAAGCGGAAGCTTCAAATTACTGTGCTTTGAAAGTTTGGAAAGCATTTCAAGGTAACAAATCTGTTTAGAAAGGCTATCGTGCCATCCAAAGTACCACTAACTGTAATTATGTAAGAAGATTGAGCTACCATTCACGCATTGCTCAAGACAAAGAATGTTGCCGTTTGCAATTATTTCAATTTCATTGATTTGAGAATCTCCTAAGCAAGCTGAAAGGAAAAAAATAAACCCATACGTATCACTATACTCTTGTTTAACTCATTTAAGCTCAGTACTCGAGTTTACAAAACATTCGAAGAGAAAATAAATTTGTGTTGTCACGACTCGGTTCTCCACATGATCGTATCAAAGGTCAAATGTTTACACAAGTCTATCGCTCCCAGCGGCGCTAATTTAAAGTTCCCCAAAATTTTATTTTACCATTTTGAAGCGAAAATGTTGGTCTATCCGTTGAAATTAGTTATTTAGGAGAAAGCCGTGTATCATTACTGATTTTAAGTTCCCGAAAAAGGGCAATTTCAACACATCAAACACATTGTGTGAAGCGATCACATTTCAAAATTCTGTCAAAAATACTATTTTTAACCGATTCTTATCAAACGAACGCGTGACATAGAGCAAAGATCAGGCAAACGCGTGATTGAATTAGTTTCGGATTACTAACCGAATTTGTTGTCAAAAAGCATCCGAGTTGAGCTGCAATTTCTAGGCGATTTCCCAGGTCCATTCGAAGCTGTGAAGGAAAGGCCGGCTCAAAAAAATAATATTCGGTTTAACGATTTAAAATTTATATTTCTGCAATAAGTGACCCAAGAGCATTATTATGGGCGAACTTGAGAAATCCTACTTTTTCTATCCTGTAGTACCATAGTTGATATTTACGCGGAGCCGCTCACCTTAAGGATCCGAGCCTCTGCACGCCAGAATTTGGAGGTGAATGGCGCTTTACAAAGGTAAAAGTTTCGGATGAATATGGGGATTGGAGCCGTAAGATTAGGCAGACAGAAAGAAAAATTATCGTAGAATTACGTTCTGGCGTCGGAATTTTCAAAGATTGAAAATGGAAGGATTTATTTGCATCTGAAGTGAGCCGACTAGGTAATTTGAATCGCCGAAGTTGCCAACCTTCCCAATTATTATACGGGTCAGAGAAGGGCTAATTTTAAAATGGCTATAACTCGCTCAATTCTCGTCTAAATCGCTTCAAATCTTCACAGGCAATAAAGGAATAATTGAAGAAGATACACAGAACTTTATAGAGGATTTCATTTTCATGTTATTATTTTGTTGATTTTATTGACATTATCCACATACATTCTCTTATAATAATGTACTGATACACAGCTTGGGCTACCTGTGCTCCAGGGCCCGGTTGCACGAAAGGTGAATAGCGCTATCCACCGGATAAGTCTTATCCAACGGATAAAACTGATGCAGTTATCCAATAAATTTTATCCGTTGGATAGGACTTATCCGGTGGATAGCGCTATTCACCTTTCGTGCAACCGGGCCCAGGTGGTGATTTCACTACGACCGCAATGCATGTTGGTAGATATGAGCTTTCGCTGACCCTTGGCGGGAAAAGGTCTCGCAGAATCGAAGCTTGCAGAGTTAAAACGCGATTTTTTTACTTTTTTACGTACTTCTTTGGACAATGGGCATCAATGGTCTTCTCCCGTTTTTGAAAGAGAGAGTTCAAAAGGTAAAAATTCAAGATTATATAGGCCAAACGGCTGCAGTAGATGGTTCATGTTGGCTACATCGATCTTTGTCGGCTAGTGTTAGCAGAACTGGAAAGTTTGACAGGTTAGTTTTTTATAGTAAGCTTACATAAGTTTACTTAGTTTTTAAAGCTTTAAGAAGGTCACTGGTGTCTTGTTTTCTTGATTTAGTTATTCAAACATCTGCGAGGGATATTTAGAGTTATTGAGACGAAGCGGAGTGAAACCCATTGTTGTCTTTGATGGACTTGCATTGCCGGCCAAGTCGGGTGTATTAGACAAAAGAACAAGGTAAAAACTACATGTTTAACATAGTTTGTGTCGGTGATATTTCGAGCTACATCCACTTGCACAAGCTAAAAAAAGCGTTTCAGATTCAACATTCAGATAAATTAATTTCGCTCTACGTCTACCTCGAACCGAGCTATGAAGCTAAGCTTTATTTAAGCTATAACTTTTCTGACTCAAGTCAGTCAGTAGTACAAGCTTTAGTACTTAATCTTTAGACAGCGAGAGGAAAAAAAAGCAAAGATAGAAGAGCTAAGGAGAAATGGAAACGAAAAAGCAAGTTGGAAACTACAAGGGCAGTCGGTCGCCATCGAGTATGAACATATTGTGGGGTTCATATAGGTAAGTTTTATTTATTAAATCTTAAGTTATTTGCCATTAATCTCAGTCTTTATTCAATACTGAATGCTTATATCTGCGCAAAAAAAACATTATTCTCCTCAAAATACGTCCACATCTTGGCAGTAATTCTAATCAAGGAATACATTATTTTGTTGAACACTCTTCTAATACTTTTTTTAAATTTATTTTTTTATTATTAATTATTATATCTTGTAAACAAATTACAATGGTTTTACAAAAGATTACACATACGTACAGCAATTTATAACAACAAAACTGATAAGTTACCTCATAACTAGATTACTTGCTACGCTCAGTACACTAAATTTACGTTACAAAAAAAACAAGATAGGCATAATAGTACTATTGACATATATCTACTACCTATTTACAAGTGTTCAACTCTTCTAATACTTAATTAATGAGTATATAAGCTTACCTCCACGTTACTGAAGTATTTCTATGCATTATATTTGAATCTCAGGTGTGCAGAAACAAATCAATCAGTTATATAGTTGCCCCATTCGAAGCCGATGCAGAGCTTGCTTATTTGGGGCAACACAATTATGTGGACATTGTCTTAACAGAGGATTCTGATCTACTGGCATATGGTTGTCGTAAGGTAAGTTTACCTAATGTCTCTATGAATTCCAAGCCCGCCCAGTTGGTTATGTCTTGTGGGAAACCTTTTTCAGGGAAATGGATATCAAAATTCCACCTCTTTATTTCTTTGTCATTCACATGCAATCCACAAGTTGGTTATCAAATTATTTTCAGATATTTTTCAGTGTTTGTATGGAGTCACACCTGTCCCCCACCCCATGGCTTTTGCAATGTCATTGAGGAAAAGTCACACATATTCTAGGGGGATGGGCAGGCTTAGAATTGATAGACAAAAGTTCAAAAAGAAAAAGAAAACAATTTTGACAACTTGTAAATCACTTCAATAGGCAATCACTGATTCACACTAACACAAAAAAACACAGGAATTATATAGTTCTAATTGTTGTTTTTCTGGATCAGAAGCATCAACTTACAGCTAGTATTTTATTATTTCCCCCCTGTATCATTGTATAGGTAATCTTTAAACTACAAATGGACGGCAATGCTGAACTTCTCGACATGACAAAAGTGCTGAGCCATCTATCACTAAATCAAAATCAGTTTCTTGCAATGTGCATTACTGCTGGTTGTGATTATGTACCAAACATTAAAACTGTTGGTATCCACAAGGCCAATCAAATAGTTGCTGGTGCAGATTTCCTCGGGACACTTGAGAAGCACAGGCATGCCCCTCCTTCATATCGTGAGGACTTCCTGCAAGCCATGGCTGTATTCCAACACCAGATTGTGTATGACATACGTGCTAGGAGGGTAAAGCCACTGAACCCATGGAGAGAGGGAAGGGAACAAATCAGATTTGGACAAGCATGTGGACAGTATCCTTGAAATAAATAGGTGTAAAAACAGCAATAGGAACCAGAATAGTGTATATAGCTGGAAGGATGGAATTCTAACAAACACAAAAGACCCTCCAATAATAAACCCCTCGCCCCAAATTTATGCACATAGGACTGTATTGAGGTTATGAATACAAACATCTTATTTTGAAATGCCAAATTCCTCCCAAAATTAAGAAATCCCCCCCCCCCCCCCCCCTACCCCTGAATTTACTCCTTACCAAATAGTTGTATTATAAGCACTAAAAATGCCACACTTTTTTAGACTTTCAATAGTAAATCTTTGTTATATAAATCATCATCATTACAGAGTGGTTTTACTAAAACCAGTGAAATAGTTAGTAACATAATATGTAGTCGACACAAATGTTATTGTTTTCTTTTGTATTGCTTTGCTTATTAGTCACTAACTATTATATTATACAGTATCATATTATCCCATTATGCCAATATTTGTTAATTTTCTTTGACAATAAAACATATTTTTCAACAACGATCTTGCTACAGAGTTTGCTGTTGGGAACATCAATACAAAGACTCTGCTGAAAACTAATGGATTTCCTGTTCCAAGTAATGTAAGTACAATCATGTACATGGATTTCAAATGGAATTTTGATTACAGTTCATTTATTATCCTGTGGAGCTAGGTTTATAGACATTATCGAATTCATGAATAATTAATGAGCACAATACAATAGAAATCACTACCGTGGAGGACATCTGTAAATCGGATACAGAATCGTCCTCATTTGCAAAGATTTTAAGTTGAATTTTCTGGGTATTATTTTGTAGGGGGAAGATTTCCTGATCGAAGTGAGAGACCAAGAGAAGTCTACAGGTAATGCCAATGTCAGTATAGTGTATATACTACTACTACAAACTCTTTCTTACAAAGACCACTGAAATTAGTTATGCATGATGCTTTAATTTCCCATCTACAGTTTTTGACATCGAAAACCAAAAGCATGATTTGTTTTAAATGTTTTGTACTATAATTATTTATTTACCAGGACAACAAAAGGCTTGCTCTGCTGTCAGTGTAAATATTGAACATGTGAAGGTTGACTGGTTTTCTTGGACAATCCCTGGGTTTCCAGTGCTGGCTGTGGAATTCCGAGAAGCAAGGGGAACTGTAGATGGCAAAGAAGCCAAACTTCTTGTTCGTAAAGAAGATAAATTCCCCCTTAAGGCTGCCATAGTCTGCACATCACATTGCCAGATTGAAATTCATGGTATAGTTTGGACAGTTCTATGGGAATGGCAGTATGAAGGGGATGGCAACAGCTTACAACAGGATAATCCAGACAGCAGGGAGCAGGATATTGAAGATGAATCGAATAATGATGAGAATCTAGATAGTGATAGTGATGGGGAGGATATTATATATCATACATTACCATTTAAAGTACTAGGTGTGACCTACTCAAGAGAAGCCCAAGAACATCTAAGAAATGCTTTTGAGAAATGGAAAGATGTGAAAAACAATGTTGAGATAGAGGTGAAGCCAGAACCTTGTAATAGATATGACAGTAATGCAATAGCAGTAGAAATGAGATATAAAGGAACAACAGGATGGTGCAAACTGGGATACATAGCATCAGAACTGACTCAATATGTGCACCCTGCATTAAGGAATAATATTATAACAAGTGTTAGTGTCAAGCACATTAAGTTCAGAGCAACTTACATGAAAGTTGGTTTTTATATTACCTTATTAATAACCAGAAAAGGAGAATGGGAAGCAGCAGTTGTAAAAGCAAGTAAAGCAGTCCAGTAAAAGTTTAGAAGTATATCAGATATTCAAGATACATGTAGCAGTAAGTTTGGCTGATAAAATCAAATTTAAAGTCTGTGAAAATGAAGACAAAATACAAGTTCTGCCACGGTTATGATTTCTATTGTGTCATGAATCATTAATGAATATGATAAGCTGTGATGAATAATTAGAACAGTCTGTTTTCATATGACTGTCGCAAGTGATCAACAACAAGACGCTCAATGAGCGTTCACTCGGGCATTGTGAAAAGGAAAATGTCAGTTGTTCGAGGAAGTACTTGAAAATGAATGCCAGTTGGTTGAAGAACAAGGACAATGTCAGCTGCGCGAGGAGAGACCTGACAATGACTGACAGTTGCGTGACGAGGGAGACTATGTATATACATGTATGTGTCAAGTTCATTTGATTTGCCTTTGAGTTCATTTGATTACCTTTTGACTTTGAGTTCAATTGATTTGATTTTGATGAGTTTGTGTAAAGGCCCCCTCTCTAGCTTCAGATCCCGAAACGTCGAGTTTGGAATCGAGTTCGGGTTCGAGTTACGGTTCGAACGTCGAATAAAACAAGGACATCTTCTTCAATACAATATAATTTCTCTGACGTCATGACAATCAGTGACAGTTGAGTGACGAGGGAGACTATTAGTCGGGTGAGTACGAACATGATACGTCTTGAGGTTGCATAGGTCAGATGGTTCCGATAACGGCCTCGCGTTTGTTTAAAAAAAAATATATTTTAAGCGAGCTTCTAGTCCTTTTACCACTTCTAGTCATTGAACGATGAACTAGAATCCTGACCTTTTAATAGCTTGAAGATCTACAGCTGCTTTCAAAACTAAGATTCATAATCTACTTGAGTCCTGTGTCTCCTTTATCTTTTCAAATCTGCGGAGTAATCTTGAAACTCCGGATACGATTAAATACGTCGCATACTCGTCATTTTGAAGCCGAACAAAACTACTACTACTACTACTACTACTACTACTACTACTACCGAAATCCGCATTTTCTAACTCGGGCGGCCTGCGGCCTGGGCCCGAGTAATAATATTACTGGAGTAGGTTCACGTTCTCCCGTCTCCCACAGGGACTGGAGGAAATTCTATCACAATGTGTCTATACTTATTTATCGGACAAAATGTATTTATTTCGGAATGATTGTAAATCCATGATCATTATTACATACATGTAGCTTGCTTTAGCTTTAGCGGTCTTTTTAGAAGCACAATTTATATTCATACACCGAGCAAAATGTTAGTCTCCCTCACATCCGTCTAGTTGCGTGACGGAACTAAAGACGGATGCGAGCTGGGGAGACTAGCAAAATGTAAGCTCAAGTAATATTTGAGGAATGATTGCAAATCCATGTCCATGATCGTTTAATATTCATAGCCGGTCGACTTCAGATAAAAATTGCATGATAGGTTGACCGATGAGCAAGAACTTGTACTTCAGGTCGCCGGTAAACTGACACAACGTTCTGAAGTTGGACTGTCAAAAAGGCAGGCTCACATTACGAATATTTTTGCCATAATTAGGGGCTTCGGAGCGTAACGAATTTGTGGTAGAATTTCCTCCAGTCCCTGTGGGAGACGGGAGAACGCGAACCTACTCCATGGTAACTATCGTCCAATCAGATCGAGTTAAAGTCAACGGTCAAATCGGTGTCCATATTCGACGGCTAACGCATAATCTGAAGCAAACAGTGTAGCAGATAATCGCTCATTATTGAGGATTTCATGAGGTTTAACTCGGGATCTGTGGAAATAATGCGGGTTTCTGGAGAGAAGGATCATCGAGCTGTGGTGCTGAGGGGATTTTGGAGGCAAAGGATAACATGATTAATTTCTTGGCCATCGAACACAAGTAATGTCGAGCTGGAGTCACCAGCCTTCTCTCTTCTAATATTTATTGACTAGTGAGCTAATTTGTCAAAAACCGCTCTAAAACGGCTAAAAACCAGCCAGAATGATGTTAAATAGCATTAACAACAACACAGGACCAAGGTATGTTCAAATTTATTAAAACAAAAAATACGTATTTTTCGCCCCATACCGTTCACTGTAAATCCGTTCGTACACTCCACAAATGTATTGTGCTTGGGCTGCCTGTGGTTTAACGGAAAAAAAACTAATAGACGTATCATTTACAGAATTTGAGTGAAACAATAGACCAAATTAATCGGCTAACGCAATGTTGTACCCAATTCAGATATTTTGGGAATACGGTTCTTTGTCTGTTGTATTTCGATTTCAATAGAGCATTGACATGGAAATGTTTGGAACAAAAAGCTCTTATTCCCAAAGGTTTTGAATTGGGATAAAGAATGTAAATATTGCGTTAGCCGAATTGGTCTATTACTTCTGGACTACAAAATTGTTGTCCATCTTTGATGACATGCTTCTCAATGCATTCAGTACTTTTGCATTATGGCCACATTTCCGGCATAACATTTTGTGTGGCAGTAAAGGTAGACTATATTTTAAGAGGGCCGCGGCAAGCACCATCACCGGTTTCCCGGTAGTTCACATGAAAGCCCTTTGGTACGACTGAACACTCAATTATTACTCGTGCCCAGGCCTAAGGCAGGGCAAGAGTCTAAAAATACAGGCCGTATTTTTTTTGTTATTCCACGTCGCAAATCTGCAATCGAGTGGGACTGGGAACTAGACCATGAGGCTCGAAATGGCTTCGATCGCAAAACGGCAAAGTATCGAAAAGTACGATGTAAGATGAGATGAAGGCGTTTCGTGTGGATTGTTTCGAGGGAAATCTTGCACTATTTACTCGTCAGAGAGTAGTCAAAGACTAGAAGATCTTCAATCTTGATATCGTCACCCCTTCCATTCATGAAGGAGCTGTCGAAGAGATCGCTTCGCTCGATGTCAACATGCCTATAAAGATATTCACGACCTGAAACTGAGCCACATATGGAAGCCTTGAAAGCTTTTATCAGTTCCATATATACAAACTTGAAGTTAAACTGTTGCATTGTAAAGAAAATCATTACAAAATTAACCTGGATTCCCAGTTGAAAGCAACGACTACGAAGCTTGTACCCAAGTCATACCCAAATTAATACGGTATTACATAACTGTAACTTACATGCTAACTTGAAGATGAAATTGGACTTGAATTTGCGTTATTGCATTTGTGTATTGATTGTTATGATTTTTTTATATTATTATTTTAAGCTTAACTAGACGCTCTTCTAGCGTGAATGAAATGTAACCTATTTGAACTAAATATAGATATCTTATAGTGCCGATTGAAACAGTTTTTGGTTGCTCGTCGTTGCGTGACTCGAGCTCGATAGAACATGCTTTCCTTGCAATTTCAGTACTGCGAACTTTACAGTATATACTTCACGCTACTATAGAGCGTCCTGTTTCAATCTAAATTTAGATTTAGACGAGAAAAGACTTATATTTTGGCCCCTTGACCTCCGGTGCTTTCCCTGATTGGTTTGTGCTTTCTAATCTTTCTTGGCCAGACTTCATGTCTCCTTCGGCTTTAGCTCGACGTTGACGCGTACGGAGAAAAATAATAAAAAACAAGACGACATACTTAAGTAACCTTCCTCCAACTGACAAGGTTTGTGAAGAAACCATGTTGTTAGAGCCTTGGGTGATTATGCATGACTCGGTAGAACATGCTTTCTTTGTAAAATCGACTTCACAAACTCAGCGAATCATAGAAATGACAATAGTTTATTTGGTGCCATAAATATATCCATACCAAATACAAATATAAGCTTAAACAAGACGACATATTAACCTTCCTTCGACAAGGTCTGAAGAAAGAGGACGATGTGCGATGTCTCGTGTTGATATATAAGATCATGTTGTTGGTCGGTGATTATCTTAGCGGCCGACAGGGCGCATGCGTGCTTTTTGGGGTCGACGACGAACGCTTCTCATTTCTAGAGTCGGGTCTTCCACAGGAAGCCCGACTAATAATTATTTTCAAGCTAGTTTATATTACTGTTGTGTGTTGTTGCTGTGGAAACCCACGGCAAAATACTCCTCAAACCCTCAAATAACTATCAATCTATATTTGTAAGTATTTGAAGAACAAGGTGGAAAAGGGAGACTTTCTAGAAACGAAAATCAAACTCGAACCCAGCCATCCACACTATACCACAGGGATCCCAATCAGTCATGTTACTGTTGAAATTCTCAGAACATATTTCACACGATAACCACATACATTCAACACTAACAGTCAGCTTGGGCTACCTGTGATTACCACTCAAATAGAAAAAGCATACTGATCTTTTGATCGTTCATGATATAGCTAATTGCATAATCGTTGTCGGGTTGAAAATCATGAAAGCTATGACCAAAAGGAATTCTGGGAAATTAAAACTCTCAAAGAACACCATCAAATGATCGATCTTTTTATCCAGACTTGTAGGATCTTAGTTAAATAGCTCATATACCTTCAAAACTACGAGAACATTGAATATATCTGTATGTAATGTGGCTCATGAACTGATTTCCCATCCACACTTGCGGTCTCAGCTTCTATGATTTATGATTTTCAACTCGACAACGATTATGCAATTAGCTATATCAAGAGAAAATGAGGTAAGAGAAGGAATCCCTGGTACCCCATCATGTGCCCCGTTAATTCTATTTTTAGATCGAAGCTATTTTTAGCTTTAGTTACCATGCCCGCGCTCTTGACTTGTAGAATTTTAAAATACTCAACCTTACCTTGGTTTTTCAGTTTCAAAAACTTTTTATTTTTTGCCATTACTGCGATTCTCAGTATTATGCGAACTCAGACATTCAAGCAGTCGGCTGGAACTTGGTTTTTCGCTGCCGTCAATCGACATAAAAAATCAGTAAACTTAAAAATATAAGTCAGAAGACCCACCAAATGGAAACCAAATATGATTTTGAGCTAAATTATGGATCATTTGGTCGAAGAATGTATTTAGTTTTGAATTCGTTTGAGTTTTGAATTTGATTGACGGGTAGCGAAAAACCAAGTTCCAGCCGACTGTTTGAATGTCTGAGTTCGCATAATACTGACTGAGAACCGCAGTAAAAAGAAAAGCAAAAGACTACACAGCTTCTGCTCCAGTCCAAGATATAAACAAAGCAGTGGTCGCACGATTTCTATGATGTTTACATGCAAAGTCTGCACTGAATAAAAATACAAAACTGAGCGCAACAATATCGTCAACTCTCTGAGAAAAGGCCACAATTTAATTCTCTAAGATTCATTGAAGGATTTTACGAATAATCAGGCGAATTGAGCAAAATTAAGGTGCTACAAATATAAACTACACAACGATCAAAGTCAAAGCAATCACGAAAACAAACTCTAAAGTTAATGTGGTCTTACCAGTTACCGGCACTTGTATTCAACAATTACGAAGTCCAAGCGTTATTTTCAGGTTGGAAAACACGAAGGAAACTTTACAAGAGCCAACATCACCAAAACCTTGAAGCACCAGCCATATTGTGGACATGAAAATTTAATTCAACCATCTGTAGTCCTACAAGACGGCGGCTACAACAAAACGACTCCTTGGTCGGTTTTCTCTGTCGAAGGACATGGCAAACTGAAGCTGTTTTCCTCTATTTAGAATCGTCTCAAGTGTCCCAAATTCACAATAATTTCAGTCAAATCCCAAAAGGATAATTTGGTAAAATCCTTTATTGAGTTTTCGAAGTAAAAATTTGTAAAATGTTCGAGAAAGTTGAGAAGATTTTCTTCGCTCAATTTTGACTTTTCATTTCAAAGCCGTGCGTAACGGCCTGCGCGACCTCGCCTTATATGATCTGACCAATCACGTTCCGTTCTAAAGATAGATTGATTCTAAAAATAGAATTAACGGGGCACATGATGGGTCAAGAGCCCAATACCAGGGATTCCTTCTCTTACCTCATTTTCTCTTGGCTATATACATTGTACCCCAAGTGGGCACAAGTGAGCGCTTGACCCAAGCGTCTAGTTTGAACTAATCAGCGTTTTTTGAAGAAATCTAGATGAGCCTACATCGATCACCTAAATATCTGCGAATCAGTGCTCAAAATATCTGTATTGAAAGTCACCTACCTCACCTCGAAGAGCAAGGCAACTGAGCATGCGCACAACTGTCAATACGCTCAATGATGCATATATAGCTTCTGTTGCTACCCTTTATATCATCACAGAGTAAAGCCGCATCTACACGAGTAAGTTTTCCTTGACAAGGAAAAATTGGCGATGGTTTTGTCGTCTACACGAGCATGTTTTCCTTGACAAGGAAAACTAACTCCGTGGCGTTAAATTAAATTAGTTCGTGGGATCACACGAATCTCTCGAGGGCAATATTTGGATAGGACCAAACGTTTTGAGGCTATAATAATAATAATAATAATAATTATATATAATAATAATTATATATAATAATAATAATTATATATAATAATAATAATAATAATAATAATAATAATAATAAATAATAATAATAATAATAATAATAATAATAATAATAATAATAATAATAATAATAATAATAATAATAATAATAATAATAATAATAATAATAATAATAATAATAATAATAATAATAATAACAATAACAATAACAATAATAATAATAATAATAATAATAATAATAATAATAATGATAATAATGATAATGATAATAATGATAATAATAATAATAATAATGATAATTAAGGAGAAAAACTAGTGATATAAGCTACTACGTTTCGATGACATCCTGTCATCATTATCAAGTAAAGTGAGATGAATAATGAGATGAAAATTTCGTACGTAACTTATATGTTACTCATTATTCATCTCACTTTACTTGATAATGATGACAGGTGTCATCGAAACGTAGTAACTTAATATCACTAGTTTTTCTCCTTAACTCTATTTCTAAAGTTACCCAATAATAATAATAATAATAATAACAATAATAATAATAATAATAATAATAATAATAATAATAATAATAATAATAATAATAATAATAATAATAATAATAATAATAATGATAATAACTTTATTCTTCAAAACAAATTACAAATGAGAGATAGAAAAATAGATAAAAATCCTTATTTACAAAATTTAAAATGATCGCTTGGATTGTTCAATAACAATTAACTAATGATATTAAAATACAAACAATAAATATGAATAATATAATATAAGCAATATATATATAAAAAAGATAAAAAATAAATAATAATAACAATAATAATAACAATAATAATCATAATCATAATCATAATCATAATCATAATCATAATCATAATCATAATCATAATCATAATCATAATCATAATCATAATCATAATCATAATCATAATCATAATCATAATCATAATCATAATCATAATCATAATCATAGAAATGGAAACTAAGTAAGGGTTAGAGAATAACGCGAGTGCTTTATGGGATTTAGAGCTCCGAGCAGCAGATAGAAGGCCACGAGGCGCGTAGCGCCGAGTGGCCCTTCTATCAATGCGAGGCGCTCTAAATTCCATAAAGCACGAGTGTTTATTCTCTAACCGTTTTAGAATATAGTCATACTCACGAGAGTATTCTTTGGCTGCATGTCTGTTGCTTTCCCAAAGGAATACTGATTTCAAATGCACATACGCTTATGCAAAACTGTTCAGTTGTGTGTGACTTCAGTGGAGTGAAGATGAATATCCAAAGCTTGAGGCTATTAAATACGAAGCTTGCAAAGCTAGAAATTGCCGATATTTGTTGTGGAAATGAAGAGCAGAAATCTCAACGTTTCTTCAAAGCAGTTAGAACGGACGAAATTGAAAAAACGAGAGAAATAATGAACACCAAAGAAAACTCAAGCACGATGTGGACATTTAATATATTGAAAGATTGGGCTACCCATCACAATAATCATACGGAGAACTTGGATGACTGATGAATATCCGTACATCTACACTTCTTATAGAACATGGAGAAACTCGTTTGTGATTTCATTTTGAAGAGTAAGTGACTCGCTACGTTTCTTTAGTGTTTAGTATAGTTATGATCTGTATTTCTGTATCAGTATTCATGTATTAAATCTAGCTGCTTAACGAATCCAAATAACTGTCGATTTATTGGATTATGATATAATATTTGAATAGTATTTGAATATTAAACTAAGATTGTATTATAATATTTTTTGTATATAGTTTTTCTTAGTAAACGTTATATATTAGAGTGCAAATATTATACCGTGAAATAAGCGCTAACATTTAGTACTAATTAACATTTTACTAGTTTTGCTACTGAGTAGACAACAATGATAAAGCATTTGGTGCTATTTATTAGTATTATTTAGTTAGTTAACTATTTCATGGATATAATATTTGCACTCTATAGTATTCTCTAAGTTAGTCATTAGTATTCCCTATATAGAGAATACTAATAAGGCTTTGTAACAAAAGAAAACAAAGAGCTTTATTAGTATTCTCTATATAGAGAATACTAATGAGTCCATTGTTAAAGCCCTATTAGTTACTTTATGAGATATAGAGCGCACAAATGCTTGGCGCTGATTGGTCGAGTGAGTATGACTATATTCTAATGGAGAATATACAGAACAAATGTTCGGAAAAAATCAGACGCCTCGAGCGGGATTCGAATCCACGCGTACGACACCCCTATTTCATGACAGGTGCTCTACTCACTGAGCTACCGAGGCAACTACAGTGGCGTGGAGTTCAAATTAGCTCAAAGACGCTGATTTTAACCGAACATTTGCTCCCAGGCCTCACGGAACTGGGAATTACTTCTGTAATGACGTAAGAACCGCATCACGCAGTCACAGTAGTCATATTAGTAAAGTACATCAATGGCTTAACTGCATCGCGCAGTCACATTAAATCAGAATAACTGATATCAGAGCCATTCAACCAACCATCCAAATTACTGATAAAGAACTATGATATATGTATAGAAATGGAAATTAATGGAGAATATACAGAACAAATGTTCGGAAAAATCAGACGCCTCGAGCGGGATTCGAACCCACGACACCCCGATTTCATGACAGGTGCTCTACCCACTGAGCTACCGAGGCAACTACAGTGGCGTGGAGTTCAAATTAGCTCAAAGACGCTGATTTTACTAATATGACTACTGTGACTGCGTGATGCGGTTCTTACGTCATTACAGAAGTATTTCCCAGTTCCGTGAGGCCTGGGAGCAAATGTTCGGTGAAAATCAGAGTTTTTGAGCTAATTTGAACTCCACGCCACTGTAGTTGCCTCGGTAGCTCAGTGGGTAGAGAACCTGTCATGAAATCGGGGTGTCGTGGGTTCGAATCCCGCTCGAGGCGTCTGATTTTTTCCGAACATTTGTTCTGTATATTCTCCATTAGTTTCCATTTCTATACATATATCATCATCAGCATAATAATGATAATGATAATAATAATAATAATATATTTTGTCATATATTTTTGCCTGTCTAATAATAATAATGATAATGATAATAATAATAATAATAATAATAATGATAGAGTGATGGCACTTAACCCGTGAAACAAAATCTAATAGCTATTCACTAATAGTCAAATCAAAACAAAAGAAAACAATGGAATTACAGTTTATTAATATCTACTTGGCTAATATCTGTTTCACGGGTTAATTAAGTGCCATCACTCTAATAATGATAATGATAATAATAATAATAATAATAATAATAATAATAATAATAATAATAATGATAATAATAATAATGATAATGATAATGATAATAATAATAATGATAATAATAATAATAATAATAATAATAATAATAATAATAATAATGATAATAATAATAATAATAATAATAATAATAATAATAATAATAATAATAATAATAATGATAATAATAATAATGATAATGATAATGATAATAATAATAATGATAATAATAATAATGATAATAATAATAATAATAATAATAATAATGATAATAATAATAATGATAATGATAATGATAATAATGATAATAATAATAATAATAATGATAATAATAATAATGATAATAAATAATAATGATAATAATAATAATAAATAATAATGATAATGATAATAATAATAATGATAATGAATGATAATAATAATAATAATAATAATAATAATAATAATAATAATAATAATAATAATAATAATAATAATAATAATAATAATAATAATAATAATGATAATAATAATAATGATAATGATAATAATAATAATAATAATAATAATAATAATGATATAATAATAATAATAATAATAATAATAATAATAATAATAATAATAATAATAATGATAATAATAATAATGATAATGATAATAATGATGATAATGATAACGATAATAATAATAATAATGATAATGGTCGTTCTTATATAGCGCATTTCACATTCGTTCCAATGCGTTTTACAACCGACGGTTTCAAGTCGAGGCTATCTGGTCAGAAGTACAAGAAACTGGCCCGATAGCCTCGACTTGAAACTTTTGTTCAGAGTCATATATTGAAGTGGAACTTCAATATCAGTCATTAACACACTAGGGTGTAACAATACGCTACTGAAGAAGGTGGAGCTAAGAGTTCTAAATCGCAGCAAGTTCCTGTATAGATTAAGTCTATCTTGCGTGAGATATCAGTCCATGTGTTGAAATGAAAGACCGATATTATTGCAAAACCCTATTTACACGGAATAATTCCAAAGCCAGAGCGTCACGGGGTCTGTATTAAAGGTCAAAAGTAATGAACTATCAGTCGAATACAGTAAAAACTCACATAAAAGATCCCCTATTTTTCCAAGTCAGGCTGAAATGGTTCTTATATATTAGGTGTCTAGTGAGAAATCAGGCTGAATAGGTTCTTAACAGGTTCTTATTTACAGGGCAAAAAAAACAATAAAATTGTTCCTGATACAGTATGGTGTATTTCCTTACAATTTGTTTTAATTAGTGAACTATTGACCCTGAAAGGTCTAATATTCACACTAAACATTAACAACCCAACTGTACAGTAAATATAATATTTCTGCACATTCAGCACCGACTGTACCTGTGTGTTCTGAGCTTTAGTCATTTTTCACATAAGAACCTGCTTTATTTGTCAGGCTGAACTAGTTCTTATATATTGGATGCTTAATTGGCTAAATTTCAGCCTGGAGATTCTTAATCTGCAGTTTCTTATATGCGGGTTTTTACTGTATACCAGACTTGTTGTCTCCGGCACAAGGTACCTCACTATACTACATTCAAATATCAGAACCATGCAGCTGGTTAAAAAAGCCCATATATAAAGTGGTGAGGATGCTCGTTAGCCTCCTAAATCAGACGCGTATCCAGGCTTCCGTTTTTCTTTTATGGTCGTCGGAAATTTTGAAAATGACGTCAGGTACCTGAGTCTTGTCCAGATGGGCGTGGCAACAAATACTTGTTACCCCTAAAAGTTACGGCCAACTCTAAAACAATGAACAATTCGATTTAACAAATCGAACATGGTTTTCCATCAGTGTCTGTACTCTTATCGACACTGACGGTTGACGCCATAAAATGTTCAAAACTCAAGTGGGACAACGAGCGTAGCGAGTTGTTTCACTGCAAAGTTTTGAACATTTATATATAAAAATATATATATATCTTACTAATTTAGCTAGTTTTAAGGCTGCTATTAAGTCGATGTAGCTTCATATTTGAAGTTCTAGGCCGAGATATATTGGGGATTGGATTTATTTATTATTTGGATGATTTCTTCTTGATTGATGTAACTTTTAAATTAGATGTAATCAGTGTAAAATTGGGATAGTCATGCAGTGCGGAGGTGAGATGAGTTTTTTAAAATTTGTAGTAATATTAGTCATTAGTATTTACCAAATCAGTGGATAGTAATTTTGGCGCGTTTTGATTGGCTCCCGTAACTCGGAATATCCTTGGCTGTTATTCACTGTTTTGGGACGAGATTCAAAATGGCTTTTCGTTTCGCTACAGTCTCCGAATTTATTTGTTTAATAAAGTTCCATTTTTTTATCCAACTGATTTGGTAAATACTAAAACAATTATCCCCCTCAGTGTCGGTGAGTAGTGGTGAATATTTATCTTGCTGCTTGAGGACTCGCGGCTCGGTAAATATCCACCACTACTCACCTCCACTTCGGGGAATAATTGTTCAATATTGGAGTTTGGGGGTGTCCATTCGTTACGCTCGTTGTTACACTTGAGTTTTGAACATTTTATGGCGTCATCCGTTGTCGATAAGAGTACAGACACTGATGGAAAACCATGTTCGATTTGTTAATTTTACAACAATATTTACTCAGGAAAGCGGTGCAATGCACCCAAAACGACAAATAGATTTGAAAGAAAAACTGATTCAAGTGCGAGCTGGTTCCGTGCGTGAGCGAAACGTCATTCCATACATCTGTCCTGTTATCGACAATGCATGGCTCTTATCCAATCAGCGCGCGAGAAATTTGACAAAGTGTTAATGTTTATCTCGGGTATCGTATTTGTGGTTCTGTGGTCCTTTTAGATTTGTGACACCCTAAGTGGTACCAAATCGCAGATCTGAGTCCCCCTGGCATTCATCCGAGTACCCCCGGGCATTCATAGTATCGAAACTTGAAGAAATCCGCCGACATACAGCATAAAGGTTATTATTCAACGTTTTACTCACAATCTCGCATCTGATTGGCTGAGAGCATGCAGTTAATTCTTGATAGCATGTGAACTTGACAGGATAAATCTATTATCTGCTAGATTTATCCTGTCAAGTTCATTCAAGGCGGGATTCAAGGTCATAAAGAGTGGCAGGTTTGCAGTGTCAATGCAGCATTTTATTGACCTGATTAAATTGTGTTCTCACTTATACAAAATGTTTAATAAAACAATTATTGTGTTTGGTTTTCGCATGATATCGTAAATTATCAAGACCGAAGTCTGTGTTATCTGCCTCAGCTTATTATTCAACAATTATTCTCCGAAGGCGAAGTGATTATCGGTGAATATTCACCGAGACGAAGTCGAGTATTCACCATAATCACTGAGCCTGAGGTGAATAATTGTTTTAGTATAATTTTAGACTTGAATATCAGAGAAAAGACGAAATTCAGGATAAAAAACACCGTTTTGTTAGTACTTCTGCCTAAGTGATTTCATGAAGACTCCGGCTCTCGACCAGTGATTATCGTCTCATAATCTACAGCGCGCGAAACTCTATATTCCAAGTCTAAAATTATACTAAATGTTATTATTAATCTGCGCGCAGCAGGTCCATTTCCTTCCTCATATTGTGGAAAACAACAACTATTATTCAATTAACTTAATATAAACATTCAAGTTTGAAGTCAATCGAATAAACGATTAACAAACAACAAACTGTAATTGAGTGATCGGTGTTTGTTAGCATTTCGTGACTGTTTTCTAGAGGTTTCTACAATTATTAGGCTAACTATTAATGACATGTTTTCGTATACATCAAGTGTATTTTTGTTCATTTTCAAAAAAGTTTAAATATATACTACATCTTGACGGTATGTTAATATCTTCAGTGCGCGAATAATGGTCGAAAAATGAATTTAAAAACAACAGTACTTTATATATATATACACTAGAGATTATACTACTGTTTACATACATACATACAACAGCAGCTGAAGCGTTCAGTTTAATGAGCATAAAACACCTGAAAACGAAGGCTTTCGCTAGCGCAAGACGACAAATTAGCGTTACGATCTCCGCGAACGTTTAGGAGATTGATTGATTGATTGATTGATTGATTTAATTGATTTAATGGATTAGATAATTTTCCAGTTATTTACACAAGTAAGGCCAAAGCAGAGGCTTAAATGGCTTATGTCAACAGAATATTAAAGTAACCGTATGGAAATTGAAATGAATGGACTTTTACACACACACACACAAATAATAATAATTAACAATTAGACAGCGAGTCCGAGTTGGCTATGAGCAGATAGGAGCCTCGTTGACTATCTTAGCTCATAGACAACGAGGGCGAGTTGTCTAATTGTTTTAGTATAAACAAACTAGCATACTTAATATTATACCAATATTTCTTGATTAATTTGCACAAGTAAGAAGAATACGAATTTTATGCTAGTCATATGTATACATTTGGCTGAACTAAATCGAGCTGTTTAGTTAAAACTAAACCAGAAAAGTTGGTTCTTTCATAAATCAAATAACAAATGAACAAAACACGAGTCAAGAGTAGTGTAGCCTTCGTTTATTACCTTTATCACAATCAGTACTCCCTTTGACTTTGTCTTCGCTCAGTTTTAAAAGTTGAAAAATCGGCACGAAAAATCTTCAACTTTAACGATCGTTTCTCGCTCAGTTTCTGCAGTGTCAGCCAAAGAAAACTTGCTTGAATTGTCAATGAGATGTCTATATTTATGTGCTTTTTCCATTTCTTGCTCTTGAGATTTGTTTCTCGGTCTATTTTAGCTCTTTTTAGCGAAAAAAAACAACCATCGGGTTTGTCCGCCATCTTGCTTCATCTTTCACAGCCAATGGTTACCATGGTGATTCGCTACTAGGGGACTATCACTATTAGACCCCTAGTAGCGTAGCCAATCAGATTGCAGGATATGTGATAGACCACTAGTTTGTTTATACTAATAATTATTATTTAAGGGTTAGAGACTGATGTGAGTGCTTTACCGGCAAATAGACGCACGCGCTGGCTGTAGAATGAACGAGAATTCAAATACTGCACGAGGCATAGCCGAGTGCAGTATGAAGAATTTCGAGTTCATTCTACAGCCAGCAAGTGCGTCTATTTGCCGGTAAAGCACGAACTAGAAGTCTCTAACCCATTTATTTATCAAACTGAATACACTGCAGTTGTGAAATGTTCAAAATATAATTTTATTCACGGTAAATAAAGCAAAAACATATTTAGCTAGATCTTCCGACGCTTCCGCTGAATATCTCCTCTACAACCATTCCAATTGCAACTATTCTACAAAGAAAACACGAATAAAGCATTTATTTGTTTGTTTTTAAGTCATAACAAGGCAAGTTTCATTCATCATTTTAAGCTCTTACTGAGCTTCTTCACTCAACGAACAAGAACTGAACCGACGGCAAAATTGCTTGTTTTGAATAATAATTAGGTTCGTTTTTTACCTTTCATCACTGAAACTCCACAACGAGTTTGACGAACAGTCGTTTTAGGCTGAGCACCTGCTATTATTTCGTCTATTTCTTCTTTAGCTAGTTGGTTAAACCTGTCTTTGTCAGGATCAAAAGCCGCCATGACACTGCTGCACCGTGCGTAAAACTGTGACAGACGCACGCTCGTGCGTTGTCATCAGATAACACATGATCACGTGATCGATTTTAGCCAATCAGAAGCCACAATTTAGTACAGTGTATGAAGTTTGAATAATAAAGTACAATTACATAAAGAAGCAAAATGATAATAAAAAACAGTAATAGAGATGTACATAAATATTATGATAGATGGAATCTTAAAAGGGAATGTAAGTAAGTAAGTAAGTAAGTAAGTAAGTAAGTAAGTAAGTAAGTAAGTAAGTAAGTAAGTAAGTAAGTAAGTAAGTAAGTAAGTCAGTCAGTCAGTCAGTCAGTAAGTAAGTAAGTAAGTAAGTAAGTAAGTAATGACTTTATTTAAAGAGGGTGATACGTGACAGCTTACGCCGATAACCCTGTGGTCCTCTAGTTGTTTGATGACAATATATACATAGTATAATATCATATAATGAGACTAATAGTTTTATTCATGACATTATATTATTATTTTAGAAAAAAGTATTTCAATTTAGACTGATTTCAAGTTGGAGATGTTAAGCGTATTCCGGAGGGGGAGAGGAACATTATTCCAGATATACTAAAGAGGAGCTTGAGAGCAAATATAATTTCCAACTCAAACTATTTCTTCGTAGGAACTATAGTTTAAAAACGGCAAACTGAAGAAAGGTAGATGTCAGCATACTATAAAGAAATTAATGAACTAGAAGTTCTTGGAGATGCGTGCATGACACTGCACTTTTTAGATTCATCAGTGTGATGAAGGGCGGGGCTATGCCCGAAACGTCTGTTCAAAATATAATTCAATGCTAGCCTGGGGACATCTCCAGACGGCTGAAAATGAGCAACTCATACTGATTGACTCACACAGCCGGATATAGGACAAGTAGTAGTCATTCAAAGACGAACTCAAATTAATTTAAAATCCACTTAATTAATTGAGGTTATCTGTCTTTTAAGGAGAAAATTAAGATTATACATGACGCCGCGCCATTGAATTTAATTAAGGCAATTGTTCGGCTTTATTGCACCTGCCAGAAACTTGTTATATATAAGCTGCGGGATTGAAGAACCATCAGAAGAAACACCGCGCTCCTTGAGTGACTTGTACTATTGTAACTACACAACCAACATCCATCGTTGACTGAA
Organism: Actinostola sp. cb2023; assembly: GCA_033675265.1. NCBI lineage: Eukaryota > Metazoa > Cnidaria > Anthozoa > Actiniaria > Actinostolidae > Actinostola > Actinostola sp. cb2023. The sequence goes on along the minus strand of JAUJYZ010001556.1, from coordinate 166,452 downwards.
GAGATTACGAAAGACAAGTCCAAGATATTCTTGTTTTGTGATGTTCTCGTTGGTATTCATTTGCTTGTTTTGTCATGTGATTCTGTGGATTCAAAGCGAAGAAACAGTTCTCGATTCAAGCAGAAACGCCAGCACTATGTCTTCTGGAAACCACATGAACGAACATCGTAAGTGATCTTTCTAGAAATGCAATTACACTTGACTTCTACCTTTCCTTGCACTTCGTATCTCATGTGGAATTGAACGGATTCAGTCTATTCAGTCAATACGTGTATAAAACCGGGAATCACAAGAAATATTTAATGCTAACCTGTAAATCGAAGTTTAGGACCTACCACAGTGCGTTTCTATTCATTATTCAACGCAATAGCATGCTATTATTAAAAATATTGTAATTGCAACCAGGATGCATTATATGACTTAAAAATTGGTTGTCTCTGGCTTATATATTTGTTTTTAAAACTACAAACGTTTCGATCCTTCATCGGATCTTCTTCAGTGTAACGATCTTGTTGTAATGCGTTTGCTATTTTTAAACCTACTAGCGCACTGGTGCTAGACCGATCTACGAGAGTTCTATGGGAGGTTTTACGTGTGACGTAGTGGCCGTCAAGATCTACAAAATGTTCGAGCCTAACTTTCAAAGTCTGTTAGTTTTTCTTCAAGCAACTAGATGACATTTGTTTGTTTGTTTATAAGTAACTTGTATTTGACAGATATTTAGACTTCACCGATCTAAAATTGAAGTTTTGAGCAAGTAAAATGACGGTTTGACGGCCACTCGTGATCATTTTGACGTCAGAAGAAGATTCCATAAAACCTCCCTCCCTGGTGGACCAGTTGCGTTTTCGTGCGCTCTGCTACCTATGAAGCTGGCGCGTTGTTGCAAACAGCCCTCCTGTGTTCTGCTAATCTAGTAGCCAGCTTCAAAGGTAGTGCTCAGAGCGCACGCAAACGGTCCACCAGCTGAATTTCAAAGAAACAAGGATCGTCGAGACAGAAAAGAACTACCACCAAAGACTATTTCTGGAATCCTGGCATTCCATAAAAGACCCAAAGTGAAGACTGAATAACTATGTCAGGATTCCAGAAATATCTAGAACTCTCGTAGATCGATCTAGTACCAGCGCACTAGTAGATTTAAAAATAGCATACGCATTACAACAACGCTACACTGATTAAGAAGATCCGAGGAAGGATCGAAACGTTTAATTGTAGTTTTAATAACAAATAGATAAGCCAGAGACAATCAATTTTTAATGTCATATCATGCTATTACAGCATTGGTTCTGAATACTGAATAGCAAGTTTTAGGTAAATTCACATGTATTGATCAGTTACTAAGAATTATTGTATGCATGACATTCTTTTAGATCGAATAGCTAAATAGACGACGGAGTTATACGATTTGTGGTGGTTCTTCAGAATTCATACCGTAACATTTACTTCAGTTAAATTTATTAAAGTGCTACTATGACGAAATTCGTACCATTGCTAAGGAAATGATTTATTCGTAAAATAGTCTTTTAAGCTCCAAGATAGCAGTTTTAGTTGTTTTTAAGTCGATATAAGAATAAAGGAGTGAAATATTGGACTCTCAAAACAGGCAGAAATACGTCCGCCATTAATAAATCGTGTTCCTGCGAACAATAGACTGTGACGTCAGTTTTTCAATGTGAATGCGTCGCTGCACGGCTCCCTGCACTGTATTTTTAGTTTAATTATGATTGATTAAAACATTTGAACAAGAAACAGTGTCTTGAATCGCCAAACAATCGCAGTGTTGATGCGTGTAAATTAGCCATGCGACAAATTTGCGACGAACGATGTTGAGAAACTGACGTCACTTCTATTGTACAATAAGTCACCGGCCAGGGCGATTTTATATTTTACGCCCACTTCAAGATGGCGGATATTTCCGAGATGGCCTGGAATCTACTAATATGAGCAGCTCAACTTCCGGTGAATCGTATTATTTTCTATTTCTATAGCTACGAGTTCACACAGAGTTATTCTTGTCATTTTCTTTGTTTTCTTCGATAAATGTTGAAGATTATACGTATTTGGAGGAGAAATCGTCGCAAACAATCGGCAATTGTATGTATTTATTGTCTGAAATAAAACGATCCATTGTGATGAAGTTGGAGCTTTATTTTCGACTCTCATTTGCTACCGTATTCGTATGCGAGTAGAATTTTAAATGCCAATGCGAAGTCGTAAAAGCGGTAAGTATTGTAGGACAACTAAACATCAAGACAGCGGCATAAGATAAAACACGCATTATTCCAGAAATCGTGGAAAAATTCGACTCGTACGAATAACAAATGAGATTCGGCGTACGGCAGTCTGATGTGTCACGCCCGAATTAAATTATTCAGTCTCGTATACTGTGCCCAGCGTAAACCAAAACTTGGAATCGAAATTTATCAAGCTGTTCTGAATCGCTTTGTACGTCTTAACAAAGATAGGATAGTTTGGATTCAATACGTTTCTTCAACTTTTCCTAAAATCATAGAAATATTCGACTCAACGGTACGAATAACAAGATCAGAGTCGGCGTACGGTTACCGTACGAATAGCCACTGCGTATTTTCATGAGCTCACTTCGCATCAGTTACGCCCACTAAAAAGCAAGCGTTTTACAGCAGTGATCGATGAGTAGAAACTTTCACATAAAGCTGAATTTTCTTTAAAGTGTTTTGAGGGGAGCAATCCGTCGAAAGATAGCCATGCAGTAAGTGAATGAAAATAAGCTCCAAGTAGTACTTCATCACAATTGGATAGTTTTTTTATTTCAGACAATAAATACATACAATTGGCACGATTTATCCGCCAAATATGTATAACCTTCAACATTTATTGCAATTGCAGTTTAGCCAACAAAGAAAATGCCAAGAATAGTCCGATGTGAACTCGAAGAAAATACGAAGACGATTCACTCACCGGAAGTTGAGTTGCTCATATTAGTAGATTCCATGCAGGCCATCTCGGAAATATCCGCCATCTTGAAGTGGGCGTAAAATATAAAATCGCCCGGCCAGGAACCAGTTTGAATAATGGCGGGCTCGAAATTTGTACAAAAGTTGTACATCTTGTGGAAGTTATTTTTATCGTAACGAAAAAACGGTTTGGATATGTTAATAAACATACTACCAGGATACTAAAAATGCAAAAACATCAACCTCGCAAAATTTCATCATAGTAGCACTTTAATGTGGACATTTTAATTTGATAGAGGAATTTTTAAATTGCGGCTTTTTCAGATTCTGGCAAAAACAACAACTCTCAAGACAGCAAGACCGTGAACTGCTCGTTAGGCTGCGAAAGACAGAGCAGAGTTCGACCAAGAACTGAAGACAAAGACAAGACTGACTCTTCCTCAATCGTAAATGTCAATGAAACGGACATGATATTGGAAAGACAGTTACAATTCTCGTTTCCAATAACACGTTTAACATCGACAACACAACCAACATCACGTTGTCAATGCTTGACCGAGCCTTGAAAAAGTGTGGCAAATCACAAATGTATCGTAGGGATGAGTACTCGGTGTCTGCAGGTAACCAGTCAGCGGTTACAATCAAAAGCACAGGCGAACTACTACACCTTAAGCATTATTATACAAATGGTGCGTCAGCCAATGACAGCCAAGTCATATTTGTTTGCCGTCACGAAAACTGTACAGAACTGCACAGGTCATTCGTAGTTGAATTTCCAGTTTTGGAAAACAAATCTGTATCTACGAACGCTTCAAGACGACCTCACAGTCAACCATTACAATCTATTAGGAGAAAACGCAGTGTTTTCATCTGTGGGAACGTTGCAGAGCTTCAATTCTCAGATGACAAGGACCTACCATCAAAAGACGACAAAGTCTTGTCCATCTTGACATTGGTATGCATGCTGATATCGATTATTGCACTGGTCTTTGTCCTCGTCACCTATTCCTTGTTCACTGAGCTACGAACACCACCAGGCATTAACCTGATGAACCTCAGTGTTTCCATTCTGCTTGCACAACTCTTGTGGATCCTTGGAAGTGGACAGACAGACACACCCATGGCTTGTACTGTCATAGCTGTCTTTCTTCACTACTTTTTCCTGGTTTCGTTCGTGTGGACGTCAATCATTTCCTTTGACACTTGGAGGGCTTTCACTGTAAAAGGAAGACGCTCATTGGCTGATTCTAAACACAACAGACTCGTGCATTGTTTATGGTATATGGCAGTTGGATGGCTTTCTGTCATGGTGTACGTAGCCGTCTGTATCGCTATTGACCAATCAGATACCGTGTTCATCGGATATGGATCACGTGATACTTGCTGGATCGCTGACAACAATGCCAAGTTGCATTTCTTTGCCATTCCTGCTGCGCTCATCATGGTCTTCAACATCGTCTTCTACGCCATGACAGTGAAAGCCATCAAAGATACGCGTAGTCAAACCAGTTTCATCACTGCGCATTCCGTCAAGAAACGACATTTTGGTGTGTTCATGAGGATTGGTTCTCTGATGGGTTTTACGTGGATCTTTGGGTTCGCTGCACCGTTTGGTTGGCTGTTTCTTTCTTACATCTTTGTAGTGCTGAACAGTCTACAGGGTGTGTACATCGCCGTTGCATTTGCCCTCAGCGCACGCGCACGAAAGCTCTATAGCGAGTCTATCCGAGGGAAAAAGTCATCCACTACGAAAGGCAAAGCAAGCCAGGATGAAAGTACCCGAAAGACTAGTCTTGCTGTTTTAAAGAAAACGGTGACTGAAGCTCAAGTTGACTTGTCTAAAACTTCTGTCTAACAAAGTTTGCTTTGAGCTGCAAAGACAAAGAAAGATATAAACACAAGCGAACTTTCATGGCAAACCCGGCATTTTCTGGCGACGATTGACTCTTCGGTATGTAATGAGGTTGCGGCCGAGTGATGAAACGAAGTTCTTGCCATAATTTAATGTACAAATTCACCGAAGGCTCTAGAATTATGTTGTGTATGAAGAAGAAAACAACTTGAAATCCGCAGTGTTGGAACCACGAGGTGATCATGAAAGACTGTCAAAGACTTTGTAATCAGTTATTCACTGTTTCAGTTTGTATTTATGATTAGCGATGTATATATTAATCTCCGACATCATGGAGTAATATACTCTACAGCAAAACATGCCTGGAGCTACAATCTTTATAGATTTCAAAAAAAAGCCTTTGACTCTTTAGAATGGATCGAGCTTCATGTTCGCATGCTCGAGGATCCAGCGGTTTTTGTCCGCGCTCCGAAGTCACCGGCCGAAACAACCCGCTGGATAAATTACCTGCTAGTACGAGTTCTGTGGCGTGATACGAATCTTGATTTTGATTGGCCCTCTTTTTGAGGGTAAAAAAGAGGGCCAATCAAAACTCGACCATAATTTTCAAAAAGATAGCGTCCATGTTGACGGATGTTTTAAAGAAATGCATTTGCGTGATGCGATCGATCACGTACTCTAGTTTTTCCCCGGGATCGATTTCCTAAAGCCGGGCAGAACAGTTCATGGACCTTCATGGTTCTCGAAGCGTTTAATTATCGTTTAAAAAAAAAGGATGATATGTATTTGCACAGCTACCGACAGGATATGGCAAAAGCTTGATATTTTTGCTAGTGATATCCGATCCTTAGCGCTGGTAAATGTTTTGTTTGAATTGGGAGGCCAGAAACGATTTGAAGCTACAAGTACCGCCAACTGAAAGAATACGCACCACGAGTACGGAATACAGAGTTTTCAGCGTATATATCATTATGAACAATCTGGACTTCAGTTATCACTTCATTTTTGACATTTCTTTAGGGTCTGAAATGCGAGCTATACTAAATTCGCTTCAGAGCGTATCACGCCCCAGAACTCGTACTAGTAGGTAATTTATCCAGCGGGTTGTTTCGGCCGGTGACTTCGGAGCACGGACAAAAACCGCTGGATCCTCGAGCATGCATGTTCGATGTTCTTAAAACTTAAAACTTCGGTCCCACTCTAATTTCAGTTCTTGGATTAAGACTTTCTACAAAAATATTTCTAGCTGTGTAATGAACAACGGATTTGCATCAAACTTTTTCCCTCGTGGTGTTCGACAAGGTTGTCCTTTATCTGGACCGCTTTTTGTTCTATCTGTAGAGATGATTGCATAGGCTATCAATACGTAGTGTGTTCTGGCACTATTGATAACCCAGACATAAAAGGCATCTGCATCGATCAAAATGAAATAAAATTAACCCAGTACGCTGACGATACAACATGTTTTGTTCAAGATGAAAACTCCATTCAAAATTTTCTCACTGTGTTGGATAATTTCAAAAAAGTCTCAGGCCTAGAACCTATATTCTCAACAAAACTGAAGCGATCGATGTGGGTTGGTTCCACAAAAGGAAGCTCAGCCCAACCTTTCGGACTAAAATGGACTTCGGAAACCCTAGCACTAGGAATTTATTTCACTTATGATAAGCAAGCAAGCTAGTGACCAACTAAATTTTTACAACAAGCTTAACCAATTAGATGACATACTTTCTTCGTGGAAAAAAAGAAAGCTCTCATTGTATGGAAAAATCTATATCGTTCAAACCTTAGGATTGTCTAAACTTACCTTTAATGCTCCCTCCGCAGTTATGCATTCCAGAAAATTTTGCCGAAAAGGTAGATAAAGTTACATTTAAGTTTATTTGGGATAACAAACCCACCAAAATAAAAAAGAGAACCATTATCGGCAACAAAAAGGAAGGGGGACTAAATATGACATCGTTCGTACATATAGAAAAGGCTCTTAAACTTGCGTGGGTTAAACGAAAAACAATCCGAAAGGAAAATCATCCCCCGAAGTTCTTTATCAAAATATGGAGGGTTGTTTCTGTTCTCGTGTGATTCTAACAAAAAAGAACTCGTATTATCAACGCATCAGTTTTTTATAAATCATGGTTTGATAAGGCCGTTAAATCTTTTGAAGTTCTAATAGGACCCGCAAATAAGTTTCTCAGTTTTTCTGAATTTACCAAAAAATACAATATAAATACTAATTTTTTAACATATAGCGGTATTGTCATTAATGCAGTCAGAAATAGAATAAAACAAAACAATTTGACCCAAATATCAGAAAAACCACCGAATAATTTAATAAAAATGTCAGCACAAATAATATGCATAATAGTTTGATTGATGAACAAAAATACACATTTCCATCATTTCTTAATTACGCAACCAACAAATAAATATCACATTGAAAAAAGAATTGCATTATTGTATCATCAATTACAACACAATTGTCAAACGCTTTTGGGAAAAAAATTTCCTGAGCAAACCCGGCCGCATAATATACCCAACCTTCATTTAATTTACTTGCTGTTTTTCCTCTCATTATATACCGAATATTATACCGTACTATACTATACTATATTACTATTCTACACTATATTATATACAAAATTGTTGTATTATTACAAACATTGTAACAAAAATAACAAAAACATTTATTGTAAATATGTACTGATTATCACTAATAATAATAATAAAAAAATCTACTGACTTGAAGAGAGAAGGCTCAAAGCGCATTTGATTATATACCTATTTAGTCGGGCTTCCTGTGGAAGACCCGACTCTAAAAATGCAGAGCGGTCGTATTCTTCGTCTTAGGCTTCAAACCGCCAACTGGGTTCTACAGCGCATGCTCAAACCACATGGCTTATCAAGACGAGACATCGCACATCGTTTATCTCGTCACGTCCTATTACTTAATAGCTTGTGCTTGGTTAAAATAAAATTAGAGTGTTAATCCAAAGCGAAAATCGAAATTCAAACTGTCCAAAAGGGCTGGTTTTTGGCGCTTTTGGCCGATATTACACGATGTCGAAATAAATATCCTCTTAATATGTTAAACAATGAATGAATGAATGAATGAATGAATTAACTTTATTTAAACACGGAATCAAATCACTAAAATTAAAATTGATTACAAAGTGCTCTGCTTTGAGCCGTGTAAAAAGATAATAACGGTTAAACTAACCGAGAAACAAAACAATTGCAAAAGAAAAATCAATCACAAGAAAACAACAAAAAAGCGAAGGGAAATAATAATAATAAACAAGCGAAAGGAGAATGTATAGGATATCTCAAAGTTTACTTGGTTTTAATTAGTGGCTTCAATTGCAATTGGGAATTTTTTTGTCGCGTGGCATGGCCGGCCTCATCTTGCTGGATACTGACATTATAAATCATCGATAAATTTTCGCGCGCGCCCATTGGTTAAAACGGCCGTTACGTGGTACGATTTCACTGGACGGATGTTTAGTAAATAAACCCCTACTGGCGGCTGGTATATCGGCTGATAATGTCCGCGGCTGATAGATGGTCCGAAAAATGAACAGTTGGCCGAGAAGCGAAGCTTTGAGGGCAACTGTGATATTTTGAGGACCATCTCTAAGCCAAGGACATTATCAGCCGATATACCAGTAAGCCAGAAAGGGGTTTATTTATTTTATAACCCTTCGATACATTTTCTACGTCGACTTCAATGTTGAAGAAACCGAAACAAAATGACGGACGAAGAAAACAAAATAATAATAATAAATAACTTGTAAAGCGTATTCTGTTACCTCAATGCGCTAAAAACCTATAAAACATATTTACAGTAAAGTCATAATATAGAATTAACTAAAGCTGAAATAATGATAACGAAAGATAAATAAATGCCATAGACAACAAGGTTCGATTGACCTTATTCCAGAATAGGAATACACAGAATAACATCACTAAATCGCTGTCACACAGCTACTTTCCACTGTAAAATGAAATAATTCCTTGTTGTATCATAATAAAGTTACAAGGAACAGTTTGGAATTTTAAATGTGCTGAAATAAAAGCATCCAAGTGTTTATTCCGTGTATTCCTATTCTGGGATAGGGTCAATCGAACGCACCCTTAGTCTCGAGTGGTCCATTTAGATTTGTGTCACCCTAAGTGGTACCAAATCACGATCACGGATCTCAAGTTCAAGTTCAAGTTCAGTTTTATTTTACTTCACTTTCGCATTCAGAGTACCCCCGGGCATTTAGAGTACCCCCCGGCATTCAGAGTACCCCCCGGGCATTTAGAGTACCTCCCGGCATTCATGACGTATCGAAACTTGAAGAAAGCCGCCGACACTGACAACTTTTAAAAAGGTTATTATTATTATTACTATAATTAGGTCCATTTCCTTCCTCATATCGTGGAAAACAACAACTATTATTCAATTACGTTTATATAAACATTCAAGTTTGAAGTTCGAATAAAAGATTAATATCAACAAACTGTAATTAAAAGATGTGGTGTTTGTTAGCATTTCGTGACTGTTTTCAAGACGTTTGTACAATTATTAGGCTAATAAAACACCTGAAAACGAAGGCTTTAGCAGCAAGACGACAAATTATCGTTAGGGTCGAACGTTTAGGAGATTTATAATTTCCAACTCAAACTATTTCTTCGTGAACCGATTTAAAATCGGCAACGAAAGGCAAATGTCATCATACTAGCCTGGGGACATCTCCAGCCCACACAGGATATGACAAGAGCCCGTTCAAAGACGAACTACAATTTAATTTAAAATCCACTAAATTGAAGATATTTGTCTTTTAATGAGGAAGTTAAAATTACATGGCACTATTGTAAACATACTATAAACTAATCGCGACTATCGGTTTATAATGACGGCTAGTTGGGAGAAAATATACGCGACTCCGCCAATACCTGAAATATATTTTCTCCCAACGCCGTCATTATGTAAGAGATAAATACCTCGAACGTCGGCAATAAACCTATAAATCCCTCGGGCCGTAACTGACTTAGTTTAAATTTGACAAGGTTTTCGCACGAAGCAATCTGAGGCATTTTCTGGTATTTTTTGGAGTGTTATTTAGCATGAATACTATATGAATAGCATGAAGAATAGCATTTCAGTGCTCATTATGAATTCACCGGGATGTATTCATATACAACCCAGGGCTGTATAGCAGGAGGGAATTCTGTTGCGCGCAAGCGCGACCAGTTGTGAGTTCAAGCGAACCTTCGACTTCAGGCCATCGAATGCGAGTTAACATAGGATTCAAAAACGGTTTTATTGCTACTTCCAAGGCTGACATTGGACTTAACTGCCGCCAGAGGCTATACGAAGACTTAGATATTTCAATTTATCATGGAAGAACGCAATTGGACTAATAGATTGAACGCATTCTAAACTAAAATGCGTTTTTCCAAAACTCATAAAATCGAGCAAAACACAGACAGGGCTCGTAATTATGGAGTTTTCTCAGTGTAAACAATTGGATTTGTACGAAATTTGTTTTTTCTCGGTAAGATTCACATCTTTTATGAGGGATTTTGTAGAAAAATGAATAAAAATAAATATCGATTCTTAACCGAATAGTATAATTTAAAGAAAATCGTACTTGTAATGTTTGGAAATCGTTCGTACTAAAAAAAAGTTTCAAAAAACGATGTTGAAAAAGTGTAGTTAGTGCCGAGACCCCAAAACCCTCCCAACTAAAACATGTTTTGAAAAAAAGCTCACTATTTTGTCGAGTAGATAGCCATTTTCACAAGCTCATGAAAAGGTTCCAAAGTTTGGAACCTTTTTCTAAACTCATGAATATGTCGAGTAGTTAGCCATTTTCACAAGCTCATATTCTAAACTCATGAATATGTCGAGTAGATAGCCATTTTCACAAGCTCATTAAAAGGTTCCAAAGTTTGGAACCTTTTTCTAAACTCATGAAAATGTCGAGCAGATAGCTATTTTCACAAGCTCATGAAAAGGTTCCGTATAATACAGCAAAATATACATCCAAGAATATTTGAAGTTATTTTATTACGTAAACATAATTATACAGAGCAGTCTGCTTTGCCATATAATATACCGTCATTAAACGGGTAACTTGTTTGAGAAACATCCTGAAATCAAAAGCACAGCAATACTGCAAAGATAAAACAGCTTCAATTAAATAAACTGAGTAATTCATAAGAGTCAATTATTAGCAAATTAGTTCATTATTTAGTAAACTATGCTAGCTGTCGAGTGTAATTAATGTTCAGTCGTTTTTAAAACAGGATTTGTACGTCCTTACTGCATCTCGTTCTCTTTGTTTGCCTCTCTTTAAAAACACTAGTGTCGTATGCTTCTCCTCGATATTGCTAAACTGATCTGTATGAAGATATAGATAAAACTGTTTTAGCTCATAGAAATCCGAGACTGAATATACACATGCACAGGAGGGGTTAGTGGTCCCTGGGACAATAACATCTGTTGTTTATATTCACCCAGCCAGAAGTCTTCCCAGAAAAAAAACTTTCCGAGAGAAAATATCAGAAAAATTTTTCCCAGGAGACTGCTATAACGAACCCCCATGTTTATACATTCTTTAATGCCCGTCGGTCGTTGATCTGTCAAATCACTTTATTAAAAACAGTTTAATTTGATCTGTCTTTATACAGATGTAGCCACATCGAGGAGAAACCTACGAAACTAATAGAGATCTAGAGGCAAACAAAGAGAACGAAATGAGAATATTTCCTAACCAAAAAAAACAAAAACAAAAACAAAAAAAAAGGGACTCAAATAAGGTACTTTTTATAAAATGAAACAATTCCCAGGTACAGAAATATTTCCTATCCACATAACCTAATATATATTCTGTATATTTCATATTTTTATGGGATAATAGTTCTAATTATTAACTTTAATAGAATATATTTTTCACAGGAACCTATAATGTGTCCATATAATATACAAATAGTCAAATGCGAAACTCATCTTAGGTTTCCCAGGAAAGTAATGGTAGAACAGTTCTTTCATAGAACAGACACCATTAACCCCTCCTGCATGCATGTATAAAGTTATTTGAACATATGTCGTTATATTGGAATCATCAATGAATCCGACACCTGGATATATATGTTAGTAAACGGTACTCACTGGAAGTTCTGTAGTCCTCAATGCTGCTGAAAGTCTAAACAGAAACGGCGAAGAGCAAAATTAACGGCAAACGACTCTGGCTTGAGACTAGCAGTGACCTGGACACATGACGTGAACTCGGGGCACTAGCTAATTATGCTAAAACCGTATCCGGTTCAAATTCAATCCAGCCAATCACGACAAGTAACTTTTAATCCTTAGGCATACAAAGACACATGCAGTGAGTCATGTTTGTGCTATGAAGATCTGGTACAATTTGATATATTTTGCCGTTTTGGTAAGAGCATTGAGGACTACTTCCAGTGAGAACCGTTACTAACATATCCAGGTATAATTCAAAACATGATGATTCCAATATAACGATATGTAACGAACGCTACCCATGTTTATACATTCTTTAATGCCCGTCGGTCGTTGATCTGTCAAATCACTTTATATTTATATGAGCTATAAAAACAGTTTAATTTGATCTGTCTTTATACAGATGTAGCCACATCGAGGAGAAACCTACGAAACTAATAGAGATCTAGAGGCAAACAAAGAGAACGAAATGCCGTAAGAGCGTACAAATGCTGTTTTAAAGACGACTGTTACACTCGACAGCTGGCGTTGTGTTACTCATTCATGTTGACTAATAATGAACTAATTTAATAATAATTTACTCTTGAGAATTTGTCTAGATATTTCGCAACTCAGATTATATTGATAGTGATACTTATATCAATGTTAGTGAAGAGATATTTCTCAAACAAGTTACCCGTTTAATGCCGGCCGGTATATTATATGGCAAAACAGACTGCTCTACATAATCATGTTTACGCAATAATAATAAATAACTTCAAATATTTTTGGATGTATTTTTTTGCTGTATTATATTTAATGTGACTGCTCTATACGAGTTTATACGGAACTTTTTCCTGAGCTTGTGAAAATGGCTATCCACTCGACATATTCATGAGTTTAGAAAAAGGTTCCAAACTTTGGAACCTTTTTATGAGCTTGTGAAAATGGCTATCCACTCGAAATATTCATGAGTTTAGAAAAAAGGTTTAATGAGCTTGTGAAAATGGCTATCTACTCGACATATTCATGAGTTTAGAAAAAGGTTCCAAACTTTGGAACCTTTTTATGAGCTGGTGAAAATGGCTATCCACTCGGACGCTCTTTTTTGAGGGGACAAGTTTCCTCATTTTGTGCGGAAGACAAATTATTGATGTTGAATTTCATGGGCCATTACGGAAGCACTTCAACTGTCATTGCGGTTATAGCATTCTTGCAGGAACGGCTTTATTTTCAGTGAGAAATGTAGAACTCACACTGAATTTTACAACTTTGGAAAAACGCAATTTAGTTTAGAACGCGTTTTGTTCTAAAGCACTTTATTATCACTGCAAGCGAACATCCCTGTGTTGACAAAATGGCGTCTTGGTATTTACCAGGGATGGTTTCGCGTTTAATTCTTGCAAGCACTGAAGAAAATCTTCTACTGAAGTAGGGACGATGATAAGTATACATGTGATAGTGACTTGAATATACAACTTTGATGAAGATCGAAGACGAAACGTTCATAGAATACAGTCTTAATTAAACCTAGTATATTTTCATAAACTTCTTGTATTAGCAAGTTTGATGCTTCATTAACTCGAAATCTACTATAGATCTCTCAAGTTTTGTGAGCAGAAATATTAAAAGCTATGCTGTCTAAAAAGCTATCTAAAATATTTTTGATTGGAAAAAATGGGGAAGATTGTGTTTTTGACCGATTTTTTCGGCATGTTGAGCCCAAATGCATATTTAACATAACTTTGCTCCCCAAAAAATCCTGTTTGGAATTGCATTTTTCATAATGTCTTCGTATCTTTTATAACTGCACAGTTACTAGTTGCAGAACATAATATATTACTGAGATCGGCTGAGGTTTATGAAGTGAACTATGTGTATGGAATATGACATATTTTTACTCGATTTTTGAACATGTTTTGCTTTACTGTTTGAAATCTATCTACGATCTCCCAAGAAATTACTATAAATATTTCAAGTTTATCAGACATATTTTAAATGTGTGCACTTGCTTTTCATCTAAAAAATGGGGAAATGTTCAAAAATCACAATTTTAGTGTTGTATCAACGGTCCTTGGCCTGTATTTACCTTTTGGGGTGCCTGTGTAATTTATCGCTTCGCTTCAAAAGAAATTATAGGAGAGTTTGGAAACCTAAAATCTTAAACATAAATGCTTAGAAATAAAGTTGGATAGTTTATGAAGCTTTTTGAGTAATTTTGGGGCAATTTGTGGTCTTGAAACGGACTTTCCTGTTATTGATTACCGCGATCGGCAAGCCATTACGGTTCAGCGGCCGAACGCATGCTCGTGCAAATTTCCCTCCTGTTGGGCTGTATATGGATACATGCATCCCGGTGAATTCATAATAAGCAATTCAATTCTATTCTATTGTTCAACCGGTCAATACCGGAGATAAAGCCCTATGAATAACAAAGAAAACCGTGTCAAATTTAAACTAAAAACCGATAATGCCGTCTCAAAATCGCGTTTAGTTTTGTATCGCAATTCTAACAAAATGGCACAAAAATAGGGAAATGCTGCATGGTTAGTTTTCATTGATTGAAAGCGAAATTCTCGATAAAAGCCACAGGCAGCCCAACCATTGTTTTTGAGGCTATTTATAATTATTAAAAATATATATTTGCAAGCGCGCGTCTTTTTTTGATGGGTTTCCTGTGGTAGAGCGCGCGCGCGATACGTATTATATTGCTATTATATTGGGTTCCCTGTGCATAGAAATGTATATGTTGGGATCCCTGTGTGCGTCCTGCGGGACGCGCCCGCAGCAATGTGTATATTGAAACAAGGTATGAAACTGATGGCGTATCATGGACCGATGTGCGGTGCATGCAGATGCACAGGCAGCCCAACCATTGCTTTTGAGGCTACTAAATAATCAAATAAAATGATATTTGCGTCTTTTTTTGATAGGTTTCCTGTAGTAGAGCGCGCGCTGATTTATATATTGGGTTCCCTGTGTATAGAAATGTATAATGTTGGGCTTCCTGTGTGTGTCCTGCGGGATGCGCCCGCAGCAATGTGTATATTTACACAAGGTATGAAACTGATGGCGTATCATGGCCTGATGTGCGGTGCAGTTCTCTGGTGCACTTTTCCGAGAACCGAAGAGCCGAAGACGTCGTACGCTACTGGCCCGTGGGGGGTACCCAGGGTGAAGTCGCTGAAGTTTTGAAAAATGGCTGAGAAGTTGATGAAACAAAACATGTTTTTTTTCGGTGTAAACGTTTGGATTCTATACTTGATCTTGATCGTCTTCAGAGATCGTTCAGTCTGACCATAGTATACAAAATCACAATCGTCACATTTGATCTTGTATACTATGCCAGTTCTTGAACTCTTGTCTTGTGGGTCTTTTGGACGTGGGAACACATTGGCAAGCTTTTTCATGGGACGATGAGCAACCCGGATGTTATGTTGCTTCAAGACCCGTTGCACTCTTTCGGAGATTCCTTTCACATACGGAAGGACCACTGTTGCTGTTTCATTGTCCCTGTTATCACTTGAATTGTGATCTTGTCCATCTCTTAGATGATCTAGTGTTCTTTCACATGTCCTTATGATTCCAGGAGGATAGTTATTCTCAGTTAACACACTTCTCACGTGTTCCCTCTCCTTCTTCTTTTGGTCTTCTGTTGATGGAATACTTTTTGCACGTCTAAGTAAGGTGTTAACTACAGACATCTTGTGAGTCATTGGATGGTGTGAATTGAAGTCGAGGTATCTATCTGTGTGTGTTTGTTTTCGATAAACATTGACTTGAATGTTTCCTTCTTCAGTGCGGGAGGTGATGGTATCAAGGAAAGATAGCCCAGCGTCATTCTCTTGTTCTATAGTGAATTTGATGTTGGTATTCATGGAGTTTAAGTGTAGATGAAATGACTCAACGTTGTTTTTCTTCAAACAACAGTGGCTATCGTCTACATATCTGAACCACCATTTAGGTGGGTTCGTTGCGGTAGAGATGGCTTGATGTTCTATTTCCTCCATAACAAGGTTAGCCAAAAGCGCACTTACAGGTGACCCCATAGGACATCCAAAGACTTGTTGGTAGTAATAGCCATCACATAAAAAGAAACAGTGACTCAGAACAAAGTCCAATAGCTTTAAGATGTTTGCTATCGATAAATTCGTACGCGTGAGTAACATGCGATCGTTGTTTAGCCGTACATTGGCGACTTTAAGGGCTAAATCTATAGGTATTGATGTAAATAACGACACCGAACATCAAAGGATACCATTACTTCATCATCATCAATGCTGTAGCTCTTTATCTGTTCAGCAAATATTGAACTGTTCTTGACTGTATATGTGTTAGTCAGTAGTGGTGACAATATCCTGACTAGATGTTTTGAGAGATTATATGTTGGTGATCCTATGCAGCTTGTTATTGGGCGCAGAGGAATGGTCGGCTTATGAATCTTGGGTAGTCCATAGAACGTGGCAGGAGTTGCATCTGTTGAATGCAAATAGCGGTATATAGCAGAATCGATCTGTGACTTCTCAGGGTCATGCGTGGTCGGTGTTCTTGTAAATTCAGATAGTAAGGTATTCATTTCTCTTTCAGTAGACGTAACAGGATTTCGTCTCTTGTCTGTTATTTTCTGGTAGGTCTTTCTGTCATCCAATAGTTCATGAAGCTTTTCCTGATAATCACGGCGATTCATTACTACGATAGCCTTGCCTTTATCTGCGGGAAGGACCACTATGTTTTTGTCTTTTTTTAGGTTTATTAGAGCCTTTACTTCGTCTTTGCTGATGTTACTTTCTTTCTGTGGCTTGGAGTTTCTAAGAATGTTTGTAACGGAAGAACGGATCTGTTGTTTCGAGATCTCATTATTTAGTAGCCTCAAAAGGAATGGTTGGGCTGCCTGTGGCAGATGGTGCACTTTTCCGTGAAACATTCGGATTTTACTTTCCGAAGCCGCCGTACACTACAGGCCCGTGGGGGGTACCCAGGGTAAAGTAGCTGAAGTTTTTCAAAATGGCAGGACGTCGAAGAGAAGTTCATGTTATCAAAAACTGATTTTTTCGGTCTGATCGTTTGGATTCTATTCCTTATCCATGCGGTAAGTTTAGAAGTTCACAATTCACGTCAATTTTAAGTAACTTTAGAAGAAATTGGACGATTTTAAAGTAGTCTTTTTTCATTTTGAATGGTGGAGAATTGCTTGTTGATTGTTGGACTCAACACACGCCGGAAAGTTTTGTTGAAAAGTAAAGCTCAACTAAAAGTAGTTTTGTCGAAATCTTAACGTAATATTTGCTCTAAATGTTCTCTAATAAAAGGACTTGCCTATACCGAGGGCAGAAGGGCTGCTTGATATTCCTCAGCAAATTATTTTTCATAAATTATGACTGAGCTATTTGACTTGTGTAGTTTTGTCAGTGATCGAAATACACTTCAACAAGGAACCTCTCTCAACTGATTGATAGTCCTTCATCTACTTAAACATTTTGACCGTATTTCATCTAGAAAGTGTTTGACGACATAATTTTGAACTTTCTTACAGTTGTTCTTAAAACACAAGGGAGCGCTACCAACACAGCATAAACCATCTGAAGCAAAAATATAGACGAACTCAATAAGCCAGTTCACGCTGTCGGCCGCCATTTTGAATTGGGGCAAACGCGGCAAAATTGATAGAAATCTGGATCACTTTGACTTGCCGTAACTCCGCTCGATTTCGTTGGATTTTTTAAAACTTACCATTTTAGAAAAGATGTGTTCTTTGTTATTGATGTCCTATAATATGATGGGTATTGGAAGGCTACAAATCGAGAAAAAAAGATTTTTGTTTTCAAAATAAAACGTTCGGCACGTGAATATGCAAATTAGCTCGAAATTTGAAGATCCATTCGTGAAAAGAAGATTGACTCGTAAAAGGTAGTTAAAACACCTACATTGGTCTTATTTTCACTCCAACAACTCATATGCATGCCTGCTGATTATCGAAGTTTAAATTTTGAAAATCCAACGAAATCGAGCGGAGTTACGGCAAGTCAAAGTGATCCAGATTTCTATCAATTTTGCCGAGTTTGCCCCAATTCAAAATGGCGGCCGACAGCGTGAACTGGCTTATTCACTGACATCGAAGGAGACATGAATGGTGATTTATAGATGGACGACTTATGTCATGAAGGACCCATGAAGCGGCTGCCTAAAATATTAACAGTTTTTCATTATTGTTATTGAAATAGTGCAACTCATTTAGCAAATAAGATATGATTACTAGCTACCAACTGAGAGAAACACAGAGTAATTAAATACGGTTTTCCTAAGAATGTATGTATCGCTTCCGAGTGCTTTATACAAATTGTACGAACTCCGCTTGTCGATTGTGGTGACATGCAGTTTATTTAATTTCATATTATCCATGGTATTACTAATCAATATACATGTAGTGAATAATTACACAGAAAGAACGGCAAAACAGTGTGTAAAAAGCTAGTAAACTTATTTTAACTGATTGTTGAAATAAATACGTTGTTTGACATTTTGTTTACAAGTACTGATAGCAAAAATGTGTTGTGCAGGACTAAATATTGAGACCATTCAGCATTAAAAAAACACATTGCCTCAATTTTAAAGCATTTTAATCGATAAAAATCAAAACAGGAAACAAATACTTTATAAAAATCAAAACAGAAAACAAATAAAGTATATTGTAGATGTTTTGACTTATGTTTAGCGAACATATCAATATTGAAACTTGCCAAAAAGAGCACAGTTCAGATTTGACGAGCGCTGGCCGATGTACTCTCGAAGGCAAAATCCCGAATGTTTCACGGAAAAGTGCACCATCTGCATGCACCGCACATCGGTCCATGAGGCGTAAAATGTCAAAATTAAATTTTCTCAAAGATTAGGGGCAAAAACGTAATTGTCACGTGACCTAGTTTCATACCTTGTGTAAATATACACATACATGTAGTGCGGGATGCGCGGGATGTGCACAGGAAGCCCAATATAGGATATTACTCAGCACAGGGAACCCAACATATCTACGTATTATATATTGATCGCGCGCGCGCTCTACCACAGGAAACCCATAAAAAGACGCAAATATCATTTTATTTCCTTATTTAGTAGCCTCCAAAGGAATGGTTGGGCTGCCTGTGTAAAAGCGCGCGTAATATCACGAAATCACGCGCCATCGAGCGCGCGCTGAAAAGCACTTTTCGCACGATCTTCACTCTTTTTTTACAAAAAAAAAATCCTCATTTTCTCTTCACTTTTTATTGAGCATGGTTTAAAATACAATGATTTTTTCTTCAATTTAGAATCAAGTGAATGACAAATTCGATCAAATACTATCAAATTTTGCACATTTATTTTGAGACGACATTGTCGGAAAATAATGCCGTCTGCCCGTCTCTCTCTAGATCAAAATCTTAAGAGAATCGCGATACTGAATTTAATTATAATTAAGGCAATTGTTCTTTATTTCACTTGCCATCAACTTGTTGGGAGTCATGAATCATCGAGTTTGGACTCGAGTTCGAGTTCGAGTTACGGTTCGAGTTACGGTTCGAGTTATAGTTCGAGTTATGGTGCGTCCTAAGTCCGACCCTGGATCCCAGGGTTTATTCGTTCTTCGACAAAACTTTTCGTGAATTCGTTGAAATTTACTTCGTGAACTGAAATTAATATATATCAACTATTAATCTATATGAAGGTGAGATGCGTAGCCTTTTATAATACGTGACACAGGGCACAGGGAAAACCCACAGTACTAGCCATGCTACGCTCCGAACAAATCTCGAGTAAAACTAAAAAACGCAATGAAAGACAACTTCAACGAGGCTCCCATCTTAATAGAACATGAAATTTACGAATATCGAGCAATAATTTCGACTTTCTACGTATCTTGCCGTAGGACCCGTAGGTACTGAACACGGATCATGTGAATGATTATCGCAACAAATATTAATGCTTGATGTAATGTGTGTACGCCACTGTTCAATGAGTGTTTTTAAGTTAATAAGTAAACGTAATGAAGAAATAGAAAACGAGCACGCGTGCTATGTGCAGATTTATAGCACGCGGGGACTGATCAGAACACGAGAGAAGTGTTTTAGGGGAGTCAGTATTACAGCATTGTGCAATGTTCATCATGACACAATTAGTAGACATATCATGATAACAATTTATTATTTGAGACTGTAAAAATATGCTAAAAATATGTTTGTTTGTATAAAATCGGGGTTTTCTGTTTGAAAGAATGAAGATAAGTGGAAGAAAATGGTTCGTTATACTTGTGTCATCGTTACACGTTATAGATATTCTTGAATTTTACTGATTCACCCAGTGGTTTGACAATCTTCCATGCACGTAGAAATGTTTTGATTTCGCAATCGTTTCTTGTCCATTTCATCCGTGGGAACGGTCCATTCTGATTGGGATGTGATATCCGCTGTCATATACGTGATACGTTTAATATATAGACTATATAAGCCATCTCAAATATATCACATCGTTTCGTTTCGTATCGCATCGTTTCGTTTCGCAAAAGATCATAAGCCTTTTTTTCTACTCGCCCAGGAAACGGCGAGAAAAAAACCTCTGCTCGCAGGGTATATTTTGTCGAAGCGCACATGAATTTCAGGAATGCATTGTCAGTACTGAGGGTTTTCCTTTCTCCTTTTCACTTATGAAAACGAAGATACGCGTATTCTAACCTACATATACAGACGGTCTATTTCCTGCCTTCAGTGTAGTTCTTGGTGTACCGGTACCTATTTATTTGCAGGTTCACACAATTTTTAATTTTCGAGTACAAAACGTTTTTTAAAATGCCCGATATACAAAAGAAAGATTTTAACAAAGTAAATTTCATCGAATTCATAACTCGAACCGTAACTCGAACCGTAACTCGAACCGTAACTCGAACTCGAACTCGAACTCGAACTCGAACTCGATACCAAACTCGACGTTTCGGGATTCCCACTTGGTATATAAGGCGCCGGGTTGAAGAACCTTAATTGAGAAGAAACGTCAAACGCGCTCCTTGACTTGTACTATTGTAACTACACAACCAAAATCCATCGTTGACTGAAGAGATTACGAAATACAAGTCCAAGATATTCTTGTTTTGTGATGTTCTCGTTGGTATTCATTTGCTTGTTTTGTCATGTGATTCTGTGGCATTGCCAGAAATATGGGACATTAGCCAACGGTTTCCTCGGGCTCAGCATTTTGTCCCAAAACTCGCTAAAAACAGTTCTAAATGCTAAATAAATGAAATACAGATCTTAATTAGCGTTAATCTTTGTTTAGATAGGGTAGAATGACGCGACATTTGTGCTGATTTAATTAGGATGAGAGCGCGAAATTCAAATTTGGCGCTTCAACGCACACACTGAAATACAAAGAAAACAAGCAAAAACAGCAAAGTGCCTGGAAAGAAACGGTAAAATGTGTGCTTCAGTGTGCTTCTGATAAAAACCCTGACACAGGATCATATAAAAGAGATGTTCAGTAACCATTTGCCGTTTTAAAAACTAAAATCCGATAAGATTTTAGGGTAGCAAAAGTATTTTGAATCCAAGGTAATTTCGTCAAAAAATGTATGGGAATAAGACCTCATTGATATTCACAATCCTTTTTCTCGTGAAATTAAAAGTTGTGGACATTTCCTGACACGGGAAGCATTTATTTGTTTATTCATCTAGCACCATGCCCAATTTTATCAAAATTGCTTAAATACTTAAGGTAGCAAATTGCGAAGAAAGATAGGTTGTTTTGCATTCTGTGATTGCGGCAAATTTCAAGTTCCCGCCAACTCGAGATCGAAGCTAAACTCCGCCCCCCGATAATTCCCGGAGGAATGATAATTTCACGACTGTAATCGGCCTATTGTGAAAGTTAATCAGAGCACGTTACCCAAGTTCATAGAGCGTTAACAACTTTTGAGCGCGAACTAAAAGTTTGAATCAAAGATTACTGGAATCATTGTTGTTTGTCTGTTTATCTTGACAACCCGACTAAAGCGGCTTTATTAGGAGTACGATCTAAAAGTTTGAATCAAAGATTACTGGAATCATTGGGGGGGGGGGGGGGGGGGGGGGGGGGGGAAGGGGCGGGAAGGGGCGGCGGCGGCGGTGGCGGCGGTGAAGCAAGTTTAGAACTTCAAAATATCAAAAAGACTGACTTTATTTAACGACGGTCGATCAAAATATAACACAGGAAGCCCAACACAGAAATAGAGAGTGTACACCAAAATACATCGAAATTTTACCCTTCAAACTCTCGGACACCCTGTGTGCAATTCCAGAATGCACTATCTAAGAACTCATGTAAACAGGAAAATGGCGGATGGTGAAGATCTTCATTTTCGGACAACCTTCCCTTCAGATATGGCCTGTCTTGCAGGATGACGAAAATTGACTTTTAGGGATCATATCCACGCTCTTGGAACCAACTAGATTTGACAAAATGGGGATGTTTCTACGTGAAATGTGTGCACCAAGCATTGCTGTTGAAAGTTCGAGTCCGACACGGCATGTTAGACTGACTGATAGTTCATGAAATTGAAATTACCCAACACTGGTTAAGACATTTTACAGAAGATATATGGGGGATTCGTTCAGATAATCAACTCAATTATTGAAGCTCATGGAACCAGGTAGCGCAATTGTAACGACAATTATGTTCATCTAAATAAATGTGTTTGCTCATTCGCTGTCAATTTTTAGTCCGACAAAAGAAAACCATAAGATCGCTAACTAAGTATTTGCAAAAAACTGAAGTTCGCCATACATTTTCTTATACGATACTATCGCCATTACGGCTACTACTGCGCATGCTCGCTCATCGGCATGTCCAACTATTTCTGGTGATGGATTCAAAGCGAAGAAACAGTTCTCGATTCAAGCAGAAACGCCAGCACTATGTCTTCTGGAAACCGTAAGTGAACTTTGTAGAACCCTTGTCAGTCACTTCTACCATTCCTTGCACTTCGTATCCCATGTGGAATTGGTTTACTGACAATATTAGACAAATGACAAACTCATTTGGTACTTGAAACTGATTTATGTGGACATTTTAATGTGATATAGGAATTTTAAATTGCTGGTTTTTCAGATTCTAGCAAAAACAACAGCCCTCAAGACAGCAAGACCGTGAACTGCTCGTTAGGCTGCGAAGGACAGAGCAGAGTTAGACCAAGAACTGAAGACAAAGACAAGACTGACTCTTCCTCAATCGTAAATGTCAATGAAAGCGGACAAGTGGAAGACATATATGGGCAACGGGCATAACCTATACCTGGCCCCGGTTAGCGCTATTTCCATTTATCCACCGGATAAAATTTATTGGATAACTGCATCATATCATTCAGTTTTATCCGGTGGAAAAGACTTATCCGGTGGATAGCGTTTCAGTCACCTTTCGTGCAACCTGGGCCAGTACGTGGGGCCCGGGAAGCCATTAAGCGTATGCGTTTAATTTCGGATCTCTGTGTGGTATTTTTATATTATTATTATTTTATTATATTTATGTAATTGGTTGCGTTATAGCAATACTACACAAAGTGGCTTCGGTAGTTCATATATTTTATTTCATTTCTTTAAGACAAGATTGACATAGTTCTGTTCGTTTATGTTTTTATTCTGGCTTTAACTGAATAATTTGCCATTGACTCCTTCATGCAGTACATCCAGTGACCTACCAAACAACATAGAATTCGGTGAGTTACGTATATACACAAATTTCTAACATAAAGACATAACAATTTGTTCCGAGAAAGCATTACATAAAAAAACAATTATAAAACAACTGGTTGGGGCGTCATCATACTTCTATCATAGCAACTTTGAATAAAAAGGCGGCGCATATTCAAAAAATCTTTGTTAACGTTCCATCTGACATCGCACCAACTCGAAAAAGATAAAATATCATTAAAAAATAATTAATTAGTTCCAAAAGCCATTTATTTATTTATTTATTCATTACATAATAGACGTAGAAAGCTAAATGCTTTAAAGTATAAAATATCTCAAAATATATGCCTCTTGGTAGAAAAATATGTAAAGATCTGGGGTGCTTACAATTTATTCGGACAAACCGGAAATTCCGGTTTGAGAAAAAAAGGTATGTGTCATTCCAATCGGAAAATTCCGGAAACACGCGTCTACGGTAAAAAACCCCGAAAAGAGCGGGAAAAGTGGATTACCTCAATTGCTAGCCCGAGTTTTCCGAAACTTTCCGATCGGAATGACACATACCATTGGTTTTTCCAACCGGAATTTCCGGGTTTTCCGAGTAAATGGTAAGCAACCCTGATATCACGTTACTTTATTATACCGCTGACCTCTTGGTAGAAAAATATGTAAAGATCTGATATCACGTTACTTTATTATACCGTTCGCCTCTTGGTAGAAAAATATGTAAATATCTGATATCACGTTACTTTATTATACCGCTGACCTCTTGGTAGAAAAATATGTAAAGATCTGATATCACGTTACTTTATTATACCGTTCGCCTCTTGGTAGAAAAATATGTAAATATCTGATATCACGTTACTTTATTATACCGCTGACCTCTTGGTAGAAAAATATGTAAAGATCTGATATCACGTTACTTTATTATACCGCTGACCTCTTGGTAGAAAAAATATGTAAAGATCTGATATCACGTTACTTTATTATACCGTTCGCCTCTTGGTAGAAAAATATGTAAATATCTGATATCACGTTACTTTATTATACCGCTGACCTCTTGGTAGAAAAATATGTAAAGATCTGATATCACGTTACTTTATTATACCGTTCGCCTCTTGGTAGAAAAATATGTAAAGATCTGACATCACGTTACTTTATTATACCGCTGACCTCTTGGTAGAAAAATATGTAAAGATCTGACATCACGTTACTTTATTATACCGCTGACCTCTTGGTAGAAAAATATGTAAAGATCTGACATCACGTTACTTTATTATACCGCTGACCTCTTGGTAGAAAAATTATGTAAAGATCTGATATCACGTTACTTTATTATACCGCTGACCTCTTGGTAGAAAAATATGTAAATATCTGATATCACGTTACTTTATTATACCGTTCGCCTCTTGGTAGAAAAATATGTAAAGATCTGATATCACGTTACTTTATTAAACCGCTGACCTCTTGGTAGAAAAATCTGTAAAGATCTGATATCACGTTACTTTATTATACCGCTGACCTCTTGGTAGAAAAATTATGTAAAGATCTGATATCACGTTACTTTATTATACCGCTGACCTCTTGGTAGAAAAATTATGTAAAGATCTGATATCACGTTACTTTATTATACCGCTGACCTCTTGGTAGAAAAATTATGTAAAGATCTGATATCACGTTACTTTATTATACCGCTGACCTCTTGGTAGAAAAATTATGTAAAGATCTGATATCACGTTACTTTATTATACCGCTGACCTCTTGGTAGAAAAATTATGTAAAGATCTGATATCACGTTACTTTATTATACCGCTGACCTCTGGTAGAAAAATATGTAAATATCTGATATCACGTTACTTTATTATACCGTTCGCCTCTTGGTAGAAAAATATGTAAAGATCTGATATCACGTTACTTTATTAAACCGCTGACCTCTTGGTAGAAAAATCTGTAAAGATCTGATATCACGTTACTTTATTATACCGCTGACCTCTTGGTAGAAAAATATGTAAATATCTGATATCACGTTACTTTATTATACCGCTGACCTCTTGGTAGAAAAATTATGTAAAGATCTGATATCACGTTACTTTATTATACCGCTGACCTCTTGGTAGAAAAATTATGTAAAGATCTGATATCACGTTACTTTATTATACCGCTGACCTCTTGGTAGAAAAATATGTAAATATCTGATATCACGTTACTTTATTATACCGTTCGCCTCTTGGTAGAAAAATATGTAAAGATCTGATATCACGTTACTTTATTAAACCGCTGACCTCTTGGTAGAAAAATCTGTAAAGATCTGATATCACGTTACTTTATTATACCGCTGACCTCTTGGTAGAAAAATCTGTAAAGATCTGATATCACGTTACTTTATTATACCGCTGACCTCTTGGTAGAAAAATCTGTAAAGATCTGATATCACGTTACTTTATTATACCGCTGACCTCTTGGTAGAAAAATCTGTAAAGATCTGATATCACGTTACTTTATTATACCGCTGACCTCTTGGTAGAAAAATCTGTAAAGATCTGATATCACGTTACTTTATTATACCGCTGACCTCTTGGTAGAAAAATCTGTAAATATCTGATATCACGTTACTTTATTATACCGCTGACCTCTTGGTAGAAAAATCTGTAAATATCTGATATCACGTTACTTTATTATACCGCTGACCTCTTGGTAGAAAAATCTGTAAAGATCTGATATCACGTTACGTTATTATACCGCTGACCTCTTGGTAGAAAAATCTGTAAAGATCTGATATCACGTTACTTTATTATACCGCTGACCTCTTGGTAGAAAAATCTGTAAAGATCTGATATCACGTTACTTTATTATACCGCTGACCTCTTGGTAGAAAAATCTGTAAAGATCTGATATCACGTTACTTTATTATACCGCTGACCTCTTGGTAGAAAAATCTGTAAAGATCTGATATCACGTTACTTTATTATACCGCTGACCTCTTGGTAGAAAAATATGTAAAGATAGCTTTCCTTGAGTGATGGCAGTTGGAATATTTTTAACGTAGAGGACATGCATCCCGCTGTTACACACTGATTCTGATACGTACACAAGCCACCTGCTGTCCTTTAGTGGAGTGGAGCGAGACTGAAAATGGCTGCGAAGGAGACTATTTGCTAGCGGGATGAGTTTATTGATTTATTTTGTCCAACAAATATTTTGAAATGTAGAATGAATTTTAAACTCACTAACATAATATTTTCATTAAGAATTCAGTCAAGAAATTAAATATGTTACGTAACAAAAATAATTGGTAATCATAGATGTCGTGATGCTTTTAAATGCAAATGATAGCCGGGTGAATCCCTTTGGCATGCACAACGCTACATATACAGGACTTCAAAAATTGGATTGATCCCTTGTTAAAAAGTCAACTAGATGCGTGGTTTATTGATGTAACAATTACCCAAACCTTCAAGAAGGTATTGGTCTTCATTTATTCCTATCTCAGGCGATGTGACCGACCAGCTAAAGGACGGCGAAATCACTGCCGCTGAGACCTAAACTCGATAAGTGGGATTTGTGGAACCGTAATAAAAGCTCAAGCTTTTTATCTAAATACATATTTTATAAAGATTGCATATCAACACTGGGAGTGAGGCTTTAATATCATCGAAATACACAAAATTAAATTGTTACTGTACGTATACAAGCTGTATTTCAATCTACAATTTTGTATTCGATCCCAATAGCTAGCATTCAGCATTGTTGTATGTGGATTCTCTGACATCCCTATTTATTACCGACATACTCAGTGGGTTTATCTGAAACAATAAAGGAGAACAATATAGTTCTTTTATATAAAAACGATAAAACGAGAGTTGTCACTGACTAATAAAAACTAATAAAGATCTGAACGTTTCGGTTTAAATACTAAAACCTTCTTCAGCAGACTTATCTGGAAATGGCGTTCTGTTCAAAAAAGCAATTCCATTATAAGGTTATGATTTGTGAGCTAAAACATTGTAAACGTTTGGCACGTGAATTTAACAACAATATTTACTCAGGAAAGCGGAAAAGGCTCCCAAAACGACAAATAGATTTGAAACTGAAAACTGAAAACTGATTCAAGCGCGCGCTGGTTCCGTGCGCGAGCGAAACGTCATTCTATGTGTCTCTCCTCTTATCGACAATGGCTCTTATCCAATCAGCGCGCGAGAAATTTGACAAATGTGGTAAAAACACCTATTCCAATTAACGTTGATAACGGTAGATCTGAATTGGATGATCTGAAACTTTTAAATTCACGTTAACCTCCGCCATATCTCGTTCGAACACCAAGCGTGATTCCAAGCTTGAGGTCGAATGAATGAATTTCGCATGTGAGGGGTAGGTTGTATATTGGTAAAAGTAAAAAGTAAAAGTTACTAACTAAAGACTTTCAGTTTCCCATAATTCGTCTTGATCTCAGATCATCCATTGCAGATCGCCCGTTGTCAACGTTTATTGAAATAGGTGTATGTTCATTAATAGAGTTTCTGTTCTGGACGGAGTGCCACGCTTCCAAAAACAAACGTTCAGATTTTTACAAGTTTTTTTAGTCAGTGACAACTCTCGTTTTATCGTTTTTATATTCATGATGCCTGACTGCACATATAATATTTTTAAAATTGTTCTTTTGTTATAGAATTTATTGAAAAATACTTCATATTTTAATATGACTAAATTATAGTAAATATCGCAAATAAATGTGTTCTCTGTTTTTAATTCTATCTGTATTGTAAATCACAGTTTTTGACTCTCTCCGTTGTTGGTTTTGTAGTGTAATAAACTTCTCAGGCAAACAACATATAGACCCAAATACCGACTATGGACTATTGCTATTGTTTACCGGCGGAAATACGCTATTCGTCGTGGCAGGAGTTGTCCAAGACATAATATTATATATATCAAATAAATGTGCAAAAAGTGATTGCACACAAGAAATTATAGTAGAGGTAAAACAGTATCATGTACGGATGTCCTTTGTGTATTAGTGTGACCCGCGCGCGGGATGTAAACATACTTCACCGACCTGAGTTTCACGTTCATAATGCACGCCGTAAAGACTATATTTTATACTCGTAACTGCTCTGTAGTAGCCATTATAAGGATATGGATTACTTTTCAAGGGATCCTAATGGTTTTTCTGTCGTTCAATGCTCGAAATTCAGAAGCAAAAGTCCTTGTTCTTTGGATAACATTCCTAGTATACATATGTGAAATTGGAATTGAAGCCGCTTTCGTGTGGTTCCCTAGTAGACGTCATGACCACTCGACCCATTCTTCAAAAAGACAAGTGGGACCTCAAAATAGACATTTCAAAAATGCATAGCAAATCAGGGATTGCTCAGAATCGAATCTTTTTTTCGCAGAACATCTTATAAAATCAAGTACTTTTTATTAAAATTGACATCAAATTGGGGGTTATGGGCACTTTAAGCGTTTTAGGAGTTGGGGTTCCGTCCTTCCTTCTTTTCGCGATTCCGTGTAGTAGGGTCGCCCGGGTGATTGATATTCATCATCAAGGCCTCACTGGAGAAAGATATATTTTGTTTTACGCATTCAGTCCACAGTCGGTTACCGGATGATTGGACTTTGATACCTGTAAAACTCAATGGTTCGAGGAAGGTAAAGGTAAAGGACCTCGTTTGAACGTCGGAGTTCCTTTAGCCGGAGACTAATCTTCCAGGAAGCCGACGGTGCGCTCAGTTTACCCCCCTCTTTCCATCAGTGCTCCGTTTTACGGGTATTTAAAGCTAAGGACTAGTCAAGGAAAGAAACACAATGGACGTCACAAGGTAAGTGACTGTAAACTATGTAAATATGAAATATCCAAACTGCGTCGGTATATTACTGTACGATTTACAGATGTCGTTCACGGTAGTGATTTCCATTGTATTTTCCTTATTAATTATTCATGAATTCGATAACGTGATATAGAAAGAGAACTAAGACGCAATTTTTCTATTTCTAATTCTTTAATATTCGCTATGTAAATACTGTAGTTTGGTTGTATAGTGTATGCTCGTATTTATTTATATATAGCGAATCACGCAATCAACCCCACAACATGCTAGTATCTGTCAACACGCCTTGGCCTACATGACATAACTAGATTGATTTACGTACTTGATTCACGTACAGTATTTGCGTAGTCGAGTTGCAAATATGTCTCAATAAACATTAAATGACGAAATGTAATCATGAACTACCTCGTATAAATATAACCCAACAGTACGAGCAGAGTTAGTCTAGTCTAGAGCTGAAGCTCGGTGGTTAATTCCGCCATTTTGTAGGGGGTGCAAACACGGCTAATTTCAGTGTAAACATTATTATTCAGTTATTATTATTATTATTATTATTATTATTATTATTATTATTATTATTATTATTATTATTATTATTATTATTATTATTATTATTATTATTATTAGATTAGACTTAGATTAGGCTCAATCATAGTTAATATTATCTATATGGCTCAACGAAGCAATTTCGGTAAATAAGACAGCGGTCAAACTTAGTTCCTAAACTTGCTTGTACACTTGTTCGATGGGTGCGAGAGACCATTATAATGGTCTCTTGATGGGTGTCTTTTTGTACATTTTAATGCCGATTTACGCGGTACAACTTTTGCCTACAACCATCGCATACCACTAGCTTACAACATCACTTAGGAGTAAAAAGTCCTTATTTTAACGTCGGTAGCTCGTAATAGTAATCATATACTAATAAACTTGAGGCCGACGGTGCGCCCATTTACCCCCTCCCTCCATCAGTGCTCCGTTTTACGGGTATTTAAAACTGCACTGAGCTACACAGATTAGAAAGAAGTCGAAACAAGGATGTGGGGTCATGAAGACGAACCGGATACCTCTCGCATAGTAGACCGCGCACTAATTAGTCGTAAAGTTAAAGTGCCTATGAAACGAAAATGTCGATCCTTGTTTTATTGTACGTTATTGTTGTTTGGTCTTTCTCTGAACATTTGCTGTATTTAAATGTCGACTTTGAGTGTGCGAACATTTTCTTTTCGCGGTTCGAAAATTATCATTTTCAACCAAAATGTGCGACAAGAGACTGGGCTCATGACAATGGCTCGGTGACGTCAAGAGGTTGTTCATGCCTTTGTTTGCACAACTCCTGACGTCACATTTCTATAGTTTGACCGAGCGGGAATTGTCGCACTTTGAAACCCAAAATGCCCAACTTCGAGCGCGAAATAAAAATTGTTCCTGAAGCTCAATTCACTTTTTATTAACGTCATGTAAACAAGCAAATACTAAACTATCGTAGTAGCAAATAAAAATGGAGTCTGTTTTTTCGTTTCATAGGCACTTTAAGTGGTTGATTGAGACGACACAACTCGTGTTGTAACTCTTTCCTAGAACGCCGAGATTTCGAGACTCGCTCAGATTCTGCCGAGACCCGGTATTTTTCAGATACCATTTCATAGCCCTTTAGCTAGGTGGAATCCATCCTACCAAACCTTGAACGTGCAACTAATATACAGCTAAGTTGATGAAGGTTTTGTTGCATGTTGCATGTTGCATACCATGCCCGAAATACACTACATGAGCGATGTGAATGGAGTCAGCGAAAGGTCACAACAATATGAACTCTGGGAATTTTCCCAAACTTTGTCTGCGCAATATGGAACCGGCATATTTTCTTCTGTATGTGCATGCTGACATTATTTACATATGATCCACAATACATTTCGGGTTTGGTATGCAAGATACAACAAAACCCGGCTTCACCAACCTTTTTTGAAATAGCTGTATATGCTATTTTTAAAAGTGTAGGAAAGTAAAGCATAAAAACTTCAGCCGATAATAATTACCTTGTCATTATACACTTAGAAGAAGTCTTGTACAAATTGATGACACAACTCTGGATGGACAGCAATCATTTTTCGACAATGACAAAATTGAAACAGATAAAAGCCGCTACCATCTTGACAGCAAAGTTTCCTGGTTTGTTGGTATTTGTTCTTCCTTGGCCAGCATTATCATTCTGGGATGCCCTTACACCTACGGCATTCTGTTCCCGATACTGTTAGAGGAATTCCAGGCAGGAAAAGCAAGGACAGGTACTAATAAATTCATGTTCAACAATACATTCGGCTATGCGAGTGAGGGGAGAGGAGGGGGCGGGTTGTGGTCGTTTGTAAATTTTGTCTGTTTAACTATGCTTGTCTCTGGAGGAAGTCGAGTCCGAACAGAAACTAAATGACTACGAACTGCACGAAATAGTCAAGAAATTCCAAGTGGTAGGTACG
The DNA here is from genome assembly GCA_033675265.1 of Actinostola sp. cb2023. Taxonomy (NCBI): domain Eukaryota; kingdom Metazoa; phylum Cnidaria; class Anthozoa; order Actiniaria; family Actinostolidae; genus Actinostola; species Actinostola sp. cb2023. The sequence continues at coordinate 134,456 of JAUJYZ010001556.1, read as the reverse complement.
CATAAATTAAAAGAGATGTTGAAGCCATGTTAATTCCAACCCCTAAAAGGTACGACCATATATGATGATGATGATGATGATTATGATTATTATTATCTTTCTTCTGCGGTTCTAAAGAAATTAAATAAAAATTGACCCTAACAGGTACGGAGTCATGTTACGTAACTGACTTTTGAGTCGGAACCCTAAAAGGTACACACAGGAAATATTTTGAACCCTAAAAGGAGCGCCGATCACCCCTACCACTTGGGCAAAGGGAGTACCCCCCCCCCCCCGGGATTCTAAGGCTTCATGACCATCTGACTGTTCTCCATCTAAACTATTCTAGCGGCAGGAAAAATAAAACCTATAAATGACAAACTTTGCTTGTCGGCGAATCTTCTTTACATAAAATGTGCATACATGCATGCTGCAAAATAGCGCTAAATAGCACAATACTTTTTCCTGAAAATATATCTCCAAATTAGTCCAAATAAACACACTTACAATACAAGTCTATGATATGTTTATAAATTAAAAATATTGAAGGAAATTTTAAACTGAAAGTAAAATTTTCCATGACGCACTTAGTTTTACGGGACCTCTAGGGCTCCCGTAAATTTACGGACGACTTCTGCACTTAAGATATGGGCGCAATACGTCTATGCAACACCCGTATATGTCGTTGCATAAACAGCACTTAAGTGGTCACTTACGATAATCGTAAGATCCAATACTTAAGTGAAACACTTAAGTGAGCAATTATTTAACTCATTCTTTGCAACAGTCTTAAATTACGAGTACACTTAAGTAGACTCGTAAGTTTTATGCAACCGGCCCCTGGCGTCCTAAGACAGCTAATGCTCCGTACTTGATTAAATTACAAATTGAACAAAAATGAAAATGCATTTTCAACAAAAAATTACATTGTAAGCATATAAATTTTAAAATTTTAAAAAGACATGGTTATATAAAGTTCAATTAATCGCTTAAATTAATTTTTCTAATTAAAAAAAAAATGAAGCTCTTGATGTTGCCTTCAGATCGCATTACGAGCACCGTAACTTACACCGTTTCTTTCTTCTTTTGTTTGCTTCTTCCTCGCGCGCTTTGTGTTTGCTCACGCATCCCGTTAGTTTGTTCAACATTGTAATGACGCCTACATACACATTGTAACACTGAAGATGAGCACGTAGCTCGAAAGCTCGGTTTATTCCCAAAATAAATTCAAGGTCGATGAAACAAGCATTTACTTATTACGCATTTCGTTTATTAAACTGTTCCATAGTTTAGGTGCATTGTATCTGAATGAATAATTTTGTCTTGGTTTCATTCTGACAGCTCTGGTTGCATCATTGGCCTTGGCATCCTCTACTTTTCTGTGCTTTGTGTCGGCAAAGCTCTGCAGCCGCTTTGGATGTCGGGTAATAATTATGTGTGCAGGTCTGACATGCGCACTAGGTCTTCTAGGATCATCGTTTGCTCCCAATCTCTACGTTCTTTACTTCACATATGGAGTTGTGATAGGATTCGCATGTTCTATGGTTTACGTTGCGGCCTTTCAAGTCGTTCCATTGTACTTTGATAAACATCGATCTGTTGCTGCAGCCATGGCATCAGTCGGACCTGGGGCAGGCATTCTTCTGATGAGTCCTGTCATACAAACACTTTTGGAACATCTCAATTGGAGGAAAACATTGATGGTGTTGGCAGCTGTCAATGTGGTACCCATCATTCTGGGGTGCAGCATTACGAGGAGGAAGAAACCAGAACAACGAGAATTGGTAGATAGGGAACCCGGTGATAACGGATGCTGCAGATCGTTGGACTTTTCATTGTTTAAAGATCCCAAGTTTATGATTCTATCACTTTCAACGATGACAACAGTTTTGGGGAAATACATGCCTTTTATTCACTTGGTAAGTATAGGTAATAGGACTACATGCTGTCCAATTTGGATAATTGGATGAAAAAAATTCAGAGGACTGACAAAATTGGACGAGGCCGTACCCGTCCAATTTGGCAGTCAGATGAATTTTTTGAATTCAATTCTTTCCAAATTGGACAGCATGTAGTCCTGTTACTTGTTAATTATATCATATGTATTTTCTTAAGAAACGTCCACACGAAAACTATCCAAATTAATAATTTGGACAGTTTGAAAAATATGAAGATAATACCATAGGTGCTTGTATGGGATTATAGATAGATGATACAGTTAGCTGTGTAATACCATGATCGCCTCGGTTTCCTTTGTCCTTCCAGGGACATACAAACCACTAAATCTCCCTTCTCCAATTTTCCACCGGTAAAATTATACAATGGATTTCTGCATTGACTTACTAAATTTCCCGGCGGGAAAATTAGAGAATGGAGACTCGGATCGTCCCCAGTTTGTCCCTCATATAACAATCACTGGGACCTTGGACAGCGTACTCTGTCCGAATTACGCTTAACCTGAAAGCTGGCTCTACTCCAAGTTACTCAAGCGTCTAACACATGTGGGATGCTATGTCCTCGACTCTGCGCATGAGCAGTGCATATGCAAAGACCGGAATTCTTTCTTTTCTGGACTAAAATCTTGGAACTCTTTATTTTTTGCCTTTTCCCATTGCTTACTAAACGTTAGCACACCATGAATTTTTTTTTCCGTATTTTGGGCACTTTCCCTTGATTGGTTTTACAAAGGCAAAACAACTCTCCGCCATGATTTTTGACCAAATGACGATGAAATATTCCTAAACTGACTAATAAAAATACTCGATCATTGTACAAATGAAACAAAGCATCACAATTTCTAAATTCTCCATAGTGTGGTATAATCAACGCTCTTTGAGAAAAATATTGTAGTTCGTACTGCTCTAAGTTATGCAAAGTGAACTATATTTTACTTTATTTCCTCGGCGATCATGGTATTACAAACTTATACCATGACAATTCGGGAAATTAGTGATTAAATTTCCCTCAAGCCTCGGGAGAGCCTACGGCGTCGGGACTTCCACAAACTCTCCCTCGGCTTGCGGGAAATTTAATCACTAATTTCCCTCTTGTCATGGTATTACTTATAATAATAATACAATGATTTTACAATGATTAAGGTTTTAATATAATAGTTTTTATAGTATTTTATAGTAATTTTATTAGCTGAGGGCCACAAGTTTATAAGTGTATTTATACTTTTACGTGCTACCCTCGTTAAATTAAGTCTTTGCCTTACCTTACCTTTACCTATCGTTTTTGTGCATAGCCTTTGTATATAGATGAATTTATCATATAATTCGTGCAATAGATTTAATACTTAGTCATCAATACACTGTCTGTTATTATTATCAACCCAGACTGTTTTAGTTATGAGATCAACAAGTGGTTTCCTGTGCGACATATATTCTCTTGTTTAACCAAAACATTTAGACCACCGGGCTTAGCAGTGTCTAATTGCTGGTTTGCACGTGACGTCATGGCGGCCATATTGGTGCCTGATGACAAAGCATTCCTAATTCGGGATTGGAAAGAGTTTTCACTGTCTGTGGAATACCTCTTTAGCTTGTATGCAAATTGCCCATTTCAAACCATGTGATGTAAACATGATATTCTCTGGAGAATTGTTCCTTTATATTTCTGAAATTTATTCGTTCATATTGAAAGGACTAATTCTCCAGAGAACACCATGTTTACATCACATCTTTTGAAATGGGCAATTTACAATTTACGAAGCTAAAGAGGTCTATTATGTGGAGACGTTTCGGTTCAGATACTAGAACCTTCATCAGTCGGATGTTAATGGACTTGATGGTTACTTGTGGGTTAAGACTTTTTAGTATAAACAAACTAGTGGTCTATCACTCGTTGTCTAATTGTTAAATAGACGTTTCTACATAATTCCACAGTCAGCGAAACTCTTTTCAATCCCGAATTACATTAAGCCTGACTACGACTTCAACATTTATAAAGCATTCCTCATTAGCTTCTCTTGTTTGTATCTCCAACATGGTTTGCACGTGACGTCATGGCGGCCATGTTGGTGCCCGATAACAAAGCATTCCTCATTAGCCTCTCTTGTTTGTATCACCAACATGGCCGCTGCGTCTTTGTACTTTAAATGTCCAGGGATTGATTGCAAACCACCAATACTGTAGCAACAAAGAGCCGATCTGAGTGTTTCTTTCTTTCTTCTAGTTTTTTGGAAAGATTCTTCCATAAAGTAACAACACACAGAACACTGTTTGAATATATTTTATAAAATAACATATATATAACGCGCGCTCTGATTGGCTAAAAAGCTATGTGATATAAGAGCACATAAACATGGTTTTGATGACCTTGAACGACCTTGAATCGATGCAGTGGATTTGATCGACCACAAAAGTATTTTTTTCTGTTGTCAAACATGTTTTATTTACTAAACAAAAGCCATAGAATTACAGTTTTTCTTGTTTAGTTAAGTTCAAGTTCTATGTAGATGTGATTTTGATGATTTTAACCCGAAAATTAATTTTGCAAGAATTCAAACACGGCAAGAAACAAACTCGACGAATTGTCCAATTATTTTTGTCCACAATAACGAAGAAAACTAAATATAACGGCTCAGTGTTCTCAATCACATACTAACCATTTTGTAAGTTATATAGCTACACATATTTTCTCAAGTGTACGGCTGAAAATATCAAGAAAAGATAGCCGTATTTATACCGACAAAACAGTGAAAACAGAGCGATTCTTGTAGCTACACGGCGGGTTCACCTGAACATTCATATCTCTAGTAAAATATGTCAAAGAGAAAAAATATCTTGAAATGTCTCAGAAACGTCCATCGTTTATACATTCTTGTCGAGAAAAGCGATGAAAAGATTCAAAAATACGACAAAAACTGTGGATATTTGGCTACCTGACTTCGTGCTCCATTCATCTAGTTGTCAAATATTTCAGAAAGTTTGAGGACTCTTCGTCATTGATCGTGATTCGGCTCAGCTTTTCTCACTTTTCTTCGTGTTTCGTGTTCACAGAATACAAAAACAAAGTGTAACAAGCATTCTTCTGTAATTTTCTGACAGAAAATAGCATTCTTCAAAACGTTTTTTGTGTCAAAACACCAAACGGGGAAACGGCACATTGATGAAAGTTGTCGAGTCGCTTGCCATTTTGATTTCTTTCGTGAGATTTGATTGGATGATGGGCGATTTCTGACGCTTTTCAGGAGAATTGAAAATTTGATCAGTAAAACCTCGCGTAAATAAAGGATTTTTACGAAAGAAATTCTTGCAGTTATTTTATAAAAGCCTTATAAAATGGTTTTCCATGTTTTGTGCTCTTATATATAAACACTTGGGATGTCGAGAGAACACTTGAAAAGCTTTAAAATCACTCGCCGGAGGCTCGTGATTTTAAAGCTTTTCTCGTGTTCTCCCAACATCCCGCGTGTTGATATAAGAGCACAAAACATGGAAAACCATTTTATAAAGCTTAAGTATCAACACAGTAAATAGAACATCTGTGCGAGTTTGTCTTAAGGTGATGTTACACGGGACGATTTGCAGCGACGATTTTTTGCGCAACATCCTGTCAATTTTTAATGTATGTTACACGAGCCAACTTTTCGCGCAACATTGGTTCGAAATGGGATGGTAACATGCATGTTACATGGGACGATTTTTAGCGCAACATCTCGTAAGTAAGTAAACCAAGCGCGCGCTCGATGGCGTAACTGACGTCAGTAGCGCGCGCACTTCACTCGCTAAAATGTTATTCAAAAACACAACAGAATCCTCAACTTTCTTGCCATTTTGTTCACCATTCTTGTTCTTTTTTATCAAAAATCCATAGTTTCTATACAATAGAGCAAATAGAACAGCTTTTTCCGTGCTTCACTCTCGCCATTTTGGTTGTTTACGTCGCGTCGCTTTCAAGTAGAGCAGCGAAATGGTTCCTGGGAAGGTGTTGCGCGAAAAATCGAAGGCGAACGTGTTACACGAGTCAACTTGTCCAATATTCGTCATTTAGCGTTGCGAGTTTTTGAAGTTGAATCAAAAACTCGCAACGTGTTGCCGAAGCGAAAAATGCGCGAAAAATCATCTCGCGCACCTGTTACACGGCCATCAACTTTTCGCGCAACAATGTTGCGCAAAAAATCGCGCAAAATATCGTCCCGTGTAACATCACTTTTAAAGAGTATATTCACTCTTTTTTTTCCCAGGCTAAATATGCTGAAGAAATTGGAGTACCAGGTCATCGATCGTCGTGGATGTACTTTGCCATTGGTAGCACCTCACTGGTGTCCAGGCTCCTGACAGGAAAGTTGTGCGACACTGGCTGGATTCCACTTTTACGCATTTATCAGATCGGGGTGGTGTTGTTTGCAATCATTGACTTGTTGCTGCCATTAGCCAACGACTTTACTCACCTTATGGTGTACGCAGTAGCGTATGGGATCAGTGAAGGCCCAGAGGCAGTTTCAATGCAATGCATGATATTGCAGTCGTACGATGATATGGGTTTTGGATGGTTCATCTCTTTTCAAGGACTTGCGTTATTTGCGAGTTCCGCACTAGCTGGTAAGCCCGCGCACCTTGAGTTTGCTTATGGTATCTCCAGTTTGACAGTAGTAGTAGTAAAACTTTATTTAGACACTCTAGCACCATCAACTGACGCTGATTTCGACAAAGGGGCGTGTGGAAATAAATCACGTTATTTGCGAGTTCCGCACTAGCTGGTAATTCCGCGCACCTTGAGTTTTGTTATGGTATCTCCAGTTTGACAGTAGTAGTAGTAGATAGATAGGTAGATAGATAGATAGATAGATAGATAGATAGATAGATAGATAGATAGATAGATAGATAGATAGATAGATAGATAGATAGATAGATAGATAGATAGATAGATAGATAGATAGATAGATAGATAGATAGATAGATAGATAGATAGATAGATAGTAGTAGTAGTAGTAGTAGTAGTAGTAGTAGAAAATATTCAAGGTAGTAGATAGATGGTAGTATAGTAGTAGTAGTAGTAGTAGTAGTAGTAGTAGTAGTAGTAGTAGTAGTAGTAGTAGTAGTAGTAGTAGTAATAGTAGTAGCAGTAGTAGTAGTAGTAGTAGTAGTAGTAGTAGTAGTAGCTGTAGTAGTAGTATAGTAGTAGTAGTAGCAGCAGTAGTAGTAATAATAGTAGTAGCAGTAGTAGTATAGTAGTAGTAGTAGAAGCAGTAGTAGTAGTAGTAGTAGTAGTAGTAGTAGTTGTAGTAGTAGTATAGTAGTAGTAGTAGTAGTAGCAGTAGCAGCAGTAGTAGTAGTAGTAGTAGTAGTAGTAGTTTGTAGTAGTAGTATAGTAGTAGTAGTAGTATCAGCAGTAGTAGTAGTAGTAGTAGTAGTAGTAGTAGTAGTAGTAGTAGTACATCAGTAGTAGTAGTAGTAGTAGTAGTAGTAGTAGCAGTAGTAGTAGTAGTAGCACGTAGACGTAGTAGTAGTAGTAGTAGTAGTAGTAGTAGTAGTTGTAGTAGTAGTAGTAGTCAGTAGTAGTAGTAGTAGTAGTAGTAGTAGTAGTAGTAGTAGTAGTAGTAGTAGTAGTAGTAGTCAGTAGTAGTAGTAGAAGTAGTAGTAGTTGTAGTAGTAGTAGCAGTAGTACTAGTGTAGTAGTACGTAGTAGTAGTAGTAGTAGTAGTAGTAGTAGTAGTAGTAGTAGTAGTAGTAGTAGTAGTAGTAGTAGTAGTAGTAGTAAAACTCTATTTAGACACTCTAGCACCATCAACTGACGCTGATTTCGACAAATAGGGGCGTGTGGAAATAAATTACGTTATTTGCGAGTTCCGCACTAGCTGGTAAGTCCGCGTACCTCGAGTTTTGTTGACCTTATCGTTTTGACATCCTATTAGTCAGTAATAAGTTTGGTGTTTTTTTTTCCAAGTGTACATGAAGACTCTGGATGCCAGCCAGGGCGTCGCTGGTTCAATTCCCGTCTGGAACTCGGATTTTCCCCGGGTTTTTATTTACGCTTATTTACTTTGCTAACTGTTACCAAGCGACAAAGTACTTGATATCCAATGTGTCTTTTGGGAGTCGATGTCCTCTTGGAATTGTGGGCCTCTGTTTTAGGAGAGGCCATTGCTGTCTGTTTACTCTAAAAATTGGGGAAACGAATGGGAATTGTTGTGTACCAAACTCACTTACTACAAACCTTGAAACATCACTATTCAAACTTGTCGCCGTATTGAAAATGAGGGCGTTTCCTAAAACATTCCCACAATGCCCCGCCATTCCCCGTCAATCATTGATCACCTCATAAATGGATCGATCATTCACTGTATCAGCAGCAAACCTGTGCAACAATCCCTCGTTTGATCTGAGAAGTTGCAAATCATTGACTTCATTTAAATCGAAACTTAAAACTCACTTATTTCAGAAGGCATATATAGAGACACTGATACATTATTCAAGTTATTAATGAATATTTTTACATTCAAATTTTACGTTATATTTCATTTTAATTCGCCTTTTCCATATAGAGCGGGAAACTGGGTTCGAGTTGAGACCGCAAAGCATGTATGGATTGTTTGGAGGGACAGAATCACATTCGACTATTGATTCCGTGGAAGTTTAGAGTAAAATATGTTCATTAGATGGGACTGTCGAGTTATCTTTTACGAAGGACGCCATTACTATTTTTGTCCTTCCAAACAATCCATACATGCTTTGCGATCCCAACTCGAACCCAGTTTCCCGCTCTATATGGAAAAGGCGAATTGTGAAGCGCATTTGAACATTTTTATGCTAATTTGCGTTATATAAATGCAGACTATTATTATGTATAATAGACTTCTGAGAAGTTGGAATTAGTAGTTTCTTTCTCTCTGTAGGCCTTGTAGCTGATGTAAGTGGATCGTATCATCCTGCTTTCTACACCGCTGGTGCTATTCTATTGCTGGCTGCTTGCATGTCTCAGTTGACGAGATTCATCAAAACGACAGACAAAGTAGGAAACAAGTCACTACTTCGAGAAGAACTTGTGGTATTCGAAAGAGAAACTGTATGCTGACCACTATTCTAAAGTCTAAGGTTACAATGTAGCATGCCAGCTTGTCCTTGTCAAGGAAAAATGTGACCATTTTTCTTCATCTACACGAACAAGTTTTAGGAAAACTTGTCAAGGAAAACTTGCTCGTGTGGACACAGGTAGCCCAAGCTCACTGTTTGTGGCTATTTACTAGAGATATATGTGACTAAACGAAACATGGAATAAAATCGTTGAATTTTAATAAAATCCAATAAGACTTACATGGTGTCTTCTTTATATACTTGGTTATCCTCCTGCTGAGTTACAGCTGCTTTTCCCTTGCCACTCATAAGAGGAGGAAAGTTAATGAGTGGCAAGGGAAAAGCAGCTAAACCTTAACGAAATTCGCTGTAACTCAGCAGGAGGATAACCAAGTATATAAAGAAGACACCATGTAAGTCTTATTGGATTTTATTAAAATTCAACGATTTTATTCCATGTTTCGTTTAGTCACATATATCTCTAGTAAATAGCCACAAACAGTGAGCTTGGGCTACCTGTGGTTTATAGAGTCCAGTGTTGCATAATTTATTTCAGAAAGTTAACAACTGCTCCTATGAACTCTATTCACTAAACTTAGAATATATCATGTAATTTATCATGTAATTTAAATACGGCAACGTCAACGTAACTCTATTTTTACATCAAATTAATAATAAAATAAATAATAAACTAATTGCAAGATCAAGTTTAGATTCAAAGTAATTCTAATTACTAGGAAATATTTAATATCTAATAATATAATAATGTCATGTTTATGCCGGTACTGTTGAAAATGATAGTCAATGACAAATTCCGGCATAGAGTGCAATTTAGAAAAGCGTGAAATAGAGTGCAATTTAGAAAAGCTTGAAAACTAAATCACTAATTAGTACTAAATAGCACTAATGAAACAATAGAAAACAATAGAAATAGCACTATTTTACGCGATTCTAAATTGCACTCTAGTACTAACTTTAAATAGTACTAAATAGTGCTATTTCTATTGTTTTCCATTGTTTAATTTAGTGCTATTTAGTACTAATTAGTTATTTAATTAGTTTTCAAGCTTTTCTAAATTGCACTCTAGAAACCGAATAACGTAAGTGAATAGAGTGATTCCAATAAACCTGGGCATTACTAACTACACCAATACACACTATTAGACACTCACTCTTTTGTTTTCTTTTGTTTCTTTGCATCTAATAAACACTGACAGCTAATTAGTAGTGCCCAGGTTTAGAGTGATTCCAATAAACCTGGGCATTACTAACTACACCAATACACACTATTAGACACTCACTCTTTTGTTGTCTTTTGTTTCTTTGCATCTAATAAACACTGACAGCTAATTAGCAGTGCCCAGGTTTAGAGTGATTCCAATAAACCTGGGTATTACTAACTACACCAATACACACTATTAGACACTCACTCTTTTGTTTTCTTTTGTTTCTTTGCATCTAATAAACACTGACAGCTAATTAGTAGTGCCCAGGTTTAGAGTGATTCCAATAAACCTGGGTATTACTAACTACACCAATACACACTATTAGACACTCACTCTTTTGTTTTCTTTTGTTTCTTTGCATCTAATTGCTGCGAGCGAAGCGAGCAGCGAAACTAATCTGGACATGGGCTTCCTGTGTTGTGTGTGGACGCGTTTCACTGGGCTCTTTATTATCCAGCTTGATTCGAGACTTTGAGGAATCGATCAAGATGATTTCTGAGTATGACGTCACTGGTCATGACCTCGTGGTTATTGCGAAATCCACATGGTACTTATGATCAGCGGTGGTAATAACATGGCCGCTGTGATACAATACGTTCTCCTTGTAGCTATTGGTTGCATTGTACTTACACTCGGAGAAAGCGAAAGCTTGACATGTTCATAGCGACTATACAGTCAGGAATATTTGGCGAGATTGTCTACTATAGCCGTGTACGGGGGGTGATGAAAGTTCGCCGTGATAATCGTGCTAGAACTGATAAACAAACGAATAGCTGGTCATCTACACATCTATAATCTAGATGTTCTTAAGTTTTATTCATCTACTGGTATATGTTCAAGGTAATTTAATCATGGAGCAGAAGCCGTCAAAGTTCGTTCTACGATGACGGTAAATAAGAATACATGCGTACTTTATTTTACCTCACATCGACCGTTTCAAGTTCGACTAAAAATACTACTGCAGCCAGTACGCAGGCTATTATATTTCTGAAATTTATTCGTTCATATTGAAAGGACTAATTCTCCAGAGAACACCATGTTTACATCACATGGTTTGAAATGGGCAATTTACATACGAAGCTAAAGAGGTCTATTGTGTCGAGGTCTATTGTGTCGCCAATTGCTGGCTTTCAATCAGCTGTTAAAACTCCTTGAATCTCATTATTTGCTTCAAATGACGGGCAAACACTGCCCGTCAATTTGAAGCACAGGAAGCCCAAACATAGAAGTGAACTTTAAAATATATCATATCATTTGCTGAAATGTAGAATGAATGTTCACAGTTACATTTTGCAACTAATTCAACTCGCAGCACTTCACTTTCTATTAGAAACGGCTAGTAAACACTGACAGCTAATTAGTAGTGCCCAGGTTTAGAGTGATTCCAATAAACCTGGGCATTACTAACTACACCAATACCCACTATTAGATACTCACTCTTTTGTTTTCTTTTGTTTCTTTGCATCTAATAAACACTGACAGCTAATTAGTAGTGCCCAGGTTTAGAGTGATTCCAATTAACCTGGGTATTACTAACTACACCAATACACACTATTAGACACTCACTCTTTTGTTTTCTTTTGTTTCTTTGTATCTAATAAACACTGACAGCTAATTAGTAGTGCCCAGGTTTAGAGTGATTCCAATAAACCTGGGTATTACTAACTACACCAATACACACTATTAGACACTCACTCTTTTGTTTTCTTTTGTTTCTTTGTATCTAATAAACACTGACAGCTAATTAGTAGTGCCCAGGTTTAGAGTGATTCCAATAAACCTGGGTATTACTAACTACACCAATACACACTATTAGACACTCACTCTTTTGTTTTCTTTTGTTTCTTTGCATCTAATAAACACTGACAGCTAATTAGTAGTGCCCAGGTTTAGAGTGATTCCAATAAACCTGGGCATTACTAACTACACCAATACACACTATTAGACACTCACTCTTTTGTTTTCTTTTGCTTCTTTGCATCTAATAAACACTGACAGCTAATTAGTAGTGCCCAGGTTTAGAGTGATTCCAATAAACCTGGGCATTACTAACTACACCAATACACACTATTAGACACTCACTCTTTTGTTTTCTTTTGTTTCTTTGCATCTAATAAACACTGACAGCTAATTAGTAGTGCCCAGGTTTATTGGAATCACTATACTGCAGAGCGCGCGAGGCACGAGCAATGGAAGACAATCTAATAGATAGTGCAGGTAAATATATACAACTAAAAAAAGAATGACAGAATGACTGGCATGCAGAATGATTCTGCCTCTGTCTCTATTAAATAAAGCTAGACAGTGTTCTTCTTTTAGCATTTGAAGATTACTGTGAGCTTTGTGCAGTGTTGTACTGCTTGTCAATGTGTCAAATTTTCTTTTGGTTCCACCATTCTTCCTTACTGATAACTTTGATGTAATGTGTAGATAGGTGTCTAGCTTCAATTAGTTTACTCTATTGTAAGCTAGACTGATATTTGATACAGGAATAAAGGTATTATTATTATTGTGTTCCTCCTCCATGACTCTATTCTGAATCATGGACGCTGTAATGTGTGTATTAGCAGCCCAGAAACTATCCTTAGAAATCCACGTGCTTAGTTTCCAAACCATTTTAACCATTATAGTTTTACTGGTATATTTCGTTGTTGGTGTAACAATTCAGTTAAACTATGAATGGTGTAACCGTTTCTGCCACCATTATGGCTGGTATCATGTCAGTCACTGGAAGTAATGTTTCAAAGCCGAGAATGAGGACTAGACGGGGTTTCCAGTCCGAGGCGAAGCCGAGGACTGGAAACCCCGTCTAGTCCGAATTCGAGGTTTTGGAACGACTTCTCATACTCATTAATTATTACATGCATTGACCTAAAGGCAATAAATTAAATAAAGAGTTGCATGATTTTAGCCCGGAAAAGCAAGAATTCCAGTCTGCATATTCTCTGCTCAAGCGCAGAGTCGAGTACATCGTATATAAATAATATCCCACATGTGTTGGACTCTTGAGTAGCATGAAGTAGAGCCTGCTTTCAGATTGAAAATCATTCGGACAGAGTGGTACTCTGTCTCTGCCCAAGGTTCCGATGATTGTTATATGAGGGATTACCCTGGTTCCCAGAGGGAACACTAGGAAAAAGTTAAACGCAGATAATTCAAAAACATATGGAAACAAACTAGAAAAAGGACAATGCATGACAATATATTTACAACTAATTGCAAGAACGTTGTCATATAAAAAATAAAATTACAAAATAGGAATGAATTAAAAGACAAAAGCAGAGCACTCAAGCTGAACTTCTCCTTTTGTCTTTTAATTAATTCCTATTTGGCAATTTTCTATTTTATATGACAATGTTCTTGCAACTCAAGGTTCATATGTATACAGTCATTTCAGAAAACGTTGCCGCTGACCGGCCTCTCGACTACGCGACTAGACCGAACGGGAGTATGTCGAGTATGGGTAGAAATCATTGAAGCGGTTTTAAATCTGCATATCTGATTAGCCATGCCTCGAGCTTACAGTGAAGACAAACACGCTTTCGAGTGGTTTGGGTGATTTAGTGGTCAGACAGACAACGACAAACACAAACATGATTGTCACAGCACGGAACGTCCTTGACCAAAAATGAGTCATAACAGACTCTTATTTTCCAGACAAACATATCAAACTTTACCGTGTCGAATACTTTCAATGATGGCACTTGACATAAGTCATCTTGTCTGTCATCATTATACTTATTTAGCCTAGAAACGACAGACCGACAGGCCAGACAGCAGACAGACAGACAGACAGACCTTTGTGACAGTTTCAATCGCAGAATTCGAATGGTCAGCATAGGCAGACAGAAGACTGCGCTTTTGTCTTTTACAAGTTTAATATTCTTTTTTATTGCGAAAGCGGATCGTCTGATATTATTTTCATCAAAACGTTCGAGACAAATCCGACTACGAATAGAGGAACGGATTTACTCCGAGTCTGATGCGGTTTGAAATCTGGATTGATTAGACAACTTGAGCTTACATATAAGACCTAATCGATCTTGTCATCACTTTCAAAACTGGAATGTAGCCGCATTCAACGCTTGACCGAAAATGCTTGATATTTAAAAACACGGAGGCATACATTCATTTGAGAAAATAAATTCCAGAGCGAATAATTTATTGCTTCAGTGATTTCTACCCATACTCCCGTTCGGTCTAGTCGCGTAGTCGTGTAGTCTCCCTCGCATCCGTCTTTAGTTCCGTCACGCAACGCTCTCGGCCCACTGACGGCTGCTTAAACCCGAACAACATTCCTTTCCCGGATTTAACCAATCACAGTGTGGCTTTCATAATCAGAAGTCAGTCGCGCCAAAATATTTGGACCAATCATAGCTTGTCTTTTATTGATTCTTTCGGAGCGATCAAATAACTAGTCATCAAAGTACTATTTTTAGAATTCCTGGTGTAAAGCATCACTATAGAAGTAGGCAATTCAGACAATCTTATTAATAGAGAAAGATCTGTTCATAAATCTACCGACAGGCTTTGGGAAATCCCTGATCTATCAAGTTCTTTGACTTCTTCCGTTCCTGTCAGTTGATCGATACACGAAGTGTTTAAAAAAAGTCTGGTCATATTGTTGTTGTTTCCCCGCTGATTTATAGCTTCATGAAAGACCAAGTACCTGACAGGCCTAGGAATGTCTGCAGTTTGCATGAGCAATGTACAGACAGAGGAAAAACGTTTAAAGATCGAGAAGGGAGATTATTCAATTCTTATTATTCAACTGAAATTGTGTACGACTCGCCGGAAGCGTGGCTCACGTACGAACGTTGGCATGCTGTGTTGAGTAATAATAATAATAATAATAATAATAATAATAATCAAAAATGTATATAGCGCCATTTCCTTATAGCCCAATGGCGCTTTACAATGAGTAAAATAAATATAATCTAATAATCTAAATATAACAAGACGCTCAATGAGCGTACACTCGGGCTTATGAAAAGGACAATGTCAGTTGCGTGAGGAGAGACCTGACAATGACTGACAGTTGCGTGACGAGGGAGACTATATGTCTGCCAGATGAAGGGCTATACGATATCGATTTACGAACTATTGACCTTGCTTTCCTTAAATGCTTTGATGTAGTTTTGAAGTACGATTTTTACGATTCCTTTTCCTTCTGAATTTTTCAAACGTGGAATAAAATAAACATCCATCATGAGTTACTGAAAATAACTCGACTGGCTCGACTGTTTGCATGACTTCTGTACATATAGCTTTCTGTCAATAGATGGAGTTATACATGACCGGCGTTGGTCGTGAGTTTAATTATAATGAAACCACGGCGTGACGGCAGTCATGCAGCAAGCACTGATCCCAAATTTCGTACATTGATCTTGCTCATGTTAAAACAATGATTGCATGATCGTGTTTAAAAGGAAGTGATCGATGGCTCGACTTCGCCATACAACATAGGCTCATCGTAAAGTCCATTCAGAACTAGGAATTTCATTCGAAGTTATGCCCAACCTTGCTTAGTCCGTGGCGTTGATGACGGCCTATTTGCTTTGATGAAGTTTTGAAGTACGATTTTTACGATTCCTTTTCCTTCCGAATGTTTCAAACATGGAATAAAATAAACTTCAATCATTATATTTCTCAGAAATGTGTTTCATTTTATTGTTGGATACCTTTTAAACGGGTTTTTGAAACCACGGCGTGACGGCAGTCATGCAGCAAGCACTGATCCCAAATTTCGTAGACTTCGTACATTGATCTTGCTCATGTTAAAACAATGATTGCATGATCGTGTTTAAAAGGAAGTAATCGATGGCTCGACTTCGCCATACAACATAGGCTCATCGTAAAGTCCATTCAGAACTAGGAATTTCATTCAGTCCAAGCTCTCCGTTATTATTTGGCTGTTTTAGTTTTCATTTCGGATTTCATTTGCTGTCGAAATTCGAATATATCCAGGATGCTTCAAGTAATCGCTCGATGGGAACCCGCATATATTTTGGGACAGAGTGTAGCTTGCTTTCTTATCTGCTGAGTAATCTTGGAACTCGATACGATCACATACTTCGCATTTTTTTGTACCGATAAGATCACATACTTCACATTTTGTGTCCTACGAAGAAAAATAATGATAGAAGAAAACGCATTTTCTAACTCGGGCTTCCTTCGGAAGGGCCCGAGTAATAATGTGAACATGTGAACGTATATTTCTGACCTGTGATTGGCCTATTTCAAACTATGTCAACCGCCTGATTGCTTGGGTGATGTACAGGACCCGAAATGATCCCTGGCTCCGAAATGATCCCTGGACCCGAAATGATCCCCAAAGTGTCTAGATTGGCTCCGAAATGATCCCGGACCCGAAATGATCCCCAGACTGGCTCTGAAATGATCCCCAGTGAAATTCGAGAATGGTCCTAATCAGTCCCGTTCCTTTCCTATTCTCTTTTTCTTTCTTCCTCAATAATAATAATAATAATAATAATAATAATAATAATAATAATAATAATAATAATAATAATAATAATAATAATAATAATAATAATAATAATAATAAAAACGATAACAATCATCATCATCATCATCATCATCACCATAATGATAATAACGATAATAACAATAATAATCATCATCATCATAATAATAACGATAACAATCATCATCATCATCATCATCATCATCATCATCATCATCATAATAATAATAATAACGATAACAATAAT
>JAUJYZ010001556.1:22500-112500 GCA_033675265.1 Actinostola sp. cb2023 | reverse complement strand
TCCATAAATACCTTTATAAAGTGGCTCAAAGAAAATTGTCTGGGGTGAGAATGAAAACGTGTGTCTCGGTCAGTTCAGTTCGTTCATGATCTCTTCGTTCTTCACAGCTCAGTCTCTCACCGAATGGAAGGTGGAGGCCCATCAGTATACTTCTTTCATGGGCTACAATGCATCCCATGCAGTGCTCAATCGCACCAGGGCACGAGTGAACGTTTATTAAGTGTAAGGCTGTACAATTATCAAACAAAAACCCAATATGGTGGCAAAAATCACAAAAATGGAATTCGCTCTAACTTTGCATATGAGTAGCCCTTGGTCTGAATATAAACGCTGTGTAGTTTGTTTGGGAAAATATTTATTTGTTTTGGAGAAAATCGAAAAAAACTATTTTGGCTTCAGACACCATGTAATGACTGTCGGCGGAGTGAAAATGCATCAAATTCATTCCATTTGTATATCAAAACTAAAATCAACAGAAATATTTCATCACCATCACTGTATTGTATAACTCTTCCTTGGTCTCTAGGCTTAATATCATAAACATTGAGCGAGTTTAAGAAGTCCAATAAATTCCAAATCAAAGTGCACTATTTGGAAAATCCAACCGGTGGGTCAAAAAGAATAGTTTTTTAGTCATGTGCCAGTGATCCAAATTTTATAATATTGCAGCTACGTACTAAGAAGATGATATAGTTTTGGAATCTTGAAAGTTTTATTTGGGCAATTGACGTTTTGCTTCTGAGAAAACTCTTTTATTCACCACTCGAAAAACATCAAAAACGGTGATTGCGTGACCGCGTGACAATTGGTAAAATATCCGTACAATGTTTCTGTTAACTTCAGAGCCATGTAAAACTGTTAAACAACATACATTTTCTCGTTTCTATGCTTGCAATGCATCGGGATATCATTGCATGACATATTATGCTGTTATGTGTGCGTTGAATATTTGACATTTGGATTCTGAAATACGGTTGAATTATCCAGCCGTCACTGACTGTTCATAACTTGAATATTCCTTTACATTCTTGTTCCTCTACTGTTGTTAAGCGAAATAGGTTAGCAAGATTTCTGGAAATATCTTCTAAACACGTTCTCGGGTCACTGTGAATATAATTTGCATAATACCTTGAACAGCATGTTGGTCAAGGGGGTGGGGGTCGGGATGTCTAGCAATTGATTGAAATACACAGTATATACACTGGGGGTACTTGACCCATGTTTGGGTATAGGGGTGCCGCTGAGGGTTTGAAACCCTGACCCTGTTTAGGACAAACAAATCTAAAATACCTACCCTGTCTAGGACAACACCCTCTATTTTAGGAACCTGTTTAGGACAAAGGACAAAATACACATTGTCTTCTTTTACACAATTGTAACGCGTTTTATGTTGACTGATGACCTGCTAAAGACCGGCAAACGTCTCGGTGGGACTCCCATGTATAAAGTGGTTGGGATGCTCGTCGGAAATTTTGAAATTTACCCCTAAAAGGTACCAACTCTAAAGTGACAAAAGCTATAACTGTCATTCTGGTTGTCATTATCTTGTCTCGGGTATCTCATTTACTGACAAACACCCTAAAAGGTACATTATTGATTATACAGTGTTTATCTCTGACTTCTGTTTTTTATATATAGACGTTTCGGCCATTAATCAATGGCCTTCATCAGTATTAATCGGAAACGTTGCGATCTTTGAAATATATTTAACGTTTTAAATATATCACCCTAAAAGGTACCGGCTTAGTCTTTTGTGGTCCTTTTAGATTTGTGACACCACATTATGACACCCGTAAGGACCGAGAATCTCCCGACAGTTAAACAAAATCGAATTTTACTTTCTTTCGCCATATCGTTCCTTTCGATGACCTCTTTTAGGGAAAAATACTAAAAAGTTCCAGCGTTTTTTATTTTAGGAGAAATTTGCAGTTTTTACTGAAAAACCCGCCTGACGACTGAAAATTTTCGGCTAAATTATAAGCCAACTTTGAACGGTCGGTGTGTGTTCACCTCTAGCTCTACAACAACGAGATCCAGTAACGGTAATAAACGTTTCTTGGTCTTTTCTACTGTACTATTTATTTTTCTGTAACTTTTGTAGTTATTTTTCAAATTTGGTTTTAAACAGGTATACAGAGCGCCATAAACGGGACGTTGAAATATAGGCAATGTTTGAGGTACGAAAACGGAATCTGGTATATACATTTTTGGAGGAAGACGCCACGGCCCAGTAAGCTTCACTTTTGCTATTTCAGTTTAGAAAGTTTCGAGCTTGGGAATTCAATGTAGCATTTTTGAGAAAATATAACTGTTATGCTTGGGACTGCTAAATTTAGCATTAATTTCGACCTATCGAGGACATTTTTGTCGTCCAAACACAAAACTTAATGCCAAAACACGAGTATATTGCACTGTTAGTTGATTGCTGCTGATGGAAAACAATATTCGAGTCAATAGAAATGATTTTCAACAATATTTGAGCTTCGACGGTCGTAACTACTCTCGCAAAAGTCAAAATTAGCATAGATCGTCGATCAGATAACAGTATCTCACAGAAAAAAATACGAATTTTGTCTAAACGACGATAAAACAAAATTCCACCCTTTCAAGCAAATATGTATTTTGTTTAGTTTGATATTTTATGATTAAAACTGTTATTTCATGCCGCATAAATTGTATTCGAAGGGCAGTAGCGTGACTTGTAGCAGTTACATTGCGTTACATAATTGGCGTGTCAGAAAAGTGGAACATCCAGTCAAAATATCCAAACTCTTCATCAATAAGCGCCAGTTTTAACTAGAAATCAGTTTAATTGTTTGTAAATCTTATTTGGAGCCAATTCTAAGCATTTCAGAGTGAAGAACCACAATTTTCCAGACTACGGTGTTTATTTGATCAATGAATATGCTAATTTTCAATATTTTAGGAGTTCAATGTGGCTGAAATAGCTCAAATATGGTTGACAAATCATTCCTATTCACTCCGAGATTGTTATCCGTTGGCAGTGATCAACTAAAAGTGCAAGAGAGTCGTGTTTTGGCATTACGTTTTGTGTTTTAATGACAAAAATGAACGTGACAGGTCGAAATTAATGCTAATTTTGGCAGTCCCAACCATAATAGTTTTATTTCTCAAAAATGCTACATTGAATTCCCAAGCTCGAAACTTTCTAAACTGAAAGAACAAAAGTGAAGCTTACTGGGCCGTGGCGTTTTCCTCCAAAAATGTATATACGAGATTCCGTTTTCGTACCTCAAACATTGCCTATATTTCAACGTCCCGTTTATGGCGCTCTGTATACCTGTTTAAAACCAAATTTGAAAAAATAACTACAAAAGTTACAGAAAAATAAATAGTACAGTAGAAAAGACCAAGAAACGTTTATTACTGTTACTGGATGTCGTTGTTGTAGAGCTAGAGGTGAACACACGCCGACCGTTCAAAGTTGGCTTATAATTTAGCCGAAAATTTTCAGTCGTCAGGCGGGTTTTTAAAAACTGCAAACTTCTCCTAAAATAAAAATCGCTGGAACTTTTTAGTATTTTTCCCTAAAAGAGGTCATCGAAAGGAATGATATGGCGAAGGAAAATAAAATTCGATTTTTTTTAACTGTCGGGAGATTCTCGGTCCTTACGGACATCCTCTCTTAAAGAGGTACCAAATCGCGGATCTGGACCCCTAAAAGGTACCTTAGTATCACTTATTTTCGCGCGTCAGTTAATTTCGCGAACATGTCAGAGGCATATTTCACGAGGCTTTAATTTCGTGATTTTGCAGAACAAACGTGTATAAGGGAACTTAATTTCACGGTTTTTGAAATTATGATTCGGTGCAGTATACAAACATATATTGTTTTGAATTGGGTAAATGATGCAACAATTCAATTCAAGACATCACTGCGTCACATAAAATTTCGCTTCGTTAATTTTCGCCGTAATTATTATTCGAAAATAAGTGATAATAAGGTGAGGTACGACGAGCACCCTAACCACTTTATATATGGGAGTCC
Organism: Actinostola sp. cb2023; assembly: GCA_033675265.1. Taxonomy (NCBI): domain Eukaryota; kingdom Metazoa; phylum Cnidaria; class Anthozoa; order Actiniaria; family Actinostolidae; genus Actinostola; species Actinostola sp. cb2023. The sequence continues at coordinate 108,491 of JAUJYZ010001556.1, read as the reverse complement.
CCCCCCCCCCCCCCCCCCCCCCCTCCTCCCCCGGGTAGTAGACCCAGTACGTATATTCGTATAAGAATATCCCAACTCTCTGTTGTAAAGGCACTTGTTGATTTGCAGTTGTTGCTGTTATTATAGTGTTTCTGATTACCTTAAGAGTTGCCCTTGAAATGCCCTTGACACCGGATAATACAGACAACGGACATTTTTTCCTGTCCCAATATGCCCATTTTCATAATAACAAGACGCTCAATGAGCGTACACTCGGGCTTATGACAAGGACAATGTCAGTTGCGTGAGGAGAGACCTGACAATGACTGACAGTTGCGTGACGAGGGAGACTGTATATACATGTATGTGTCGAGTTCATTTGATTTGCCTTTGACTTTGAGTTCATTTGATTACCTTTTGACTTTGAGTTCAATTGATTTGATTTTGATGAGTTCGTGTAAAGTTCTCTAGCTTCAGATCCCGAAACGTCGAGTTTGGAATCGAGTTCGAGTTCGGGTTCGAGTTACGGTTCGAACGTCGAATAAAACAAGGACATCTTCTTCAATACAATATCATTTCTCTGACGTCATGATAATCAGTGACAGTTGAGTGACGAGGGAGACTATGAGTCGGATGAGTACGAACATGATACGTCTTGAGGTTGCATAGGTCAGATGGTTCCGATAACGCCCTCGCGTTACGACAGTCAGGCAGCAAGCAAAGCGATATTAGCTATCTAAACAAAATCTACTGAAAAATCAAACCCTTGCTCTCTAGCTTCAGAGACATAATACGAAGCTGCTCAGTAACGGATTATTAACGACATGTTGCTTTCAAAACTAAGATTCATAATCTACTTTAGTCCTGTGTGTGTGGTTTGTTCTTATCTGCTGAGTAATCTTGAAACTCGATACGATTAAATACGTCGCATACTTTCGTCATTCTTGAGCCGAAGAAAACTACTACTACCGAAAAACGCATTTTCTAACTCGGGCGGCCTACGGCCTGGGCCCGAGTAATAATAATAATAATAATAATAATAATAATAATAATAATAATAATAATAATAATAATAATAATAATAATAATAATACGGACACTTTATTTTCCCAAAACAACGACAATCGGGTAAATTGATCGCTTTTTAATTAAAACTAGACGCTCTTCTAGCGTGAAGTCGGGCTTCTAAATGAAATGTAACCTATTTGAACTAAATATAGATATCTTATAGTGCGATTTTCAGTGCGATTGAAACAGTTTTTGGTTGCTCGTCGTTGCATGACTCGAGCTCGATAGAACATGCTTTCCTTGCAATTTCAGTACTGCGAACTTTACAGTATATCAGTAAAAACGTTAATAGCCCGACTTCACGCTACTAGAGCGTCCTGTTTCAATCTAAATTTAGATTTAGACGAGAAAAGACTTATATTTTAGCCCCTTGACCTCCGGTGCTTTCCCTGATTGGTTTGTGCTTTGTAATCTTTCTTGGCCAGACTTCATGTCTCCTTCGGCTTTAGCTCGACGTTTAATAGCCTGCGTAGCTTAATATAAAACTAGACGCTCTACTAGCGTGAAGTGGGGCTTCTAACTCATAAATAAACAAGACGCTCAATGAGCGTACACTCGGGCTTATGACAAGGACAATGTCAGTTGCGTGAGGAGAGACCTGACAATGACTGACAGTTGCGTGACGAGGGAGACTATGTATATACATGTATGTGTCGAGTTCATTTGATTTGCCTTTGACTTTGAGTTCATTTGATTACCTTTTGACTTTGAGTTCAATTGATTTGATTTTGATGAGTTCGTGTAAAGGCCCCCTCTCTAGCTTCAGATCCCGAAACGTCGAGTTTGGAATCGAGTTCGAGTTCGGGTTCGAGTTACGGTTCGAACGTCGAAATAAAACAAGGACATCTTCTTCAATACAATATCATTTCTCTGACGTCATGACAATCAGTGACAGTTGAGTGACGAGGGAGACTATGAGTCGGGTGAGTACGAACATGATACGTCTTGAGGTTGCATAGGTCAGATGGTTCTGATAACGCCCTCGCGTTTGTTTTTATTAAATATATTTTAAGCGAGCTTCTAGTCCTTTTACCACTTCTAGTCATTGAACGATGAACTAGAATCCTGACCTTTTAATAGCTTGAAAATCTACAGCTGCTTTCAAAACTAAGATTCAAATCTACTTTAGTCCTGTGTGTGTGTGTTTTTTTTCTTATCTGCTGAGTAATCTTGAAACTCGATACGATTAAATACGTCGCATACTTTCGTCATTCTTTAGCCGAACAAAACTACTACTACCGAAAAACGCATTTTATAACTCGGGCTTCCTTCGGAAGGGCCCGAGTAATAAAACAGAGCAATCTGATTTGTTTGTGAAGAAAGAGGCCAAACGTTGATGTCTCGTGTTGAAGAAGCCATTCATCTCGCCCCAATCTCCGCGCCAACAAACAAGGAACGCCTGTAATGTGACCTGTCGATTTGAGGTCAAAGAATACGAAGAAGAAGAACGCTCTGCATTTTTAGAGTCGGGTTTCCGCAGGAAGCCCGACTAATTACGCACGTTCTGTGCTTTCTCACGTTCAACTTGTAAACTGATCGCTAATTACGTGCATTTATAGTTTCCCCACTAAAAACTAGTAGTTTCTGGTAGAAAGTGAAGTGCTGCGAGTTGTGCACTGCCGTACATGGTAACACATAAAAGTGAAATGTAGCTTTCAATGCATACATGTGAAATGTAGCTTTCAATGCATACATGTGAAATGTAGCTTTCAATGCATACATGTGAAATGTAGCTTTCAATGCATACATGTGAAATGTAGCTTTCAATGCATACATGTGAAATGTAGCTTTCAATGCATACATGTGAAATGTAGCTTTCAATGCATACATGTGAAATGTAGCTTTCAATGCATACATGTGGTAGCTTTCAATGCATACTGTGGCTGTCCCTTGTCAGCAAGGTGCATTAGTTGTGAAATAAAATAATAAAAATGTGGTATAATAATAATAATAACTTTATTACTGTGTCATGTGTTCTAGCTTACAAGAAACCTATTTCCCTCCCATATATCTACTGATTCTCATTCCCACCCTTGTCCCATTGTTCCCATCCCACATCTCCGTTGATTCTCATTCCCATCCCGGTCACATTGTTCCATTCCATGTCTCTATTTTAAAATTATCATTCCCACCCGAGTTTGGTGTTGCTTATACAAATGCTAACACTATAATAATCTGGTCATAGTACCAGCACTAAAAGCATGCAATACTTTGCACTATTTATGTTGCACGCTTGTAATAGTTTGTACTCTACTGATATGCAGTAATTAATACAAATATGGATTCAATGAAATAGAGAATTATACAATGTTACTGGCCAGATATCAGGAAAGATGTCGAAGCCTCATAGCACACTTGTAGAAGATAAAAGTACATCAGGATGGATCCATTACCAGAAATCCGGTACAGCTCAGCGGTAAGATCGCAGGCGCTTAATTGTATTTTTTGGTGACTGTTGCGGCGATCTTTCTTAAGTTTTCATTAATATCCTTTCTAACATCTTTATCATCAGTGAAAACAAAGTGACGATCGGGAATATAATGTTCCAGGAGTGAAATATAAGGGAATTGTGCGAGTTCAACGCTAAGTTCTTCCTCACTTCCGGTTAAATTATTCACTTCCGGTTGTAAAGAAAATTGCTTTACGTTACCATACCATTTCTTTAACAATGGATATGGAATATCCAGAGCAAAAATTACTTCTCTAGGAGTTGATCTGCCAGCATATGATAAATCAGGCTCACAAACTTTGATTTTTCGTAGTTCTTCAGTGCTCGAAATGTTGAAAACGTCAGACATTTTTGTAGTAGATTTCTCAATAACTTCAGAAGGCCTGGAACCAAATGAGCTATATATAAACAGACCTATGCATCATGGGATACAAAATGTCAGAGAAGGAGAAGCTGAAATGTGGCATACAAAGTAGTCGAGTTTGGACTTTAAATGGCCCTTTCGAAGCACTGTTTGTGGTCAGCTGCGAAGAAGATATATTCAAGATTTTCAAATGCAATTCAGAACAGTATTTAAGAGGTTTTAGATGCATATTTCTGGCCCTTTTACTGGCCTAATATTGGAATGATCGAAGTCCACTTATGCAATGGTGAGAAGTGCTGTACCGAAGCTACAAGAACGTGTTTGTAAGGTATTTCACTACTCGTTATGAAGCAATATGGGCATAAGGAGACTATTTTGACGCTAATTTTGTTCTATAAAAATCGAACAGCTTTATTAACTGCAAATCACTCGAGTTTCATACATGTTATGAACGACATTACAAAGTTTACAAAATCGCTTATGCACTTTCGTGAATGTAAAGGGATATTGAAATAAAACCAAGAAAGTAACAATATTTTGTCAATCTCCGTACATTCCTTTGCATGAAAATTGATCGCTCATATTAAATTTAAGTGCGATAAATACGATACTGCGCATGCTTCGCGACATGTTGTATGGGATTTCTGCCGTAATGCGTATAATTTGATTCAGTAGTTGCCTCAATGCCAATGGCATGGGCCGGATTGGTTTGACGAAGACCAACGAGCTCGATCAGGTAGATACATGTAGGTCAGCGACAGCATCTGGGCTTGTACTAACTGTGTCTTTCAAAAGCATTCAAGTACATGCTGTCTCCTTCGGTCAACTCTGAAAACTGGACGTGACTGCATGAGCACACAACAGCGCTGAAAACTCATAAACGAACATTGTCTTCCCCCTTGAAATGTCACTAAATTGTTCATGACCACGACGAATGCTTCCAGCAATGAATAAAGTTGCATTTGACATCATGGATTTGTAGAAAACGAACACTTTCCTGGCTTGAATCAGCGAAAAATAAACGATACTCAATATTAAAATCGATTGAACGTGTTGTGAGTGTGCGCTGATCAAAAATACCGTGGCTCACAAAAATCATCTCCATCCACACACAAACCCACTCCGTGAAATGCAGTCGAGATTCTCGTTGCATCCACATAAGTGCCCAGATCCCACACGACCAAACATGACACAGGAACTCCGTCAAGATTAGTTTCGCTGCTCGCCTGGCGGCTCGCAGCAATAAACAGATCACCAGTGTCATACAGTCATTGTTTCCGCCAAAAATGTAAGTGACGTAAATTGACCGACCCGGGCGATTTTATATTTTACGCCCACTTCAAGATGGCGGATATTTCCGAGATGGCCTGGAATCTACTAATACGAGCAGCTCAACTTCCGGTGAATCGTATTATTTGCACATAGAGTTCAGTATTCTTTTCATTTTCTTTGTTTTCTTCGATAAATGTTGAATGTTATACATATTTGGAGAAATCGTATGTATTTATCAGGTTTGAAATAAAACGATCCATTGTGATAAAGTTGGAGCTTTATTTTCGACTCTCATTTGCTACCGTATTCGTATGCGAGTATAATTTTAAATGCCAATGCGAAGTCATAAAAGCGGTAAGTATTGTAAGACAACTAAACATCAAGACAGCGGCATAAGATAAAACACGCTTTATCGTGGAAAAATTCGACTCATACGAATAACAAATGAGATTCGGCGTACGGCAGTCTGATGTGTCACGCCAGAATTAAATTTATTCAGTCTCGTATACTGTGCCCAGCCATAAACCAAAACTTGGCATCGAAATTTATAAAGCTGTTCTGAATCGCTTTGTACGTCTTAACAAAGATAGGATAGTTTGGATTCAATACGTTTCTTCAACTTGTCATAAAATCATAGAAATAATCGACTCAATGGTACGAATAACAAAATCAGAGTCGGCGTACGGTTACCGTACGAATAGCCAATGCATATTTTCATTTACTTACTGGCTATCCAACGGATTGTTCCCCTCAAAACACTTTAAAAAAGATCCAGCTTTATTTGAAAGTTTCTACTCATCGATCACTGCGGTAAAACGCTTGCTTTTTAGTGGGCGTAAAGTGTGAGCTCACTTCGCATTTTACGCCCACTAAAAAGCAAGCGTTTTACCGCAGTGATCGACGAGTAAAAACTTTCACATCAATCTGGATCTTCTTTAAAGTGTTTTGAGGGAAACAATCCGTTAGATAGCCATGCAGTAAGTGAATGAAAATAAGCTCCAACTTCATCACAATTGGATAGTTTTATTTCAGACAATAAATACATACAATTGCGGCTTGTTTGACACGATTTCTCCGCCAAATATGTATAATCTTCAACATTTATTGCAATTGCAGTTTAGCCAACAAAGAAATTGCCAAGAATTACTCTATGTGAACTCGAAGAAAATACGAAGACGATTCACCGGAAGTTGAGCTGCTCACATTAGTAGATTCCAGGCCATCTCGGCCATATCCGCCATCTTGAAGTGGGCGTAAAATATAAAATCGCCCGACCCGGTTTATATGGACACCCCGGTTAATAAGGACACTGCGTCTCATCCCGATGGTGTCCGTATTAACCGCGTTACACTGTACCAGGATTTTTAGTCTTTTTACATTGCGTTCTTTAGCCTTGGCTTACGTGGCTATTAGATGGCAGAAATCTTCCGATTTAATTAGGACTGCAGTGCTGCTCATCAATATTTTATTATTATGGCATTTTATTTTCACCGAACAAAATCTAACTAATCGAAATGATTGTGAGTTCGAATGGTTCGATCTTGTGTTCGGTAATCGCATTCTCCCAAAAGATCCGGTTCGATTCATCCTTTTCCCCTCCCCTCCCCCCTCTCCCCTCCCCCTGCAGCCCCTGGGTTTCCGAGGATGGCGTTAGATTCTGTTCGATGGCCGAACCAATCGCAAAACAATCGAACGATTGGGTTCCATTAGTCTCCTATGCACCCGTTCTTAGTTTCGGGATCCCTGTGCTCCGAAACTAAGAACGGGTGCATATAGACTAGGGTTCCATTGGATTCGATTTATTTTTTGTTCGGTTTTATTCGATTGACTACGCCAGGACAACAGTAGAGGAACAAGAATGTAAAGGAATATTCAAGTTATGAACAGTTTTGACGGCTGGATAATTCAACCGTATTTCAGAATCCAAATGTCAAATATTCAACGCACACATAACAGCATAATATGTCATGCAAAGATATCCCGATGCATTGCAAGCATAGAAACGAGAAAATGTATGTTCTTTAACAGTTATATATGGCTCTGAAGTTAACAGAAACATTGTACGGTTATTTTACCAATTGTCACGCGGTCACGCAATCACCGTTTTTGATGTTTTTCGAGTGGTGAATAAAAGAGTTTTCTCAGAAGCTAAACGACAATTGCCCAAATAAAACTTTCAAGATTCCAAAACTATATCATCTTCTTAGTACGTAGCTGCAATATTATAAAATTTGGATCATTGGCACATGACTAAAAAACTATTCTTTTTGACCCACCGGTTGGATTTCCAAATAGTGCACTTTGATTTGGAATTTATTGGACTTCTTAAACTCGCTTAATGTTTATGATATTAAGCCTAGAGATCAAGGAAGAGTTATACAATACAGCGATGGTGTTGAAATATTTCTGTTGTTTTTAGTTTTGATATACGAATGGAATGAATTTGATGCATTTTCACTCCGCCGACAGTCACATGGTGTCTGAAGCCAAAATAGTGTTTTTTCGATTTTCTCCAAAACAAATAAATATTTTCCCAAACAAACTACACAGCGTTTATTTTCAGACCATGGGCTACCCATATGCAAAGTTAGAGCGAATTCCATTTTTGTGATTTTTGCCACCAGATGTTTGATAATTGTACGGCCTTAATACCACAGTTTAGCATACTAGCTGGTCCTCGGTCAGAAACACTAAAACCGTGCAAAGTTGTGTACTAAATAGTACTAAATATAGCACTAATTAAACAATAGAAAACAATAGAAGTTGAAGAAATGGCAGATGGTTTTGAGTTGTTTGTTCTCTTATTGACGCACACTTGAAAATCATAAAATGTTCAAAACAAAAGTAGAATCAGCCAGGAACTCTTCTTGTTAGTTTAATTTTCACTTCGTTCGCTTTATGTTTCACTCGAGAATCTGTTCCTCCGAAAGCTTTTTTAATTATTAATAATAATAATAATTCTTATAAGTAACGATTGAGGGAAACATTGAATAAGAAAAATCAGCGATAATAGGTTACGACGTTTCGAAATGGCATAATAATAATCTTATAATAATCCTATTTTAAATTATTCGTTTTCTTGGCGCACTGAATTCCTTTTTCAATCCTTTCTTGTATGCATGGGTTCATACAGCAATGAAATACGATCGCGATCTAACGTATGTGGAAAGGGTTATTTAACAAAATATTGTGTAGACGTTTCGAAATGGCATAATAATAATCTTATAATAATCCTATTTTAAATTATTCGTTTTCTTGGCGCACTGAATTCCTTTTTCAATCCTTTCTTGTATGCATGGGTTCATACAGCAATGAAATACGATCGCGATCTAACGTATGTGGAAAGGGTTATTTAACAAAATATTGTGTAGAGCCCAAAGCTTGAGTTATTCAACCTTTATTCGATATTAGTTCTAAATGTTTACTTCCAAAATATGATTTTATTGAGAAATCAATATAACCCCCCATGAATGTTATTGTATTATTTTGATAATTGTACATTCTAGATGATAGAATACTCGTCCACTTTTGAAGTTATATACGTGACTTTACTGTCGCTGTGGTCCGCGCTCACATGCACTGGAAGTATACATAGAGTTGTTTTCGTATGAGTGGGAATTAAAGTTACCGCACCGTCACCGAACCGCGTCTCATTGAAAGAGTTTGATTGGATGAGATGCATCTGCACGCTTTTTCATTGGTTCAGAAAGGAAGCCATTTGAGTGTCAGGTGTAATTATTTAATTTTTTATCTTTGATTTAAAGCGCATTTGATCATTTCGCCATGGAAAATCTGATGCGCTATACAAGTTATTAAAATATTATTGTTATTACGGTACCGTAGGTTTCGGCTACGCATAGCTCGAGCAACCCTTACGCTTCTCTCGTGCTCTCCCAAATTCCCGCGTGCTCCATAACTCGATCGATGGACGTACGCTAAGCGTTGACCATTCCTTAACGAGAACGACTCCAACCGAGGTGAAACCGTTCGGAACTAGCAAGAAGGGTAAAGACTATAATATTTTATTGGCACGAGCACGCGCTCTCATAGTATTTTTTGAAATACCAACTGATGAAGACTGTTGATTTACAGTCGAAACGTCTTAATAAAAATAAATAAAGTCAGAGACAAATGTATATTTTCAAAATAGAAGACCTATTTTGGAAGTAATTTCCGAATATCGAGTTAAGGGTGAATAGCTTCAACCGTTTGGGCTCTACACAACATTCTTTTAAATAAGCCCTTCCACAAACCCCATACGTTAGATCGTATTTCCTTGCTTATGAACCCATACAAGAATGGATTGAGAACGGAATTCAGTGCGCCAAGAAAATGAATAAATAATAATGCTTTCGGAGGTCACAGATTCGGGAGTGAAAGCAAACAACAACAACAACAATAATAATAATAATAATAATAATAATAATAATAATAATAATAATAATAATAATAATAATAATAATAATAATAATAATAATAATAATAATAATAATAATAATAATAATAATAATAATAATAATAATAATAACTTTATTTAAACACGGTAGACCCATCAGGACAAACAGGGCAAACCAACTCTGAACAACAAATATAGCACCACAGCACAAATTTTAAACTAACAAAAACCATCTGCCATTTCTACAATTTCCATTGTTTTCTATTGTTTAATTAGTGGTATTTAGTACACAAACTACCAGCATGATAAACTGTGGATTTAGCAAACAAATTATTTAACAATCAATACAGCGGGAAAACATTTTTAACCCTCGAATGTGTACGTTCTCCCTCCATGCAGCTGTTCATCATCGACTGATTAAAAGTGCTTCAAGATAATTCAAACAAAACATTTCGTTCATTTACGTATTGATTCTTTGAATCGTCCAAACTACAATTATAGTTCAATATGTAAATGTTATTCTTTCTTATCTCTACAGCTCAAGCGTTGTTTTGTACATTTTATCATTGTCTCAAAGTTTTATTATAAGTTTGATTGACGGGAACATGTCTCAATAAAACCATGAAGTTGGCGTAATTAGAAGCGGAAATAAAGATCACAAGGAACCTCCGTTTTGTAACGACTAACACTGCTGTAAATTATAGTCTTCTCCAAATCGTCCAAATCTTTCAATATTTATTCGACCAGACAGGACGTTTCTCAACCAACTTCGTCACGATCAATGTCCGCAAACTCGACGGCGTCTGCACCATCACTAAGCCTCTACCGCTGCAGTAATGCAAAGTACGTTAGCCGAATATCAGTTGTAATAATCGTAATGTTGGGACTAGTTCTAAACGGGTCCATTATCATCGTATTGGTTCGTAAACTTCGTCGCCTGTCAGTCGGTAATTTGTTGATCCTTCACTTGGCTGTTGGAGATTTCTTGGTTTTCTTTACATCAGTTCCTTATCTTTTCCTTTTGATGCTTGGGAGTCCGCTAGTCTTCAAGCCCTTCCTTTGCCAATTCACTGCATTCTTCAATCGATTTTCCCCTGCCATATCCGTGTATTTGATAACTATCATGGCAATTTCTCGTTGCTACAGCGTACTGAAGCCTTTTGACTATCGCGCAAACGTTTTCCCGTCCATTATCAATCGAGTATGCCTTGGTGCTTGGGTTGTGAGCTTGATTCTCTCATTGACGCCCTTCTTTGGCTGGGGTGAGTACGAGGTGATTGATGGACGGTGTTGGTGTGGTTTAAATTCCAGTAAATACCCATACAATTGGTTCACGTTCTTCTCCCTCGTCTTTGCACTACCAATGTTGATCAATACAATAGTTTTTGCAATCATGATCACAGCGAAGTCTTTGATTAGGCGTAACAAGATCAGTGATCAGGAACTAGTAAAGAGAAAACCGACAGTTGAAGCCAAGCCAGCATCTTCAGGCAAATTGACATTCTCGAAGGAAGAAGGAAAAAACTCTGAACTTCCTGAAGTCGGTGTACATGTACCGTGCGCTAAGAAAACAGATGTGGAAGACAATCAGATGACAGAAGAAAATGAAACTACACGAGGTAAAAAAAGTGTTACGTTTCAAGTGGAAGTTGAAGTTCACATAGAACCAAGAGGTCAGCTGGATTCTCAAGAAAATCGATTAAACAATCACAAGAATATCCGTCCCAAACATCCAGCCAACGAAGACGAGACATCCAAGGTTAAAGACGTAGTTCATATAGAGTATGTCGATGAAAGTCAGGGAGTGGAAACAAAGAACGATAAAGAAATCGAAAAAACTGCACAAGTCCATCCTAGTTTGGTAGAAGTAGCTGATGAACACACTTCAACTAAATTGCCATCAATACCTAGCACATCCAATGAAGGAAATGAACACACGAAATCAAGACAGAATCAGCGCCGCTCGAAATTATATTCGTTATTTAAAGAATCAGACAAGAAGAAGTACAGATTAACTCTTATTGTTATTTTAATGTTTATTTCGTTTGTTTTGTTCTGTGGCCCTGCTTTCATTGTTAAGAGTTGGTTTGCTCTAACTCCCGAATCTGTTCCTCGGAAAGCTTTATTAATTATTCGTGTTCTTGGCGCACTGAATTCCATTCTCAATCCATTCTTGTATGGGTTCATAAGCAAGGAAATACGATCTAACGTATGGTGTTTGTGGAAAGGGTTATTTAGAAGAATGTTGTGTAGAGCTCAAAGGGTTGAACCTATTCAACCTTAACTCCAGATTCTTACTTCCAAAAGAGATGACTTCTTGTCAACCGTAAAACATAGATTTAAGCTTTATAAAACGATTGTTCATGTTTTATGCGCTTTTAATATTCAACTTCGTGCACTGTACACACTCAAGGTAGTTTTAAAAGGCCTGGGTCAGGAGCTTAAAAACGAAAAAATGTTTTTTTTTGACGTTTAAACGTGGTGGCTAGAGGTAACTAGACGAAACTTGGCACAGTGATAGAAAACGTTAGGGCAAATATACTTAACTTCATTTTAAGGGTTAGAGTGATCACGTGACCACGTGATGTCATTAGTTATTGATACAAAATTCGTTTTATTCTCCGCTCACGCGCGAGTCAAGCTGATGTATCTATCTTACTTCAATTACCGAGTTCTACGAATCTCTGCATAGAGAATAGGATTTTCTTTAACACTTAAGGATATATTTGCTAAAACAGGTCACGTGACCTGAACTTTTAAACAATTTTCCTTAATATTTCTTTTACCAACATAACAGTACAAGATCTCTACGCAGCATGTTATTTAGCTCTATTAGAAGCATTGATTTTGATATTAAAATGTTTGCCACTTACAAAACTCGAAAGCGGGTCCACGAATGGCCTTGTACCACCCCCACGTGACCATTACGTCATGCTTCACTGTGATTGGTCCATTTTCTTGGGAAGGCAAAACAAACATAAACAAACATGGCCGCCCTGGGTCGCCACAAAACTTCGTACTGATAGTTTTATACCAACTTTTATGCCGCTATCGTTGAAGCACGACCCTGAAAATCACAAAACCTTCAGCAGAAGTTCGAGTCTAGACGGCCTTCAGTAAACTAGTTTGTAATAATTGGCCAAAAATTTAAAATTTAGCGTTTGATGTCCGGCTGAAAGACAAAAATACTTGAAATGTTCGGGTCGTACTTCAGCGATACTGCCGATAGCCGGTTATATAGAAAAATCTTTGAGATGGTGAATAGCTGTGCAGTCCCTTTCTGTACAAACCGCTTCAAGGCTGGTTCTGGCGTTAGGTTTTACCATCTACCTATTGATAAACCAAAGCTGCTGAAAAAATGGTTAAACAGAATTCGATGCAAAAGCATACCAATCAAAAGAACAACTCGTATATGCAGTGAGCATTTCCAAGGAATTAAACCCAAATAGGTTAGGTCCAGGGGCCGGTTGTTCGAAAGGCGATTAGTGCTAATCCTGGATCAGCGTCAATAGTTTTCTTAAGATTTAATCCTGGATTAGCGCTAATCGCCTTTCGAACAATCGGGCCCAGATGACGTTCCCAGCATCTTTTCCTGGTCTAAGATTGTACGTCCTAGGCCAACAAGGAAATTAAAGGAACTCAGTGATAAATGAGAGAGTGGCCGTTGAATCTATTGGCATTGTCGACTGAACTGCCCGAAAGTAATTATAGTGTTGGAGGGAATAGTCAGGCAATCAACGTTCATTTGCAAGCCTACATCTACTTGCCGATGCAGCAGCACTAAACTCCGAAGCCTGTACCCCTTTAGAACTAGGTTTAGAGAGTAGGTTTGACGAAGGACTCTTAACTCTTGCTAGTGCTTGTGAACGAAAACAGATCGAACAACAGTTCTTGAAAACCAGTTCTGTCACGGAAGCTACAACTCAAACAACTACATCTGCAGAATATTACATTGAGTGTCTGGAAAAGGAACTCAAAGAATGTAAGAAGAAAGAAATCAATGCAAGCAATATAAAATCAGACAAGCAGAAACTGAAATACTATACCGGATTTGTTAATGCAGAACTCTTCGACATTTGTTTTGATTTTATTACTTATGGACAATTCACTGAGGAAGAGGCATACAAACTACCACTGACTGGACAATTTTTACTTGTTTTAATGAGGCTAAGACTGGGTCTCACAGAGCAGAACCTGGCCTATACCTTTTCCATAAGTAAACTGACAGTGTCAAGAATCTTTCTTCGCTGGATCCCCCTAATGTTTCGACGCTTCAAGCTTTTGAACATTTGGCCTTCAAGACAGCAAATTATTAATACCATACCCATGTCAATTGCAATGGAACACCCTCGACTCAGGGTTATAATTGACTGCACCGAGATCAAAATTTCACAGCCAAAGGGTCCTGCCAACCAACAAATTACCTTTTCTAGTTATAAGAACTGTAATACTGCCAAGGCATTATTGGGAATATCCCCCACAGGAGCTATTTCATTTGTGTCAGAGTTGTATGGAGGCAACATTTCAGACAAAGAACTCACAAAGAGATGTGGGATTCTGGAATTGCTAGAACATGGCGATGAGATTATGGCAGACCGGGGCTTTACCATTGAAGATCTAGCCAAACCCATGGTATTCAACTCAACATTCCAGCCTTCCTAGGTAGAAATCAACTGGAGCCTGATGAAGTTACCCAGAGTAGAAGAGTTGCCAACACACGTATTCATGTTGAGCGAGCTATATAGGCCGGGTAAAAGAATATAAACTTCTCACGCATATTCAGTCATCTCATCTCCTACCATACCTGAATGAAATGTTTTTTATTTGCAGTATGCTTAGTAACTTTCAAGATCAACTTATTAAATAAATAATATTTGTTACACATTTCTTGATTATTTCTTACATAAAATAATGCATCAAAATAATAATGGTCATATTAATTAATATGCAATGTTTCTCAATTGTTCATGCTTTAATTTTCTGATAAACTAAAGACTAAAGCAAGTTAAAAAATTCTGAAATAAGTTTAAATTCTAGTAGTATTTGAATATACATGTATATCAAAATAAGAAGTTGCTATAGTCCTTAGTTTATGAGATATCTACTGACTCTAAATAACTAAATTTGGGAGTAAAACTGAGTCATAGAAGCTCTCCAACTCATCTAAGCTAGCTGAAATCCAATCCCTGTCCAGACTGATTCTTTGGATAAACAGATCATTACAGGTTGCAAGCACAAAGTCACACCAGCTAAACATATCTTTACCTACAAATAACTGTACACTGGTGGTAATATATGTGTTTCTTCTTAAGTTTCACAAGTGTCTTGTTGGAATCAATAAACTCTAAACAAAAATTATTCTGTGCAGACTCAGAAATGCTTTTATTCCAACAGGACACTGCTGCTTTTACTCGGCACAGCCTCTACCATAAGTACTATCATTAACAACAGAATCTGGTGATGCTCCCAACCAGCCACACTTCTTATCAACCAGAAAACCTGCACTCATGGGCACAGTAATTTCAGGGTGACCATGTTGACTACTGCAAGTATCTAGATAGAATGGGTCTCTCCTGTTCCCGTTACCCATAGCCATAGCTGCAGTTTGAATGTTGGAGTTATTACTCAGCATGGTTTTCAGAATTGATGCAGGGTATATGTTGGTGTTTCTGTTAAGAATACGACCACATATTGAGCCAGTTATTCTACCCCTTCGTTCAATAAACCACAAATCACTTGCAGTTTGTGCCTGAGTTTTATGAAAAATGTTCAATCTCTCTTGTTCAGTGTTGTGAGTTGTTATCTCCTTCTTTATTCGTTTCTCTGCTCTAAAGTTTGCCAACTTTTTGCACAGTTTCTGGAAGCGAAGAGACCTGAATTTGTTTCTGAAAGAAGCTGAAGACGAAAATTGATTATTTTTGTATTGAAAACATTGATCATGGCCGATTAGTGTGGGTTCGATTTTTAAGACGAACAAAAACCGCTCAAATAGGGACTGGCACTTCCAATATTTATCTAATGATCGTTCAGCATTTATAAAGAGAGAAAGACGTCGGGTATGTTTGCACTTCAATCTTCATTTACTGCTTTAGCTAAGCCCACGGCTTCGATTCAGTTTTTTAATACTTCTAGCAGTTCTAGTTGTGTTATATTTTTGCAATGAAGATTGGAATAGTTACACATCCTCACTGCATACTCATTACCTCATCAGATAAGGTTGAGTTATGGGGAGAATCCGCGACTGATGAGACAATAGGCATACAACGAGGATAGGTGTTGTTGTATAGGTTAGGTAGCCGCCACCGGGGGGGGGGGGGGGGGGGGGGGGGGGGGGGGGGGGGGGTGGGGTCACAAAATCTTGCTGCCGTCCCGGAATACCGTTGAAGTGTCGACTTTAAGGTGGGACGGGTATTTATACTGACGAGCTAATTAATTATGCAGTGAGAATAGCACATAAAGATCTCCAAATCGTCGAGGTTCGTCTGCAGTACGTACTTGGGACGACTTGAGGTTGCATATTCATGGTCAGATGGTTCTGATAACGTCTTTCGTTCGTTTGTTCGTTGTCGCAGACTCGATCAAATAAAAGGACTAAAGTTTATCTATCTCAGTATCTATCTATCTATCTATCTATCTATCTATCTATCTATCTATCTATCTATCTATCTATCTATCTATCTATCTATCTATCTATCTATCTATCTATCTATCTATCTATCTATCTATCTATCTATCTATCTATCTATCTATCTATCTATCTATCTATCTATCTATCTATCTATCTATCTATCTATCTATCTATCTATCTATCTATCTATCTATCTATCTATCTATCTATCTATCTATCTATCTATCTATCTATCTATCTATCTATCTATCTATCTATCTATCTATCTATCTATCTATCTATCTATCTATCTATCTATCTATCTATCTATCTATCTATCTATCTATCTATCTATCTATCTATCTATCTATCTATCTATCTATCTATCTATCTATCTATCTATCTATCTATCTATCTATCTATCTATCTATCTATCTATCTATCTATCTATCTATCTATCTATCTATCTATCTATCTATCTATCTATCTATCTATCTATCTATCTATCTATCTATCTATCTATCTATCTATCTATCTATCTATCTATCTATCTATCTATCTATCTATCTATCTATCTATCTATCTATCTATCTATCTATCTATCTATCTATCTATCTATCTATCTATCTATCTATCTATCTATCTATCTATATCTATATCTATCTATCTATCTATCTATCTATCTATCTATCTATATCTATCTATCTATTCTCACTGGCAAGATGGCCACGATTTGATCTCGCATTCCACGGGTAGGTGTTGTAAAGGCCGCTAACTCTCGGGATACACGCATCTACACCCCATGGGACCTGGGAAATGTTTATAACCGCCCTCGAAGTCGGTTCTGCACTCATTTCGCGAAGTTAAGCCGCCGCTTTAGAGCAGACTCGCTTCTCTCCGTGTTCGTCGTCGCCGAAGCTCTATAGATATCACTATGTCCGCTCCCATTCAACCCGACCCGAATGCTCTGCAAAACCTTCAGCAACCACCACAAGCACAAGTTCCACCGCCAGTTCCAGCACAAGCACAAGTTCCACCGCCAGTTCCAGCACAAGCACAAGTTCCACCGCCAGTTCCAGCACAACCTCCGCATGGACAAGTTCAAGCGCAACCTCAACCTGCTCAACAGCAAGTTCAACAAGCCGCGGCCCAGGCACCACAAAATGAGGTATATTTGCATGTTTTAGAATACATTCCCCTGTGCATGTGTTTTGGTTGAATTCGTACAGCTGTGTTAGTTTTATGCGGTACAGAGAACCTTTTGTTTTATTAGCCACATTTTTTCCGTTCGCACCTCTTCGGCCTGTCCCTCGTGGTTTATTCTTGTCATGATATATATATTATTCTAGTTTTGGTAAATTTATTTGGCCGTGTGTCGGCCACCAGAAAAGTGTTTGGTCGTGAGTTCGACTTGGTTTCGTTACATTTGTTTGGCCGGGTGTCGGCCCTCATGGAAGTGGTTGGTCGTGAGTTCGACCTTGTTTCGGCGTTTGGTCGTGTGACGACCCAAGCTACATTTGTTGGCCGTGTGTCGGCCCTTAGAAAGTGTTTGGTCGTGAGTTCGACTTTGTTTGGTCGTGTGGCGACCCAAGCTAAAGTTGGTTGGCCGTGTGGCGGGCGGTCCTGAGAAAGTGTTGGTCGTGAGTTCGACCTTGTTTGGTCGTGTGGCGACCCAAGCTAAAGTTGGTTGGCCGTGTGGCGGTCCTGAGAAAGTGTTGGTCGTGAGTTCGACCTTGTTTCGGCGTTCGGTCGTGTGACGATCCTAGCCAAATTTGTTTAGCCGTGCGTCGGCCTCTAGAAGAGTGTTTGGTCGTCTGGTCGACCCAGTTTCGGCGTTTGGTCGTGTGGCGACTCAAGAAAAATTTGATTGGCCGTGTGTCGGCCCTTAGAAAAGTGTTTGGTCGTGAGTTCGACCTTGTTTGGTCGTGTGGCGACTCAAGCAAAATTTGATTGGCTGTGTGTCGGCCCTTAGAAAAGTGTTTGCTCGTAAGTTCGATCTTGTTTCGGCGTTTGGTCGTGTGGCGACCCTAGCTAGATTTGTTTCGCCGTCCGTCGGCCTTTAGAACAGTGTTTCGTCGTGTGTTCGACCTAGTCTCGGCGTTTGCTCGTGCTACAACCCTAGCAAAATTTGTTTGGCCGTGTGTCGGCCCTTAGGCAAGTGTTTGGTCCTGTGCTCGACCTAGTTTCGGCGTTTGGTCGTGTGGCGACCCTAGCTAGATTTGTTTCGCCGTCCGTCGGCCTTTAGAAAAGTGTTTGGTCCTGTGTTCGACATAGTCTCGGCGTTTGGTCGTGTGGCGACCCAAGCTAAATTTGTTTGGCCGCGTGTCGGCCCCTAGAAAAGTGTTTGGTCGCTCGTTCGGCCTAGTTTCGGCGTTCGGTCGTGTGGCGACCCTCGCTAAATTTGTTCGGCCGGGTGTTTGGTCGTGAGCTCGACCTTCGACGATTATTTAACAAGGTATTTGTTCTACAAAGTGACGAGAAAGGCTAAAAGCAGGTACCAATCACGTGTCAGGGAAAATAAAATGGCCATTTGTAATTCACGAAAATGGAAAATGTTTTTAAAAACGAAAGCCTCTCACGGGAATCGGGGTACCCTAAATCACGTTCACGGAAGATTTTATTCACGGAAGATAAAAACGGCCAGATATCATTTTTAATGATATAGACCTTTACTACCCTGTAAAGGATGCTCGTGTAGCTTTCAAATGTACTTTTGATCTGGCTTTGGACCTAAGTTTCCCTCATTTCATTTGTTATAGAACGATGGTGCAGATGGCTTGGCCGCGGTTAGAAAGCAACTAGGAGATTTGCAACGCCTACAAGACGCATCCAACATCGACGCTTCACTGGCCTTCCTTCGCGCCAGCATTTAGCGAGACCTCCGGGGATCTTCGACCCTTATGCGGCAATGGCCGCCCTGGAGCAACTTGTGGATGCAGCGAGGGAGAAAGGGGATGAAAGGGCCTCTCGCTTCAACGTTGTTCTTAAGCAGTCAAGGCCCCTCATTAATAACCCAACCCTTCAGCAGATACTCCTGAAGCTCGTGGGCAGCAAGGATGAAGTTGACGTTGCCAAGGAAATTCAGAAAGCACTGAAGCAAGCCCCTCGTTCCGAATCGAGGCCAACCCCCTACCGACCGGCCGATAGACGCCGATCGCCACCAGTATGCTTCAATTGTGGGAGGCGTGGGCACATGGCGCGCTCATGCTGGAGTGCGCCTGACCAGAACAGGAGGGGCGCCAATCGTAATGCCCCCTTCTCTGGCTGAGACTGTTCCATTTTTCCCCCCTAATTTTCCTGTTTGCATTGTTTGCCATTAAAGTTTGGTTTAAGAGTCATGTGTGTCTGTTCTTTTAGCTTTGTAATAACACTTCCTACCCGGCCGTACCAGAAGGGTATTCTAAATACGCCCTATAACCTGTCCTCGGACGGGTTCCTGGTCCGGCCTGGCTAGTGGGTGCTCCCTCTCCTTTCTTAGTTCGTTTTAGTTTGAGTCCTTTCATTACGGGCTTTTTTGTAATTTGTTATCTCCTTCCCCAGACTTTCGGAACAATTGTGGCCCGTTACCGTTCACATCCTAATGCAGAAGTTGTCTGTGACTGGGAGGGAAACCCTACTAGCTGGGCCGGACCACTCCCGTCCGTTGAAATGGTCTCTCGTGGCAAATCATGGGCTTCTCCCGCTTTACTTAAGTTCCGGGACCCCGAGAGCTTTGTTGCCGGTAATATCCACAGTTATCGATCAACTTGGGAATGCATTGCCAATCTGCCGGGCAATACCAATCCACATGTACTCGGTTGGATCTCGGAGGGGATCGATATCCAAGAGTTCGTTAATCACTTTAGCGGAAATTTTCAAGGGCGAAGGTATGACTCTGACTTTCCTCCACGAGCTTCATTTCCCAATTCCAAGTCCTGCGACAACTTTGCGAAATTTATTTCTGAAACCATTCTGGGAAGAGTCAGAAACGGTTCTCTCATAATTTGGGGTGAAGTCGGTGAAGTCGAGCCTCCACACCTGGTCATGCCAATTACTATTGAACCCAACAAACCTCGAATGTGCCACGACGAACGTCTTTTGAACTGTTGGATAAAAGACTGCCCTTTTTCTTTAGATTACATTACTGACCTTCCCCGTTACGTCGGTCTCGACCACTTTCAGACCACGTTTGATGACAAAAGTGGCTATGATCATGTGCGTCTCCATCCCGCCAGCCGCAAGTATTTTGGCTTAGAATGGAGCGGCTGGTACTTTGTATACTCTACTCTGCCATTTGGATGGAAGGCAAGTGCTTACATCTACAACTCCATAGGTCTGGTCGCTACTAGCTTCATCCGTTCTCTAGGGGTTCCTTGTTCTCAGTACATTGATGACAGACACGTTGGTCAGCTTCGCCTTCCACAAAACTCCACCTGCCGCTTTTCCGGTTACCAATTAGCCGAGATGGCGTCCTTTATCGCATGCTCAGTTCTCTTATCCCTGGGATATTTTATTGGGCTTAAGAAGAGTGTACTAGTGCCTCAAACAGTGATCCGCTTCCTGGGTTACCTGTGCAACTCCCATAAACAAGCCTTCATCCTCCCAGAAGACAAACGCCTCAAGTTTTCCACGCTTCGAGAATCCATCCTTGAAAATAAAAGCGTCTCATTGAAGAACCTTCAAAAGTTCACTGGCAAAACGACATCATTCGCTCTCCTGGTACCTGCCGCAAAGCTCTTTTCTAACAACGCCTACCAGGCCATCTCTCGCGCCCAAAAATCTTCCTCGACATCAATACGACTATCAGATCCCCTTAGAAACGAAATCCTCCATTGGAGATTTTTGGACTCTTGGTCAGGTTTCCTTCCATGGAAAGAGGAAAAGCATGTATGCGTTTCAGTCCATTCCGACGCATCTAACACAGGCTGGGGGGGTGTGCTGAGCAGCCCTGGACAACCCACCCAAGAAATCCGTGGTTATTGGGACGAAGAATCACGCCGTTTTCCCATTGCAGTCAAGGAAGCCAAAGCCCTTCTTGCTACGCTGCAGTCTTTACTTCAGGGTGTGTACAATGTCCGCCTAGACGTGTTTGTCGATAATAAAGTTGTAGTTGACAGTTGGAACCGCCAAACTTCTAAAATCGCCATCTATCACGGGTGTGATGAAGGATTTGTTCGCCTTCTCCACGAAACATAATATCTCCCTTTCAGTGCAATTCGTTCCTTCCAAGCTCAACATCGCTGACTCCCTTTCCCGTACAGTCTCCGACCTTGATTGTACTCTATCTCCAACAGCTTGGCGCACGATTGAATCCGCATTTGGCCCGCACTCTATCGACCTGATGGCTCTGCCAGACAACGTTCGTTGTAATGCTGCTGGACGTCCTCTGCGTTTCCTCTCGCCATTCCCTTGCGCTGGTTCGTCAGGAGTCAACGTTTTCGCACAGCCAATACCAGTCGGCGAAAACGCTTACCTCTTCCCACCGTTTACTCTCATTGGCCCTCTCCTTAAACATCTTCAGACTCAAGGTTGCCCGTTTTCCATGGTCGTACCTGACTTATCCCCAAGGCGGTATTGGTGGCCCTTGCTGACTCGCTCTGCCTCTTCGTGTTTCAAGCTGGGAGTCAAGGGAGATCCCAGGGTCCTCCTCTTCCCATCCAAGGCCAGCAACGTCTGCTGGGAACCGCGTCCCTTACCGTGGGATCTATGGGTATTTCGCATCCCTAATTATGATGTGTAAATTCCGATCTGATTGCTATTGAATAAAACACTCCAGGCACAATGCTTAGTATATTTTCTTTTTAAGTATGATCATAGGCGTAGAATTAGCGCATACGATATTCAAAGGGCATCAATTTGGGGTTTCTAGGGCGTGCAGGATCGTAGGACTCACCCGCTTGTGTAAGCATAATTTTGAAATTCTAGTGTCATTAGAAACACTTTATGTCCCCATAAAAAGGTACAACCTTTAAGCAATTTTACTACACATGTACATAGTATATTCCATTTATCTTTTTACAACCTTTTGGCCTCTTTTTCGCAGCCCCTACCCCAAGTTCCGAGATTATGGGTGCCCGCTGTCCAGTGCCCCCTTTGCGCTTACCCTAACGACGCCAGTTTCCTATTTTGTCAACGATGCGGCTACGCCAGGAAGCCTCTTGGGGAAGACAGCGCTCTTTCGAAGCTTCCCCTCAATCTCCCAGAGATTGAGTCGCGTTTGGATGATCTTCGAGCAGTCAACCAAGGCAAACCGTACCAAAAACAAAAATCTAAACTTCACAAAGATATAGAGTGTTTCCTGTTCTCTTTGCCAACTCCCAAACCTTTATCCAGCGCTACTCCCAATGACATCATACGTTTTTTAGTTTGGAAGGACCGCTCTGGCAAAACCAAAATTCACGTCCCATCCTGTCCATGGTTTGGCTCTAGAAGTCCCGATCAGTGTCTATGCCCAGCCAGGCTAGCCGCCGGGACCGTCGACAGTGTAATTGGGAAATTGAGATCGCTTTTCGCCGATCTGGGGCGAGGGGGCGAATGGAATGACCTTTTGGGAATGGGCAACCCCGCATCACATAAAACCGTGAAGCAATATCTGAAGTCTATTCAAGAGGAACAAGCTATTGCTAGAGTTTCTCCAAAAACAAGCGATCCCTCTTTTCCTTGACAAACTTTCAAAATTGTGCTCGTACTTAAGGGGCAAGGTTTTCCATAAGGACAGCTCCCCCATCCAGCGTTTCCTCTATGCAAGGGACTTGTCCTTTTTCTGCCTCGACTTCTATGCGGGAGACAGGGCCTCGGATTTGGGCAGGGTATACACAAAGGAGATCCTGACTTCGAATGAAGGTAACTGTTTTCTCTTTCGTCATACGTTTGGCAAAACATTGAGAGGCAAAGACACCAACATTTTTAAGATCAAAAAGTGCGACGATGATCAAATTTGTCCTGTTAGCAACGTCAAGCTTTATATCAGTCTGTGCGACCTTATGGCCATCAACCTCAGAGATGGGTATCTTTTTCGAGTAACGGACAAGAAAGGACTTGTAACGAACTCTCCTTTCGTTGGCTCAGCCGTTGCCAACCGCTTAACCCTCCATTTAAAAACTCTGGATCTCTACCAGGGGGAAACCGCACACAGCTTCCGCAGCGGCTGCGCTATCACCCTTTCGCTCCTTGGTGTGTCACCAGGGGACATTGCCAGACACATTGGATGGAAATCTCTCGATACAGCGGAATATTATTCCCAATGCAGCAAAGTCATGGACCCGGGTCGTGCAGCCGCAGCCCTATCTCACGCCGCTGCGTCAGTTGAAGAGACTCCCCCCGTAGCCTCTTCCTTACCTCAATCTTTCCAAGCCAATAATGAACTTCGTAATTGGTCAGTCGCCTTCCCATAAATTCTCGTGCCTTAAGGGGTTATAAGAATTTTTTGAGTTATGGAGAGGAAAGCTCAATAAACATCTGTTGTGATTCCATAGTGTATGTTTTGTGACAGTAACTAGCGTTGGGGGCCGTAGGTAAATCGCGTTCCCCATATCTTAACTACTACCTAACCGGAACAATGAGTGGTAAGTTTGTCAGTGAGAAGCGGTTACTATTCTCACTGGCAAGATGGCCACGATTTGATCTCGCATTCCACGGGTAGGTGTTGTAAAGGCCGCTAACTCTCGGGATACACGCATCTACACCCCATGGGACCTGGGAAATGTTTATAACCGCCCTCGAAGTCGGTTCTGCACTCATTTCGCGAAGTTAAGCCGCCGCTTTAGAGCAGACTCGCTTCGACCCTCCCTCCTCCCCTTCGGCGACGATTGCATATCCTATCCCTTCACTGCTCATTGCCTCCGGAAATCGCGTTCCCCATATCTTAACTACTACCTAACCGGAACAATGAGTGGTAAGTTTGTCAGTGAGAAGCGGTTACTATCTATCTATCTATCCGGCCGTATATCTATTCCGAAAATCATTGCGAAACCCTTCACAATGACGAACAGCGTGTGTGACATATGTGAGAGGAGCGCCGGTTTCTTTCCTTCAATTAAGTTGGATACAGCGATTTGCACAAATTCTGTAAAAGCAATATATATCGATATATCAATATATCCGGTGCATTGTGGGTAATTACTCGTGCCCAGGCCAAAGGCCGCACGAGGTATAAAATACAGACCGTATTTTTGTTATTCACGTCGCAAATCTGCAATCGAGTGGGACTGGGAACGAGACCACGAGACTGACCATGAGACGTTGCATGTAGCGACGTTTTGTAGTGTCGATCGACGAAGAAAGTCAAGTCAAGATGGTGAAGGTATTCGTCTTCTGTTTTTTCCTCTTTACGCTCGAAATGCTTACAAATGCACACACCGTTCGCGGTAAATCTACACTAAAAGACGTTGAGCGTTTTCGGAAATATGGATTGTTCCGCGAACACATGAAAGCCATGAAAGCCTTGAATGCCATTCAAGCCAAAGTTATACTCGATGAACATGTTATGAAAGCCTTGAAAACGACGAAAGCCAAAGTTATAAACGATCAACATGTTATGAAAGCCTTGAATGCCATGAAAGCCAAAGTTATACTCGATCAACATGTTATGAAAGCCTTGAATGCGATGAAAGCGAATGCCAAAGTTATAAACAATGCCAAACTTATAAATTACGATCAATATGTTATGAATGAAAGCCTTTATTATACAAACTTGATGAACTACAATCTTGGAAGCAACCCACGATGTTTCCCGACGAAGGTGAAGTGGACTTTACTTTGCATTATTTGTGTCATGAGTGTTCAAGTACTACATGTATTGTTGTCATACAAGTTTATGCTTGCTATTGCTGTGCTACCTACCTACTTATAAGCTTAAACAGTTATGATTGTGATATATTTGAGAAAGCAAGCGAATTATCTGTCAATACTGATGAGAAGGTTTCACAGTTTATATCAATAAAAACATGTAGATCACGATATGCAAAGCTTATTTATTATAACCGTATTAAATACAACTACTATGAATGTGATGTTTATACTAGTAGTAATAGTAGATACAACTACCAAATACCATTAAACTACCATGCAGTTCGTGATAGAGAACCGAGCAGAATTCCAGTGAGGCGACTTACACGTGCTTTATATAAAAGCAGAAAAATAAGGAGGCTCGAAAGAAAATACATTGCAAAAAATGTACCCAAATCATCAAGATTCCATCAATATATTCACACATTCAATCTTGGAAGTAAGTTATACAGTGATGAAGACAAAAGGTGTCTATGTAAACCATTATAAAATAACTATGATATAACGCGCGCTCTGATTGGCCAAAGGATGCGTATTCCGCGTGCTTTATGAGAGCACACAGCACGCGCGCGCAGATATTCAAACATTTTTGTAACGAACAAAATTGAAAACTTGCCTTAAAATCATAATTGTATTTTATAAAAGAAATAGAAAACTTGCCCGCTGTGCTATGTGCAGATTTATAGCACTTGGGGACTGATCAGAACACTCGAGAAGTGTTGAGAAGCACTCCGCTACGCGTCGTGCTTCTCTTAACACTTCTCTCGTGTTCTGATCAGTCCCCGTGTGCTATAAATCTGCACATAGCACGCGCGCTCGTTTTCTATTTCTTCAAGAAAACATCCACATAGTATGAAAGGGAAGACATCTAATACAGCATTCAATAAAACAAAGATACGGTGTACCCCAAGTACTCAATTGCACCAGGGCACGAGTGAGCGCTTGAACCAAGCGTCTAGTTTTCATCATAAAATTCAAATTTTTCAATTGTTTTTTCACATACAAACTACAAATGTTAATTGGGTTTAGATTCAGGTTTAATAATATATAGCTAAAATCAAAGAATTAGGATTATGCAAATTACTATATATCGATATATCGATATATTAGGATTTTACAGAATTTTTGCAAATCGATCGCTGTATATAAAAGCGATATGTTCGAAGTTATCCCCGAATTTCGTACATTGACCTTGCTCAGTCCGTGGCGTTGATGACTGCCTATTCGCTTTGATGAAGTTTTGAAGTACGATTTTTACGATTGCTTTTCCATATGAATATTTCAAACGTGGAATAAAATAAACTTCAATCATGATATTTCTCAGAAATGGGTTTCATTTTATTGTCCGATTCCTTTTAAACGGGTTTTTCACGGCGCGACGGCAGTCATGCAGCAAGCACAGCGACATTTTCTGCTGAGTCAGTAATCTTGAAACTCGATACGATCAAATACTTCGCATTTTGTGTACCGATACGACCAAATACTTCGCATTTTGTGTACAACGGAAAAATAATAATAAGAAAGCGCATTTGATAACTCGGGCTTCCTTCGGAAGTGCCTGAGTAATTTATTTACACTCGTGTGTTTTTCAAAGAGCTCAAATTGCACTCGCCCGTAGTACTCTTTGAAAAGTACACTCGAGCTCCATTCTCGTACCCAGTGCCCACTCGTCATTTGGTTGGTCGTGGGCTCTAGGAAACCCTGAAATGTCAGCGAATTTCATTGGCTGATGAAATCAACAATGACTGATCGTATTTGATTGGTCCATGAGATCAACAAAGATTCAAACTTGCAAGGCGAACGAAAGGAATGACAGCGACGGTTGTATTTTTGAATTATAAAGCTATGGAAATGAGAGTGACTGTGTAGACATAAATTGATCTGAATTGGTAAAGGGAGATCTAACAATATATATATATATTAACTGCTGCAGTGACCTACCACCGGAGAAGACGTAATCGATCGTACTCGCTTTGAGTATTCAAAGGAATATTTTTATAATTCAAGAGAAACACTAACACCGAAATGCATTGTTGTAACAGCTTGTATGTCAGAAATATTCATAAAATTAGATTCAAAATTTGTCTTGGAATGTTGAAATGGAAATAGGTACAATATCACACAGGCCTTCGTGTAGTTTTTTTGTCAATTCAATCTGTTATCCGGATAATGCAGTTCTGTCTTGGAACGACGTATAACCCATTGCCTATGGATTGATGTCTCGACAACCCTTTTTGAAATAGGTATATACAGTCAATGTCATTAACGTTGTCGAGCTAAAAAGAGTTTAACACTACAATAGTTGCGGTTACACTAGGCCTTTTACCCACGGGTAAATATAACATTAATGTGACCTTCTGAGGGCATAATGGTTTATTTATATCATCTAAGCCCTAAATTATCAAGGATTTAGAGGGCATAAATCACTCACAATTTCTATGTAGATTCTAAGAGAACCATTTGTAAAGTCAGGAAAAGAGAGGGCCGAGGGCATTGTAGGATATTTATACCTGCAAGTGACGTTATAACATGCGCGCGAGTAATGTGATCTTTTTTCGGGCATAATGGTTTATTTTAATAGGATCAATGAAGATAATTTATGCCCGAGCGCAGCGAGGGCATAAATGAACTTCATGGGCCTAAATAAACCATTATGCCCGAAAAAAGATCACATTAATATCATTTATATTTCCTAAGCCCTAAATTATCAAGGATTTAGTTCAAAAGAAAGTCTAAATCTATCGAGAAGTGACTCAACTCAACTTTACCTTCGGCCGACCTTCGGCCGACCTTCGGCCATCTTGTTTTAATTTTGAAGCAGCTATTTACATATTGACGCAGGATTATGACGTCACGTAAACCTGCAGCAAATTCAGTAAAATTTGCATAAACCATCATTCGCTCGCATGTCACTTGCGGGCATAAATATCCTATAATGCCCTCGGCCCTCTGTTTTCCTGGCTTTACAAATGGTTTTCTTAGAATCTACATAGAAATTGTGAGTCATTAATTTATGGCCTCTAAATCCTTGATAATTTAGGGCTTAGGTAATATAAATGATGGTTTATGCAAATTAACTGAATTTGCCGCAGTTTTACGTGACGTCAAGAGACCATATTATAAATAGCGAATCGCGCGGAATGCCGATGTTTGGGATATGCTCATGGCGCTAAATCTATTTTTAGTAACCGGAAGGTGAGCACACTTCAGCGAAATCTGACTTCCGGCAGAAAATAAACTCTCTCGGTATTAAAAGAGAGCCGGCATTTTATCGAGAGAGTTTATTTTCTGCCGGAAGTCAGATGGCAAAATGAAAATGAAAACACTTGCAACAAAGCACAAGATTAGAAGTAAAAAACACAAATCTATGCCAACCAAAACTGACTTCAAGTCCTAACTACGACTAGTCGTCGGTTTCAGTATTGCAAACTGGTTTTGAGACTGAAACGACAACTAACAATCAAGCGGCAAGTTTTCAATGAATCAAGACAAGAGACGAGAAAATTCAAGGAATGTAAACATCGCTAGGTAGAAATAACACACACCGTTTAAATTGCAGTCGTTGGCGAAAAAAGAAAAATTTAATCCACTATATATATGTACGCTGTCTACGCTTACCTTCACCAATCTTGTTTGAATCGCTCGTTGAAGCGTACGCCGTGTTGACTCAGTTTCACTCTCACTCTCAGGTTGTTGTTGTTAAAAAAAACTCCTAAAACACTTGGGATGACAATAACGAACCAACAACATGCACCAAGTATATCCAAAGAGATTCAAATGTGTTTGAAGGAATGGTTTAGAAGAAATTTCGTCTTTGAACGTGTTTTTGAAGCAGCTGTTCTGTGTTCATCGTGAATTAAGGCCAAGCATGGCGGATTTCCTTCATGTTCTTTGTAACTGAGCGAGGCCGACGTATCCTCTTTTTCCGTCGAATTCAATACTTTCAATCAACATCAATCGATTCCATCTTTTCTTGGGAATACTCCCTAATTGTTCAAAACAAGAAACGAAGAACTGGAAGTACAAATAAATTCAAAAATGCTTTAATTTCAGCTTGAACTAAATCTGCTCTGCTGAGGTTCGCTTGATTTCAAATTGACTAGTTTCCAGATATTATGTTCATCGATGCTTTTCCCACAATATTTACTGTGTTTGGTGACTTTTATCGCTTTCAGACGGTCTGTAAAGTACATTTATTTGGGAAATCCTTTGTGTTGTTGCTCAGTGTTTTGTCCCCCTCTCGCGACCATAGTCAGTGATATAGAGCAATTTACTGTCGTCTTTTGACATGAACGCTATCATCCCGAAATCATGCTACGAGCCTATACGTATCAGTTTTCTTGATTTTAAGAACGAAAAAAAAAATGTATGACCGAAGAACTGGAAGAAGGTGGAACTAAGAGTTCTAAATCTCAGCAAGTTCCTGTATAGATTAGATCTATCTTGCGTGAGATATCAGTCCATATGTTGAAATGAAAGACCGATATTATTGCAAAACCCTAATTGACACGGAATAATTACCAAAGCCAGAGCGTCACGGGGTCTGTATTAAACGGGTAAAAAGTAATGAACTGTCAGTCAAATACCAGACTTAGTGTCTCAGAAGGTAAAATGTACCAATACTACCTTCAAAGATCACCAAAGCTATATATCTAATAAGTTCGTAGTAAAACATCAGCCGTGAGAACCATACAGCTGTTTTAAAAAAAAGCTGGTTATTTGGTTTAGAATAACAGATAATGAAACGTTCATTCCAATAAACCTGGGCATTACTAACTACATAATGTTATAAATATAAAGGAAATTATGGCGACGTTTCGGTGTCGACACCGAAACGTCGCCATAATTTCCTTTATATTTATAACATTATGTACATCTAAATCGTTACTGATAAAGATTACTAACTACACCAATACTTACTATTAGACACTCGCAGCACCTCACTTTGACGCCCCTAAAAAAGCCTGCGGGGGAGGCTACTTTCTACCAGAAACGACTAGTAATAATAATAATAATAATAAAGAGTACTTGTAAAGCGCATACTGTTACCGCTAAAAACCTATCAAATATTTACAGTAAAGTCACAATATAGAATATACCATTTTCTCATTCGCTTGACTGCCCTTCAAACAAACGGACCAAGTTGAGGCTAACGTTGTAGCTTCAATCCTTTGTACCATACTCCGGCGTTAGCCTCAACTTGGTCCATTTGTTTGGAGAGCAGTCAAGCGAATGAGAAAATGGTATATTAACTAAAGCTGAAATAATGATAACGAAAGATAAATTATAAATACTAGAAAACTTAGTCTCGTGTGGTCCAATTAGATTTGTGTGACCCTGTGGTACCAAATAGCGGAACTGAGTCTCCCCGGGCATTCAGAGTACCCCCGGCATTCATGACGTATCGAAACTTGAACCGATAAGCCGCCGACATACAACTTATAAAATATTATTATCATTATTATATAATTAGGTCATTTCCTTCCTCAAATTTGAGAAAATAAACGACTATTATTCAATTATATTAATATAAATATTCAAGTTTGAAGTTCGAATAAAAGATTAATATCAAACTAACTGTAATAAAAAAATGTGGCGTTTGTTAGCATTAAAATGAATTGAAAAACACAACTTAGACCGTTATACTACTTATACTCTACTTATAGATACAACTACAGCTGAAGCGTTTTAATGAGCATAAATAAATCACCTGAAAACGAAGGCTTTAGCTGAAGCAAGACGATACTGAATTCAATTAGCGTTAGTAGTATCCAAGAGAGAGTATCGAACGGTGGGAGACTATAATTTCCATTAACGTACTTAAAATTTACTATTTCTTCGTGAACCGCGGGTCGGCAGTTTGTCATCATGCTAGCCTGGGGACATCTCCAGCCCACACACTGAGGATATCATGACAATTAAGAGCCCGTTCAAAGACGGCGAACTGCAATTTAATTTAAAATCCACTGAATCAGTGAGGTTACTTGTCTTTTAATGAGAAAGTTATATTACATGGCACAATTGAATTGAATTAAGGCGATTGTTCTTTATTTCACCTGCCAGAAACTTCTTAGAAGCTGCACGATTCATGAAGAACCCTTGGAGAAGAAATGCCAAACGCCGGGGCTCCTTGACTTGTACGGCTATTGTCAGTAACTCTACACGAAACAACATCCATCGTTGAAGAGATAATTACGAAAGACACGTCCAGGATATTCTCGTTTTGTGAATATGTTCTCAATGGTATTCGTGTGCTTGTTTTGTCATGCGATTATGTGGATTCAAAGCGAAGAAACAGTTCTCGATTCAAGCAGAAACGCCAGCGCCGCTATGTCTTCTGGAAACCACAGCAACGAAATTCGTAAGTGAACTTTGTAGAACACTTGTCTGTTGACTTCTACCCTTTCCTTGCACTTCGTATCCCATGTGGAATTGGTTTACTGACAATATTAGACAAATGACAAGCTCATTTACTTGAAACTGATTTATGTGGACATTTTAATGTGATATAGGAATTTTAAATTGCTGGTTTTTCAGATTCTGGCAAAAACAACAGCCCTCAAGACAGCAAGACCGTTAACTGCTCGTTAGGCTGCGAAGGACAGAGCAGAGTTAGACCAAGAACTGAAGACAAAGACAAGACTGACTCTTCCTCAATCGTAAATGTCAATGAAAGCGGACATGATATTGGAAAGACAGTTACAATTCTCGTTTCCAATAACACGTTTAACATCGACAACACAACCACCATCACGTTGTCAGTGCTTGACCGAGCCTTGAAAAAGTGTGGCAAATCACAAATGTATCGTAGGGATGAGTACTCGGTGTCTGCAAATAACCAGTCAGCGGTTACAATCAAAAGCACAGGCGAACTACTACACCCTAATCATTATTATACAAATGGTGCGTCAGCCAATGACAGCCAAGTCATATTTGTTTGCCGTCACGATAAATATTTTCACGACGAAAACTGTACAGAACTGCGTAGGTCATTTTTGAAAAATAAATCTGTATCTGCGAACGCTTCAAGACGACCTTCACAGTCAACCATTACAATCTATCAGGAGAAAACGCAGTGTTTTCATCTGCGGGAACGTTGCAGAGCTTCAATTCTCAGATGACAAGGACCTACCATCAAAAGACGACAAAGTCTTGTCCATCTTGACATTCGTATGCATGCTGATATCGATTATTGCACTGGTCTTTGTCCTCGTCACCTATTCCTTGTTCACAGAGCTACGAACACCACCAGGCATTAACCTGATGAACCTCAGTGTTTCCATTCTGATGGCACAACTCTTGTGGATCCTTGGAAGTGGACAGACAGACACACCCATCGCTTGTACTGTCATAGCTGTCTTTCTTCACTACTTTTTCCTGGTTTCGCTCGTGTGGACGTCAATCATTTCCTTTGACACTTGGAGGGCTTTCACTGTAAAAGGAAGACGCTCATTGGCTGATTCTAAACGCAAAAGACTCGTGCATTGCTTCCGGTATATGGCAGTTGGATGGCTTTCTGTCATGGTGTACGTAGCCATCTGTATTGCTATTGACCAATCAGATACCGTGTTCATCGGATATGGATCACGTGATACTTGCTGGATCGCTGACAACAAGGCCAAGCTGTATTTCTTTGCCATTCCTGCTGCGCTCGTCATGGTCTTCAACATGGTCTTCTACTCCATGACAGTGAAAGCCATCAGAGATACGCGTAGTCAAACCAGTCTCATCGCTGCCCATGCCGACAAGAAACGCCAATTTGGTGTGTTCATGAGAATTGGTTCTTTGATGGGTTTTACGTGGATCTTTGGGTTCGCTGCACCGTTTGGTTGGCTGTTTCTTTCTTACATCTTTGTAGTACTGAACAGTATACAGGGTGTATACATCGCCGTTTCATTTGCCCTCAGCGCACGCGCACGAAAGCTCTATAGCGAGTCTATCCGAGGGAAAAGGTCTTCCACCACAAAAGGCAAAGCAAGCCAGGATGAAAGTACCCGCAAGGCTAGTCTTGCTGTTTCAGTAAAGAAAACGGCGACAGAAGATCACGTTGACTTGTCTAAAACATCTGTCCAAGAAAGTTTACTTTGAGCTGCATGATTAAAGAGAAAAATAGGCAAAGACAAAGAAAGATAAAAGCACAAGCGAACTTTCAATCCACTCTTACTCTATACTGAACTATATTCTATCTACTGACTAGTTGAAGAGAGAAGTCTCAAATCAAAGCGCATTTGATTATATACATATAGGAGCACAACAGAACTGTTATTACGGCTCGAGTTTGTAAATCCCATACAGATCGGCCGCTCATATTGTATCTATTACTTACAAAATGGGGCTTCATCAACAAGACACCTTTTAAGAAAACAGACCTCAATTATTGCTGTATCAAAATCACCTAGGATGTTGTTTAATTTGCAGCTCGAAGTTTGTCTAATCCTTCAGGAAACAGGTCAATGCCAGACTTTCTCATGATTCTACAAGCTCATGTTATGTCAAAATCACCTAAGATGTGTTTTTTTTTTGCTCGGGCATGCGCACTATCAAAAATCTCGAGAGCTTTTCTACGTGAAACTATCAATACGCTTCTTTGCAGTTGTTTTTTTATTTTTGGGCCAATTTGATGCTATAGGAGCAGAACAATTGTTGTGCTCCTAGCATCAATTGGCCCAAAAATGAAAAACCAACAGCAAAGAAGCGTACTGATTACCCTGCGAGCAGAGTCTTCTTTTAACCTCCTCCCCGAGAGAGAGAAGGAAGAAGACTCTGCCGAAGTCGCGTACGTTCTTATTTGAGCATGCGCGACGGTTGCTTAGAGACAAATGCATTTCCACGCCGACTCGATTCAAATATTGTTTCCGGTTCCGGACTTCTAACGGTTTAGCGAGTTGATAAACATGTCAGTGGGCAAAGAAACAAAGGTATCCCTACCAGTAAATAATTATATTATGTGCTTGCTTGATGTTGATGTATCGTGAACGATTTGGAAGGGAAAAGCTTCTCAAAAACGTTTGTAATAACATAACGAACTCTAGCCGCCATTATATTATGATTGTGGGCGCAGACTTGGCCATCGGTTTAATACGTTAATTCAGCCGTGCGCATTAAAAACCAGTTTAAACCGGAATCAAACCTGAAATTATGAATCTCAT
The DNA here is from genome assembly GCA_033675265.1 of Actinostola sp. cb2023. NCBI lineage: Eukaryota > Metazoa > Cnidaria > Anthozoa > Actiniaria > Actinostolidae > Actinostola > Actinostola sp. cb2023. The sequence continues at coordinate 74,441 of JAUJYZ010001556.1, read as the reverse complement.
TATACAAATTCTTGGATAACGGAATACAAAGGATCTACACGAGTTCGGCAGAGTCTTCTTCCTTCTCTCTCTCGGGGAGGAGGTTAAAAGAAGACTCTGCTCGCAGGGTACGTACTGATATCTTCACGCCGAAATTTTTTTTTCTCGGTGATTTTGACGGCACAACATGAGGTTGTAGAATCATGAGAAAGTCTGGCTGGCATTGACCTGTTTCGTGAAGGATTAGACAAACTTCGAGCTGCAAACAACATCCTAGGTGATTTTGATACAACAATAATTGAGGTCTGTTTTCTTAAAAGGTGTCTTGTTGACGAAGACCCATTTTGTAATAACACTATATAGATATATGCTAACAGCACAACTCAGACCAAAGACATACTTCTCTTGTGCTTTCTTTTTTGCCTCAAACAACCTCAATGTAATTGAACATGATAATTAATGATGAACTCAACAATGTAATAAAGTACTGTACAGTAAATAAGTTATCTATCAACTTTAAGAAAACCAACTACATGCTATAAAGGGACCGGTCATAATTAATGTAGGGGGTGGGGGGGATTTTTTAGTTATATATTCCATATGTAGATACTGTCTCATTTTTCTCCCGGCTCATTTACTCTCAAAGTAGGTAGGCCAGGTAGTGGTCAACTCGAAAGCCTCTGCTACCTTGACCACTACGCACTAGCCATATCATAGATACAATTCCTAAATTTAGTTTATTTATGTTTAGCTTCTTTGACTGTATACACCTATTTCAAAAAACGTTGGCATCTGAAATCTGAATCTGTGACCTAAAAGCACTCGTAGCCACACTTTTCACCAACACAGGTCTTCGCCTAAAGGTTGTGGCATATTCCAGTAATTACAAGATAGATCACAACTCTTACCCACAATAATAATAAGATTTCAGATTCAGATTCAGATTTCAGATGCCAACGTTTTTTGAAATAGGTGTATACTGTTTATAATAACTAAATAAGTGCAAATAAAGAACTTGAACTCTTGAACTGCACTAACGTTTTATAATTGGCTCCGCTTTTGGTCTCATCAGGCATACTGTTCCATAACATAGCGCCACGATACGTTATTGATAGACCAAATCGGCCGCTAACGCAATGTTGTACCCAATTCCGATCTTTTGGGAATACGGTTCTTTGTCTGTTGTATTTCGATTTCAATAGAGCATTGACATGGAAATGTTTGGAACAAAAAGATATTATTCCCAAAGGTTTTGAATGGGGGTAAAGAATGTAAACATTGCGTTAGCCGAATTGGTCTATTATTAACAACTAGATCCCCCTCTAACTCGCTCTCTTTATCGTTTCTCTTCGGATAGTTGGAGTTAGCGGGGTTCTACTGTATTTGTTTTCTGTGTTTCTGGGTGACGTGACGTCACCATGTCTACACCCATTTCATAGCAAGTCTAGCAAGGAAGTCTGAAGTTGTTGGTATCACCGATCCGTATATTTGTGCAAGTAAAGAGGTATGTTACAGTTCATATATTTATTACTAGGAACTACTGGTTCTTTTAAAAATACCTGGGGCTTATTGACACACAATGGTCGATACGAGCCATCTCTAAAAGCGACCGTGACAAGCAGGGAGCTAGCTACTGACAAATTAAGTCAGCTTGTTTTTTAAAATACTGAACACAATTCGTGCAAGCGGTGATATGCTAATGTATGTATTCACGGTGAATATTGCTTTTCATCTAGTGGTCAATTTGATCGCGTTTTGTTACAAATATTCATAGGTTTGCATGTGAGCGTAATGTTGAGTTTGAAAGACAGCGTATCTGAATGATACAATGTCACTGCAGACCGTATTATACTACTATAGTCTAACTTGCCTGAAGATGTTACTGTGATATCTTAAAATACTTAGATAATTAAATGAGCTTAAGAAAGTCGAGATTTGAACACGCATTTGTGATGGTAAAAACAGCACGTTATCTCATCGACTTGTACGCTACAGATCACGAGTCGCCTTCTCGAATGAATTGTCTGACAGTTTCATTTCATTCTCTCCTGCTTTCTAAAAAACACTTTAGTTGCACAAAAACCTCATCACGGACTGTATCTACTTCTATAAATCGGCCGGAGTTATTAGAAAAAATCAATCGAGATAAACTGGCTGACATTCTCTGTTGCGTGAAGGCCCTAACAGACAAGTTACAAGTCAGTTTTCTTTGTAACTATAGCAATACAATTGCACACCGGACGAAGAAAACAACGCCATTTTCTTGATCATGTATTTAACGAGAAAGAAAAGCTTTTGAACAAGGAAACTTGACAAGGATAAACTTGACAAGTTTGTCTTTACAGACGAACAAATAAAACTAGCTTGTCAAGGCAAAACTTGTCATAGAACACTTGCTAGTCTGTAAGGGCCTAGCTTTTCCGAGACTGAAAAGTATTGTGCCCCATGATTTAATGCAGGTGTCTCAAAGTTGAAAGAAAAGAATAACTTATTAGGTTTATTCACAAGTATTAGATAAATGATTCAATCAAAATGAGATCTACGGAGTATTTGGCAGAGAGAACTATTAATATATGTCGAGGGTCGAGGGTAGAAAGTCGAGGGTAAAAAGTCGAGGGTAAAAAGTCGAGGGTAAAAAGTCGAGGGTATATATATAGTAAAAGAAAGTGTCCAATTTTATAATTATTGCACACGAAAAACACGACTGATTCGCGTTTTCGTATATTTTTCTTGATTCGTCGAAATCTATCATCGAGTTATTTCGTATACGTATCACTGTAGCTTAATTCATGCCGACTTTCGATTACAGTTTCTTGTTATTATTCGGTTTCAATTCAAATTGATGAATTTGAATAAATTTTAGAGTATTGAATATTTTCCCCGGAGTGTCTATTATTTATGGTTTTCCGCAGGCTCTTCTTTCTACATCTACATCTACATTTGTCAGCATGCAGAAATTAAACTATATACATATTAGGTACAGTTATCACGCTAACATTAAATTAAACATATTATTATCATACTATCAATTTATAATTGTATTGCAAACTTCAGGTACTAAATAAAGTCTATATGTCCTTTCACTACTAGTAGTCTATCACCAATAGACCACTAGTATAGTCATTTCGTAATAGTCCACCAGTTGGTGGATATTTATACCGATATCAAGCCGCGAATGTTTTAAATAGTTTGGTGAATATTAGTGAAAAGCCGTCTTTGTAACAAAGCTGTGTAGGAACTGTTTTCAGTTCGTAAACAAATTCTAAGCGAGCCAATCTCATTGGCTTATTAAATCAGAACGAAGTTGTTATCGTTTGATGTATTTAGCAGCACTCAAAGACATGATGCGACTCTCTGTTTATGGAGAAAACGAAACTACACGAGAAGACGAAGAGACTGGAGACCATGCAATGACGGCTTTTGATAAAGCGTTTACGCATGAGAACGATTTTTAAAATGGAAACAACCAAAGTTTCACTACGCAGCACTCAAAAATATGATGCTGAATCTCCCTGCTCACGGAATTTAACATGAGAAAACGAAACTACATGAAAAAACGATTGAGTCCATGCACGGTTTTCTACGATGCGATTCTTAAAAAACAATTCATCAAATTTATGGTATATTTTCGGTTATATTTTCGGTTATATTCGGTTATATTTTTGATTTTGATGGGGGGTGGGGGCGATTTAAAGTATGGCCGATATTTATTTTTCACCTTTTCATGTTGCACGATATTTTTTCACTGCCTTAGGCCCTTGCACGATATTTTTTTAAACCAAATTTATTTTTGTTGCCAATATCTATTCAGTTGCCAAATTGATAATATTGAAAATTGTATAATTAATTACCTTTGTTATTTAATTTAATTATTTAAAAAATAATACTTATTACTTAAATAAATACTTATTAAATAATACTTATTATTATTATTTGTACAGTCTGTTGTTCTACTTACATCATGATTTATTAAATTTACATGCCATCAATCAATGAATGGTGAAATTTCCACTGAAACAGAAAAATCCTAGGGAGTATAAGCTATTATAATATAAACTATGTGTACCTCCCAAGAACGCGCGAATTGATTGGTTGTTGAGTGTGCATTGTTATGTTATAGAAGTACGGAGCAGCGAAAACAAAGCAGAAAACCTGTTTAAAACTAGTTTTATATTATAAAGCGAATAGAAGATGACTCTCCTTGCTTCTATANTTTCAAGACCTCAGCGTGCATTAATTTTGTATAGAAGCACACGGGGAGTCATTTTCTTTTAGTTAAATATATAATTATCAAGTATTCAATGCTCGCGTTGTAATACTTTTCAGAGGCGTAGCATGCTTTTTTTCTAATGTACGCAGAGAGAAACGAGTGCCAAAGCCGCGCGCTTCTAGGGGGGTAAAGGGGCATACTCCCCCTGGATATTTTGAAATCTAGAGCCTTGGAAATACCATTTTCTTCGTTTACTAGCGGATTTTCTTGCTACACAAATATATATGGTAAAATGCTGATCACTCAGTTTTTTTTGTAGTTTATTTTGTTTGAGAGACTGTTCACTGGGGCTGCTTCTACCTACAATAATATTATACATATACACACTCCCGAAGTGCCATTTCCCGGATTTCATAATTTCAAAGCTATATATATATTTTAATTATTTTAAATTGTACGCACGTGTGTATACGTGCATAATGCACGCTACGCCCCTTGGCCTACAATGCTAGGTTTTGAATTTGAAATTCAAGACCTGTCCCGTGCAGAGTACACAGGTATAACACTCAAATTTAGGTCTACCAAATTAAAAAAAATCTGAAGTTGGTGTCACAATAATGCACGATATTTTTTTTTGATGCATTTGTTCTTGCACGATAATTTTTTAAAGGTGAAAGTGCTTGCTCGATATTTATTTTGGGATTTAACCCCCACCCCCATCAACGATCAAATGGTCCGCCCCTTATTAAAAATCTTAGGGACTTGTCAGAAATTAGCAGGGGGGGTGCCGGATATTTTAAATTTAGTCTGCGTAGCCCGGCGCTAGGGAGAAAAAGGAGAAAAAAGGAGGGGAAGGGGGGGAGGGGATGGGGGAAAAAGTCATGATATATTGGGGTCAAGTACAAGGCTATTGAGACTACCCCCCTCTGGGAATCTAACCCACGTGAGTGAGTGTAGAATCACGCCAGATACTCGATGAGTCAAGACGTGTTTTATCACCCGCCTCCTCCCCTTTGTCCTCGGCTCATATTGCCTGGATGTTGCATCGTCTATTTGTTATGCCTTTGCGTTTTTGTGGCCCTCACCTTTACTGGGCCAGGAAAATTTCCCCATTCCCTCCCCCCTTCCCCTCCTTTTTTGTCCTTTTTCTCCCTAGCGCCGGGCTACGCAGGCTATTTTAAATTGAGCGTTGAAAACATTATTCGTACTCGTGGTGCGACTGAACATCGTATAGATAACTACCGAATACGAAAAATATTGACACGTTCGTCTATTATAACTGTTTTAGACGTAAAATTACAATGTCTTCATTGACTTCATTGCTGTTGAAATGTGACTTTATTAAGAAAAACATTTTACCCCGTTGTTCAGCCATGTTCAACCATTGTCCGCGCATATTCAAACTCATTATTATTCAAAAATTGTGGGCGGAGCGATGCCTTAATCTACGGTTCGCAGTTTCATACCTTCATAGTTGGCATTCCCTGTGGATGAAGTAACCTCACAGGCTTAGGCTTGGACTAAATCTCTAATGTACGAAATTTCCACAAACAGAAGTTACTTACACTTCCGGTTGACGTCGCCGTCGTAGATTGGGCCGGCGATCGACAGTACATACCCCGTTCCCCGTTCCCCGTTCTTTTGTTTAACGCCCGGGGGGGGGGGGGGGGGGGGGGGGGGGGGGGGGGGGGGGCACTAAGGGTATTTTTGGGTAGGGGTGTGCCGCGGACACCTCAAAACCCTGACCCTATCCCAGACCTAAAATTTTGATTTTCCATACCCTATTCCAGACTAAAGCTTAAAAATATATACCCTATCCCAGACTAAAGCTTTTAAAAATGTATACCCTATCCCAGACTTATCGTTTCAACAATGGAGTGTTTACCAAAGTGGCATATCGTTGACATATTGACAAATAACAGACTGTTTAATAAACGTTTCCTTCTATTGAGCTCTTTTGTTTAATTGAAAGCGTGCTAAAGGGATATGTAAACTGATAGCGACTGATAGTGGCGTTATTGCGGAAATCATACCCTATACCAGACCAAAACGTACCCTATCCCAGACTAAAAAGGCAAAAACTGATACCCTATCCCAGACCTGGGAGCTCAAAAACCATACCCTATCCCGCGGCACATACCCGTATAGCATATATAGGGGAGTACCCCCCCCCCCCCCCCCCCCCCCCCCCCCCCCCCGGGGTTTAACGATAGCCAAAGCGGTGCGTGTCCAACACCGCCTGAGTTCATATTAATTACTCGGGCCCTTCCGAAGGAAGCCCGAGTTATAAAATGCGTTTTCTTCTATCATTATTTTTTTTCGTAGGACACAAAATGTGAAGTATGTGATCTTATCGGTACAAAAAAATGCGAAGTATGTGATCGTATCGAGTTCCAAGATTACTCAGCAGATAAGAAAGCAAGCTACACTCTGTCCCAAAATATATGCGGGTTCCCATCGAGCGATTACTTGAAGCATCCTGGATATATTCGAATTTCGACAGCAAATGAAATCCGAAATGAAAACTAAAACAGCCAAATAATAACGGAGAGCTTGGACTGAATGAAATTCCTAGTTCTGAATGGACTTTACGATGAGCCTATGTTGTATGGCGAAGTCGAGCCATCGATCACTTCCTTTTAAACACGATCATGCAATCATTGTTTTAACATGAGCAAGATCAATGTACGAAATTTGGGATCAGTGCTTGCTGCATGACTGCCGTCACGCCGTGGTTTCAAAAACCCGTTTAAAAGGTATCCAACAATAAAATGAAACACATTTCTGAGAAATATAATGATTGAAGTTTATTTTATTCCATGTTTGAAACATTCGGAAGGAAAAGGAATCGTAAAAATCGTACTTCAAAACTTCATCAAAGCAAATAGGCCGTCATCAACGCCACGGACTAAGCAAGGTCAATGTACGAAATATGGGCATAACTTCGAACGTAACACTTTTATGTATCCAACTTGCAGGAAAGAAACGCTCCTCTCACATATGTCACACACGCTGTTCGTCATTGTGAAGGGTTTCGGACTGATTTTCGGACACATTGAAGGCATGAATCCCGAAATTTATAGGCAAAGACACATGAGCCGTCTGAAAATCATTCGAGTTTCAAGATTATTCAGCAGATAATGAAGCTGTGTTTGCTGCATCTTCACGCCGTGGTTTCAGAAACCCGTTTTTAAAAAGGGTATCCGACAATAAAATGAAACACTTTTCTGATAAATATATCGATAGATATGATCAAGAGCTTGATATAGTGACGGGGTATTCTAAAATTGCTCCCGTCATATCATAATCTAGTTATAATTAAACTCACGACCAACGCCGGTCATGTATAACTCCATCTATTGACAGAAAGCTATATGTACAGAAGTCATGCAAACAGTCGAGCCAGTCGAGTTATTTTCAGTAACTCATGATGGATGTTTATTTTATTCCACGTTTGAAAAATTCAGAAGGAAAAGGAATCGTAAAAATCGTACTTCAAAACTACATCAAAGCATTTAAGGAAAGCAAGGTCAATAGTTCGTAAATCGAGATCGTATAGCCCTTCATCTGGCAGACATATAGTCTCCCTCGTCACGCAACTGTCAGTCATTGTCAGGTCTCTCCTCACGCAACTGACATTGTCCTTTTCATAAGCCCGAGTGTACGCTCATTGAGCGTCTTGTTATATGAAAAAAAACAGATGTCGGGGTTCGGATTCATACTAAAGGTCATCAGAAACAAATACAGACAATAACAGAGCTTCGGAGAGCTTATACGACTTATAAGCGATACGGAAAATACAAATATTACCCAAAATACTGACTCTACGTGACCTGTTGCCCGTGTGTTCACAGTCTACTAGTAGAGCCGTCTAGTTATTATCTCGATCCGATTTCACCTATCTTCAGCCGTCTCTCTCTAGTTACCGTCCCATTAGACTGTGACAGGAGCCCATAAGTAGGAGCCTCCATCTACCGTACTGGGTTTGTGAGACGACCTGTGACCGGATCAGGCTATTTTTAGAACACCTTTTCCCGCGAACTAATCATCAATCAATAGGAATCCCCCATGGGAATTAAACAGAGCCAATCAGCATCAATGAGGTAGATGATTTGTGTTTGTTTGTGATATATGAACAAAGTGGCGGACGAAAAAATTGGCGAAATTGAAGAAACTGAAAGTGAATAGAGCAAAAATGATAGTTACAGTGACTCTTTTGCAGAGTTTATCGGAAAGTGACCAAGAGTCTTCAAGTTCGTGTTCTGTTTCTCAAGGAACTAAAAAAACCTACCAAGCCAAAAGCAAGAAACTCCGTAACAAAGCCGAAATCAAAAATCCCTGGTGTTAAAATTTCGCGGCAAAACTGGTGTTCTAAAAATAGCCTGATCCGGTCACAGGTCGTCTCACGAATACATCCCAGATGGAGGCTCCTACTTATGGGCTCCTGACTGTGAACAGTCCCCCTTTTCCCTCCAGACTCAGTCGAACGAGAGAAAAACAATCCCGGACGCGCGAGGGTTGGGGAGCCCACAGGCAGCCCAAGCAATACATTTGTGGAGTGTACGAACGTGATTTACAGTGAATGTATGGGGCGAAAAATACGTATTTTTTGTTTTAATAAATTTGAACATACCTTGGTCCTGTGTTGTTGTTGATGCTATTTAACGTCATTCTGGCTGGTTTTTAGCCGTTTTAGAGCGGTTTTTGAAAAACAGTAGCCCACCAGTCAATAAATATTAGAAGGCTGGTGACTCCAGCTCGACATTACTTGTGTTCGATGGCCAAGAAATCATGTTTAATCCATCCTTTGCCTCCAAAATCCCCTCAGCACCACAGTTCGATGATCCTTCTCTCCAGAAACCTGCATTATTTCCACAGATCCCGAGTTAAACCTCATGAAATCCTCAATAATGAGCGATTATCTGCTACACTTTTTGCTTCAGATTATGCGTTAGCCGTCGAATATGGACACCGATTTGACCGTTGACTTTAACTCGATCTGATTGGACGATAGTTACCATGGAGTAGGTTCACGTCCTCCCGTCTCCCACAGGGACTGGAGGAAATTGACAGTCCACTGGAGACGGCCTGGCGTTGGGCCGCATCGATGTGTCTATACTTATTTATCGGACAAAATGTATTTATTTCGGAATGATTGTAAATCCATGATCATTACAGTATTACATAGCTTGCTTTAGCTTTAGCTTTAGCGGTCTTTTTAAAAGCACAATTTAACTAGTATAAAGCTTATTAGGAGACTAGCAAAATGTAAGCTCAAGTAATATTTGAGGAATGATTGCAAATCCATGTCCATGATCGTTTAATTATATTCATAGCCGGTCGACTTCAGATAAAAATTGCATGATAGGTCGCCGGTAAAGGACACAACGTTCTGATTAATACCGGACAGGCTGGTACTGGGAAGTCATTTCTTGTAAAATCCATACAGTACTTGAAAAGGTTCGTGGAGCAAATGCATGTCGCTGTCATATGTTCCAGTGGACTGTCAAATTACGAATATTTTTGCCATAATTAGGGGCTACGGAAACGAATTTGTGGTAGAATTTCCTCCAGTCCCTGTGGGAGACGGGAGGACGTGAACCTACTCCATGGTAACTATCGTCCAATCAGATCGAGTTAAAGTCAACGGTCAAATCGGTGTCCATATTCGACGGCTAACGCATAATCTGAAGCAAAAAGTGTAGCAGATAATCGCTCATTATTGAGGATTTCATGAGGTTTAACTCGGGATCTGTGGAAATAATGCGGGTTTCTGGAGAGAAGGATCATCGAACTGTGGTGCTGAGGGGATTTTGGAGGCAAAGGATGGATTAAACATGATTTCTTGGCCATCGAACACAAGTAATGTCGAGCTGGAGTCACCAGCCTTCTAATATTTATTGACTGGTGGGCTAATTTTTCAAAAACCGCTCTAAAACGGCTAAAAACCAGCCAGAATGACGTTAAATAGCATTTACAACAACACAGTACCAAGGTATGTTCAAATTTATTAAAACAAAAAATACGTATTTTTCGCCCCATACATTCACTGTAAATCACGTTCGTACACTCCACAAATGTATTGCTTGGGCTACCGTCCCATCGTCCATTCCTCAAATTCTTTCGAACCCTCCCCATATCGCATTACATTTGAACTCAAACATCGGCTCGGCCAGCAAAACAACTAAGCCATTTGTCCTAGGTCAGACCACCTTTGCCCAAACCAAGTAAGTCCTACCGCCCACTCGAGATTGTTATACACCGCCACTTTGTTATCACCGCTATATATTTATCCTCACGCGCCACGCTAGCGACGAACATTTCATTTCATACTAATCACAATTTAATTGTAACTAGACGCTCTTCTAGCGTGAAGTCGGGCTTCTAAATGAAATGTAACCTATTTGAACTAAATATAGATATCTTATAGTGCGATTTTCAGTGCGATTGAAACAGTTTTTGGTTGCTCGTCGTTGCATGACTCGAGCTCGATAGAACATGCTTTCCTTGCAATTTCAGTACTGCGAACTTTACAGTATATCAGTAAAAACGTTAATAGCCCGTCTTCACGCTACTAGAGCGTCCTGTTTCAATCTAAATTTAGATTTAGACGAGAAAATACTTATATTTTGGCCCCTTGACCTCCGGTGCTTTCCCTGATTGGTTTGTGCTTTGTAATCTTTCTTGGCCAGACTTTATGTCTCCTTCGGCTTTAGCTCGACGTTTAATAGCCTGCGTAGCTTAATATAAAACAAGACGCTCAATGAGCGTACACTCGGGCTTATGACAAGGATAATGTCAGTTGCGTGAGGAGAGACCTGACAATGACTGACAGTTGCGTGACGAGGGAGACTGTATATACATGTATGTGTCGAGTTCATTTGATTTGCCTTTGACTTTGAGTTCATTTGATTACCTTTTGACTTTGAGTTCAATTGATTTGATTTTGATGAGTTCGTGTAAAGGCCCCCTCTCTAGCTTCAGATCCCGAAACGTCGAGTTTGGAATCGAGTTCGAGTTCGGGTTCGAGTTACGGTTCGAACGTCGAATAAAACAAGGACTAAAAATCAAAAGCTGCTTCTGTTAGATTTAAGATGTGACCTCAAGTGACCTCAATGAGTCACCGACACAAATATTCTCCCTTGTCACTGAGCGTCTTCTTCTGTAATAGATCCCTAAAATCTAAGGACGTTTTGATTTCGATTGTATTTTTGCCGTTCACTGACCTGTTTTGAGCGTGGAAATTCTGTTTTAAATAGCGCTTAACGTGGCGGTTCTAAAATTAGATCGCGTAATAAATGTATGACTCAGACAAGGATCATACAACTGTCATCGTACTGAAAAGAACACGGATTTTCGAACATTGACCTTTCTCGCCTTTGCTTTGATGTAGTTTTGAAGTACGATTTTTACGATTCCTTTTCCTTGTGAATTTTTCAAACGTGGAATAAAATAAACATTCATCGTGAGTTATTGAAAATGATACGTCTTGAGGTTGCATAGGTCAGATGGTTCTGATAACGCACTCACGTTTGTTTTTGTTAAACTTGAAACTCCGGATACGATTAAATACGTCGCATACTTTCGTCATTCTTTAGCCGAATAAAAAAACTACGACTACTACTACTACCGAAAAACGCATTTTCTAACTCGGGCTTCCTTCGGAAGGGCCCGAGTAACAAGACGCTCAATGAGCGTACACTCGGGCTTATGAAAAGGACAATGTCAGTTGCGTGAGGAGAGACTTGACAATGACTGACAGTTGCGTGACGAGGGAGACTATATGTCTGCCAGATGAAGGGCTATACGATCTCGATTTACGAACTATTGACCTTGCTTTCCTTAAATGCTTTGATGTAGTTTTGAAGTACGATTTTTACGATTCCTTTTCCTTCTGAATTTTTCAAACGTGGAATAAAATAAACATCCATCATGAGTTACTGAAAATAACTCGACTGGCTCGACTGTTTGCATGACTTCTGTACATATAGCTTTCTGTCAATAGATGGAGTTATACATGACCGGCGTTGGTCGTGAGTTTAATTATAACAAGACGCTCAATGAGCGTACACTCGGGCTTATGACAAGGACAATGTCAGTTGCGTGAGGAGAGACCTGACAATGACTGACAGTTGCGTGACGAGGGAGACTATGTATATATGTGTCGAGTTAATTTCATTACCTTTTGACTTTGAGTTCAATTGATTTGCTTTTGATGAGTTCGTGTAAAGGCCCTGTCGAAAACGCTCAACATCTTTTAGAGTTGGCCCACACGAATCGGCGTATGCGTTTGTATGTGAGAGCGTATTTAAGAGGAACTGATGGATGGCTTGCCTTGGATACAATATAATTTCTCTTCTGCACAGGTCAACTGCTTCTTTCACTTCTAGTCGTCGAAGACCATGACTTAGCACTATCTCAGTATCTGCCCTGAGCGAACAATAAACTATTTGACACGTTTGTGGCGATATCAATATGCAACATCAAGTGACCTCAAGTACGTTTAAATATGTAATACAGACGTACACGAATCTTTATGAGTCATCGACATAAATTGTTTCTCGTCACGCAACTCTCATTGTCATATTAAATACCCGACTATACGCTCATTGAGCGTCTTCTTCTTCAACAGATCCCTAATCTCTAATGACGTTTTGATTTTGATTGTATTTTTGCCGTTCACTGACTTGTTTTCAGCGTGGAAATTCTGCTTTAAATAGCGCTGTGCCGCGGTTTTAAAATTAATGCGCTTTTGTATTGTGCAAGTATATAAATAGGCTATTAAAACAACTTTGGCATGACCCCAAATTTCGGACATTGAGCTTGTTTAGCTTTGCTTGAATTGATGAAGTTTTGAAGTATGATTTCTACGATTTCTTTTCCTTCTGAATTTTTCAAAACGTCGAATCGAATAAACATCCATCATTATATATCTGAGAAATGTGTTTCGTTTTATTGCCGGATACTTTTTAAACGGTTTTTCACGGCGCGTGACGACAGTCAGGCAGCAAGCAAAGCGATATTAGCTATCTAAACAAAATCTACTGAAAAATCAAACCCTTGCTCTCTAGCTTCAGAGACATAATACGAAGCTGCTCAGTAACGGATTATTAACGACATGTTGCTTTCAAAACTAAGATTCATAATCTACTTGAGTCCTGTGTGTCGTTTGTCTTTTCTTATCTGCTGAGTAATCTTGAAACTCGATACGATTAAATACGTCGCATACTTTCGTCATTCTTGAGCCGAAAAAAACTACTACTACCGAAAAACGCATTTTCTAACTCGGGCGGCCTGCGGCCTGGGCCCGAGTAACAAGAGTCCGCGGAGATCTTTATCTATGAGTCAGACACAATTCTCCCTCGTCATTGAGCGTCTTCTTCTGTAATAGATCCCTAAAATCTAAGGACGTTTTGATTTCGATTGTATTTTTGCCGTTCACTGACCTGTTTTGAGCGTGGAAATTCGGTTTTAAATCAACGGTTCTAAAATTAGGTCGCCTAATAGATGTATGACTCAGATAAGGATCACTTTACAACTGTCATCTTACTGAAAAGAACACGAATTTTTCAAACGTGGAATAAAATAAACATCCATCGTGAGTTACTGAAAATAACTCGACTGGTTCGATTGTTTGCATGACTTCTGTACATATAGCTTTCTGTCAATAGATGTTGCTACATCGCTGGTCGTGAGTTTAATTATAAATACTCAAGGACATAACTGTACACGTAATATTACAATTAAGCAACAAACATCGCATAGCGAGGTCATGTTCATTTGCTTTTCAATTCATTTTTGGATATGAGTTCGAGTTCGTGGAAAGGCGTTATAGAACAGCCGATAAAACACGGGCTTTAAACAGGCTCATTTCACAGACAAAAGCATACGGCTATTCGTGTGGGCCCACTCTGAAAGATGTCGTTTCATTTATAACAAAAGCAAACGCGCCTTAGCTTCATCGTGGAATGATCAACTACAATCCTGAACTTAATAGCTTGAAGATCTATGATGAGAAATCTTGAAACTCGATAGGATCAAATACATCGCATTCTTCGCATTTTTTTGTCATTCCTTCACCTGGAAAAAAAGAAAAAAAAAAGAAAAAAGAAAGTGTATTTTCTAACTCGGGCTGCCTTCGGAAGGGCCCGAGTAACTAGACGCTCTACTAGCGTGAAGTGGGGCTTCTAACTCATATAGCCTATTTGAACTAAATATAGATATCGCAGTGCGATTAAAACAGAGCAATCTGATTTGTTTGTGAAGAAAGAGGCCAACTGATGTCTCGTGTTGAAGAAGCCATTCCTCTCGCCCCAATCCCCGCGCCAACAAACAAGGAACGCCTGTAATGTGACATGTCGATTTGAGGTCAAAGAATACGAAGAAGAAGAACGGCCTGCATTTTTAGAGTCGGGGCTTCCACAGGAAGCCCGACTAACTAGACGCTCTTCTAGCTGAAGTCGGGCTTCTAAATGAAATGTAGCCTATTTAAACTAAATTGAGGTCTGATTTGAGGCTGCAGATTTGAGGCTGATTTGAGGTCAAAGAATACCGGCCTGCATTTTTAGAGTCGGAGCTATTATTATTACTCGGGCCCAGGCCGCAGGCCGCCCGAGTTAGAAAATGCGTTTTTCGGTAGTAGTAGTCGTAGTTTTTTTAGTCGGTTAAAGAATGACGAAAGTATGCGACGTATTTAATCGTATCCGGAGTTTCAAGATTACTCCGCAGATTTGAAAAGATAAAGGAGACACAGGACTCAAGTAGATTATGAATCTTAGTTTTGAAAGCAGCTGTAGATCTTCAAGCTATTAAAAGGTCAGGATTCTAGTTCATCGTTCAATGACTAGAAGTGGTAAAAGGACTAGAAGCTCGCTTAAAATATATTTTTAAAAAAACAAACGCGAGGCCGTTATCGGAACCATCTGACCTATGCAACCTCAAGACGTATCATGTTCGTACTCACCGGACTAATAGTCTCCCTCGTCACTCAACTGTCACTGATTGTCATGACGTCAGAGAAATTATATTGTATTGAAGAAGATGTCCTTGTTTTATTCGACGTTCGAACCGTAACTCGAACCCGAACTCGATTCCAAACTCGACGTTTCGGGATCTGAAGCTAAAGAGGGGGCCTTTACACAAACTCATCAAAATCAAATCAATTGAACTCAAAGTCAAAAGGTAATCAAATGAACTCAAAGGCAAATCAAATGAACTCGACACATACATGTATATACATAGTCTCCCTCGTCACGCAACTGTCAGTCATTGTCAGGTCTCTCCTCGCGCAGCTGACATTGTCCTTGTTCTTCAACCAACTGGCATTCATTTTCAAGTACTTCCTCGAACAACTGACATTTTCCTTTTCACGATGCCCGAGTGAACGCTCATTGAGCGTCTTGTTATTATTATTATTATTATTATTATTATTATTATTATTATTATTATTATTATTATTATTATAATTATTCAAGAGACCATAAGGGACAGAGAGGGAGTCTCGCGCTATTCTTGGGATATCTTAATTTCAATAAATCTATTTTTAGAATGCGCACGTCTGAGGAAATTAACTTCCGGTTCAAAGTAGATGGCGGCTAAGATCTATCTTACTCTATCCCGGCGAAATAAAACCATGTTTTTGTTTTGTTTTTTGAATTTGATTACTTTTTATAAATGGCTCGGATAATTTATAGATTATTAGACTTTTGAGACGGCAGTAATGAGTCAGATGATAACAAAGAAAATGTAAATATCCCGCGGAAAGAAACTAGTGAATGCTTTTTGTCAACAACTGCTTCTTTCATCTGCACCAAAATGTCTAATTCTTCTTCCATTTGAGACCTGCTTTCTGATCAGTGTTATTTTTCGTTTCCCTTTCTTTGCTGAGAGAGTATCTTTCCCAAGTTTAATTTGGCAAAGTGCTGCACCAGGCAGAAATTCGGTATATAAGCTTAAGCTTATTCGTTTCAGCATCAACTGATTTGAGAAATAATATTACTTGATTCTGACTGAGCAAAGTCATAAACAAGGGAATACAATATACCGATGATGCGGCCTCTATTTTAAATGGTACTCGATGGATAACAAAGTAATTTTGAACGCGGTTTTGCGCTCAACTTTTTATTTTCACTGAAGCGGCATAAGCCAACTTGTAGACTCAGTGAATCGTTGAATCAAAACTTGAATGTAGTAGACCGTAGTTTTTGCAGAGATTTCAAGTCATTCAGATGCCGTTATACACACAAAAAATATTCACAATCCATTTTTAAGTCATTTTAGGTAAAGAATATACAAGCACACAACAAACACGCTTACTTTCACTGCTTGTTTGATTCACTCGTGACTCGTCTTGTCGCTCATCATCATGTTTCACGGCAAATTTGTTTTTGAATAGCCTTGTGAAAACTCTTCAAACGCCACAACGATAATTACAAGATACCACTAAACCACATCCAAGAATAAATTGAAGTCACTTTCTGACGAAATAGTTTGACGGAAGAGACGAAAATACGTCTTTGAACTGAAGTCTTCGGCGAAGCCGGCAGCTTTGCATCCACCGCTACAACAATCAACAGCCTTTTTGGAAAACGGCAGCAATTTTCACGACTTTATCCTTAGATTTTCCATCGGATTTAGTCTTTAATGCACTTTCAAATCGATTAC
Source organism: Actinostola sp. cb2023 (assembly GCA_033675265.1). Taxonomy (NCBI): domain Eukaryota; kingdom Metazoa; phylum Cnidaria; class Anthozoa; order Actiniaria; family Actinostolidae; genus Actinostola; species Actinostola sp. cb2023. The sequence continues at coordinate 57,589 of JAUJYZ010001556.1, read as the reverse complement.
ATCTATTCTTGGGAATGTTTTTCTTAATTGTTCAAGGCAGAACAGCAAGAAGAAAGTACAAACAGCGACCTTCTTCATGCAGCGACCTTCTTGTTGAGTTGGCAGTAGTTTTCGGCGTTTAGTTTTTGTTGTTCATTCAATCCTACAGACCACAACACAAGGCGACTTTTGGACTCTGTTCGAACTTAAACAACTCCTTTCCATAGAAAATAAATTCTTGCGATGCTTTTCTGATGATTTCAGTCAAAATCAGAGTCAAAATACTCGGCCTAAAAAGCAATTTTTACATCTGCTTGAACCGGAAGTTAATTTCCTCAGACGTCCGCATTCTAAAAATAGATTTATTGAAATTAAGATATCCCAGACCCTATACTGGAAGACTCCCTCTCTGTCCCTCATGGTCTCTTGAATTATTATATTATTACAGGAGCCCATAAGTAGGAGCGTCCATGCTCTATATTGGGTCTGTGTCACAGCGTTTTCACAAGTGTGGTTATTTTTAGAACAGTTTTTCCGTCAATTGACCAATCAGAGAACGTTTCCGGTATGGCGGTTTCATTTCCGGTTTCACGTCAAAAATAAAATGACGGAATTTCGAAAGATCCGAAGAGATGAATGAACAAATAAAAGTCAGGATTATCCAGTTTTCTTTGTGTCTGATTCACAATTTTATCATACCAACAACTTTTCGGAATTCCATAGGCCGCTACTTTGAACCTTGACCTAAAATTCTAGACTGCGTTTCCCGAACGAAGTGAACTTACAGGATTTGAATTGAAGTGGATGGCCAGGCGGTTCGAGGATAGATAATGTGAACGCGTGTTTTCTGATCAGAAATATCAGTTCCTGTTTACTTCACGGAGAAATACAAACGTATTATGAAGCGTTGTGCCACTGAAACGTTAGAAAGTCAACGTTAAAGTCAAGTAAGGTGCATTGAAAGCGATAGTCTATTTAGGCAGTTGGCTTGTAATTTGTTTTTTCCCTTCTGTCAATCAACATGAAAAATCAGAAAATTTAAAAATAAAAGTCAGAAGACCCACCAAATGGAAACCAAATATGATTTTGAGCTACATTATGGATCATTTGGTCGAAGAATGTATCAGTTTAGTTTTCAATTCGTTTGAGTTTTGAATTTGATTTAAAATTGACAAGTTCCAGCCGACTGTTTGAATGTCTGAGTACCGGCGCAGTAAATGAAGGTCACTGAATTTAAAAAAACAAAGCAATTTTGAGTCAGTTTCGCTCAACTCTTCTTTATATTGACAGTGAAGCGTGTGTATAAAATAATAAGCTCAGTGAATCTATTAAATTAAACATCAAAACTTGAATGAAGGTGTTTTTATTAATATATTTCAAATCGGCAGACTCACAAAAATATTCACAATCCATTAAGTCATTTTAGGTAACAGAAAAGACACAACAAATGACAACAAATACGCTTACTTTCACCAATCTTATTTGTAATTTGATTCACTCGTCTTGTCGCTCATGCAGTTTCAGCGAATTTGTTTTTGAATAGCCTTGTCAGTCTTCAAACTCCTGCAACGATAATTACAAGATACCACTAAACCACATCCAAGAATAAATTGAATTCACTTTCTGACGAAATAGTTTAGACGAAAATATGTCTTTGAAAGTCTTCGGCTAATTTGCATCCACACGCTACAACTTTGTACAACAGCTAATTCTCAGTCGGTCACTTCGTGTTCGAGTTCTTCGAACCACTTGCTTTGGATGCCTTTATAGAAGCACAATCGTCACCACTATCACTTTTAAGTGATTCTGTTGTACCGAATGACTCAATACTGCTCTCACTATCACTAGACGATTCGTAGTTTAGTTCACTTGAAGAATCTCTTTGTCGCTATCGGATGCCATCTTTATTTTACCTGCCATCTCATCAAAATTCAAAAAAAACGTCATACCGGAAACGTTCTCTGATTGGTCAAAATTCGCGGGAAAACTGTTCTAAAAATAACCACACTTGTGAAAACGCTGTGACACTACCCAATACCGTATGGACGCTCCTACTTATGGGCTCCTGATTATTATTATTATTATTATTATTATTATTATTATTATTATTATTATTATTATTATTATTATTATTATTATTATTATTATTATTATTATTATTATTATTATTATTATTATTATTATTATTATTATTATTATTATTATTATTATTATTATTATTATTATTATTATTATTATTATTATTATTATTATTATTATTATTATTATTATTATTATTATTATTATTATTATTATTATTATTATTATTATTATTATTATTATTATTATTATTATTATTATTATTATTATTATTATTATTATTATTATTATTATTATTATTATTATTATTATATATTATTATTATTATTATTATTATTATTATTATTATTATTATTATTATTATTATTATTATTATTATTGTTTAATAATAATATGAAGGATTACTGGTGCCAAGCCTCAACAAAAATCCGTAGGTAGGAAATAATATACCCGCGAGTACAATTGCCCTATACCACTATGACGTCAAATCAAAACAATCTATTGTTTAAACGCTAAGGATCATGGTCCTAGAGGGGGACAAAACAGCAACAACACAAAGGATTTCCCAAATAAATGTATTTTACAGACGGTCTGAAAGCGATAAAAGTCACCAAACACAGTAAATATTGTGGGAAAAGTATCGATGAACATAATATCTGGAAACTAGCCAATTTGAAATCTAGCGAACCTCAGCAGAGCAGATTTAGTTCAAATTTCTATTGTTCTTCACGATTCTGTTTCCCTCATAAATAAGCCGTTACGTCAAAGTGGTATAGGGCAATTCGTGCAATGCAGAATCAATTGTTCAATTCCGAGACTGCGCGCTTCATGTGGGTGACTGTATGATGTATGATGTATGACTGTATGATGACGTCACCTCGTAAGCCAATAGCGCAATGGCATCCGTTGCTGCTTAGATGAGGAAATTTAGGAATGGACCTAAGGACTCTGAATATTGAATTTGAAATGCAACTTGACACTAAACAATTCAAGATGTATTTCTGTTACGTTTGTGTGTCTCAAAATTCGCTGTATAGGAAAATATACATTTACCCAGTAATCCTTTGCGAACCTAAATCAGTACCACTCACATCTACAAACTTTCTGACACGTTCACATAAATAAAGCAGGTAACAGCTTTGCAAATTTTGACGTTACTACGAGTAGTGGTTTATGCGCGCAAAGGATTGTGGTAAAATGTACTTGCCGCCAGTGAATAACTATTTGAAAGATCCAGGCTAAGAAACTGATGGACAAGTGAAAGAAAATGTCACAATGAATAGTTCACCTTGCTGAAATGCATTGTGGGATTCTTACCCATAATTCTATTCGGTCAGGTGAGCTGTGACTGACAAATAGTCAAAAGGTTAAAGCAGTATTTTTTAACTTATTCTTCTAATACTAATCTTTCGCATTAAATTTATTTTTTTCATAATATTTAGACAAATAGTCTTTGAGGCTGAAATGCATTATGGGATTATTTACCCATATTCCAGTTCGGGCTCAGCACGCCCACAAAATGGTAACAACAAGTATGCTGGGTGGGGATGAGACAACTGGTAAATGTAGCAATTGGTAACAACTTAGAAAGTGGCTTAGCACACTTATTTGTTCCCAGTTTTCGCGCAACTCCGACAAGACGAATACGAAGGGGGTGGGGGATGGGCGGGATTGATGTATTTTGATACGTTACTCAGGTTAGCTAGCTTCAATGCAAATATTATATTTTTGAATGTAGGTTTTGATAAAGGTAATACAATTAAACTGTTTGTAGTCACTTTGTCACGTGATTTACTTCCGTCCACAAAACAGATAGAGTCGTATGAGCGGGAAGTAGTCAAGGTACGGTTCGTGCCGTACAGTGACCGTGCCATGATCGTGCGGTATCCATGCAAGCATTCTGATTGGTTGAACAATGATTTTGCGCGCTGTGATTGGTTGATTGATTCGATTCCGTACCGTGACCATAACGACTCTAGTATAAAGGTGACCGTGTCAGCAGGGAAGATTACTGGTGGCTGCATGTGGATACAGTTATAATCTAGTGTAATGGTGTTATACTGTTTAATAATTACTTACAAACTGAGACCACGCCCACATATATATATTACCTTGTCAAATTCATGAATAATTAATGAGGGAAATACAATAGAAATCATAAGCGTAGCAGACATCTGTAAATCGGCAAGAGATTCGTCCTCATTTGCATTCAACCTTAACTTGGATTTTCTCGGTCAAACTGTTTCCTATCATCCAAATTATAGTAAAACATCCACTTATATACATCGTTGGATTCGATAAAGTAAATCCCATACAGATCGGCCGCTCATATTGTATCTATTACTTACTGGTCACTTATTTTCGCGCGTCTTTAATTTCGCGTTTGAAAAAAATTCGCGAAATTAAAGACTCGCGAATAATAATTATACCGCGAAAATTAATGACGCGAAATTTTATGTCACGCGGTGAGGTCTTTTATCAGCATTTAGTCCACGAACGAACATTGTGATAACGTTACAAAAATACCACATGTTTGTCACTTCGTTGTTTTGGCTTGCTTTGAGTGTTTCTCTCGATCCGGGTACTCCGGTTTTCGTCCCTCAGTAAATCGAACCATAGGCAGCCATGACAGGGGGCAGGATAAAGGAATACCTTTCCCCCAAGGAATTGAATTATTTCTCATGTAAAATGATTTTATTGTCCCTGCCCTCTGTCATGGCTGCCGGCACGTGATCGTGCAAATCCTCTATTGGTTCAATCTCGTCCCCAGAGCCCACGTTCCTCTTGCTGCTGACCAAGAGGAATGCGGGCTCTGAGGACGAGATTGTCTATATATAGGTTCAGGGTATTCTAGTTTAGCTACTAGAGTTGATAGTTGCGGGTTGCTGTCAGATTCAAATGTGTTTCAGTCGCATGAACATCGCATTCTTCGCGGGTTTCCACTATTCTTTCCTCATGTCTCATCTTTTTACATACACAGAACATGTTCAGATTCAAGACGCCTTCACTTGTATTATCAAGACTATCATTGGTTAATACTCACATTACGTCATCTGCGTACCGACCAATCAGAAACGTTTCGTTCAATCGTATACCAGCGTCAGACCTGGCGCAAAAGGTCCCAAATCCGTTGGCCGGAAGAAAATATCTGCCCGGGTCATGGAGTCCAACATTCCCGAAATACTTAGCGAACCCTAGAGAAGACTTTCCGCATGCGCTACAGGTAGAGAACGCTGACAACGTAAAAATCGCGCAGCTGGGAAAACTTTGCAGAGAAAAGCTCGACACCAATCTTCCTCGTTCGGGAGCTGTGCTGTTTCGAGGGACTGGGTTCCAACGTGTACAGGACTTCTCGGAATTCGTCCAAGGCCTGGGTTACCAAGCAATGAGTTATGAGGGAGGTACTGGGAAAAGACACGCACTTGATCGCGCGGCGTCCGTGTTTACTTCGGCTGACGATCCAATGGATTTCAGTATCGAACTGCACAACGAAATGGCGTGCTCTACTATTTATCCAAAAAAGGTAGGGAATGCAGTCTTTATTTCTTCTTCATTTTGTCGTTGAATGAGCAAATTAAATGTGTCGGTCTCGACCAGGTCGTAAAGTATTCAGGAGTTTATCCAGTAGTTTATCCAGTAGTTTATCCAGTAGTTTATCCAGTAGTTTGTCCAGTAGTTTATCCAGTAGTTTATCCAGTAGTTTATCCAGTAGTTTATCCAGTAGTTTATCCAGTAGTTTATCCAGTAGTTTATCCAGTAGTTTATCCAGTAGTTTATCCAGTAGTTTATCCAGTAGTTTATCCAGTAGTTTATCCAGTAGTTTATCCAGTAGTTTATCCAGTAGTTTATCCAGTAGTTTATCCAGTAGTTTATCCAGTAGTTTATCCAGTAGTTTATCCAGTAGTTTATCCAGTAGTTTATCCAGTAGTTTATCCAGTAGTTTATCCAGTAGTTTATCCAGTAGTTTATCCAGTAGTTTATCCAGTAGTTTATCCAGTAGTTTATCCAGTAGTTTATCCAGTAGTTTATCCAGTAGTTTATCCAGTAGTTTATCCAGTAGTTTATCCAGTAGTTTATCCAGTAGTTTATCCAGTAGTTTATCCAGTAGTTTATATTATCCAGTAGGCAGGATTTTCCATGGGGAAGTATCCATATCGTTCACCACCAAATCCCCCCCTCCACTCCTCAACATATATTTTTAAAGAGTAGACCCAGAGGAAGGGGGGGGGGGGGAGGTCACAGGCACCCCCTGACTACGCCCCTGTTATTATTACTCGGGCACTTCCGGAGGAAGCCCGAGTTATAAAATGCGCTCTTTTGTTTTTTTTATTTTTCGTAGTACACAGAATGCGAAGTATTTGATCGTATCGGTACACCAAATGCGAAGTATTTGATCGTATCGAGTTTCAAGATTACTCAGCAGATAAGGGAGCGAGCTACACACTGTCCCAATCGGTACATAAAATGCGAAGTATTTGATCGTATAGAGTTTCAAGATTACTGGCCCCAGATTACTCCTAGGTTCGAAGATTAGAAGTGCTGGGTTAGCACTCATCGTTCCACGACTACCGACTAGATGTGCTGTGTAGAAGCTCGTGCTGTATCGAGAGAGAAGCGGTTGTGTTAAACTATGCAGAAGAGAAATGATATTGTATCGAAGAAGCATGATTGACTGAAAATAGTGCTATTGAAGCCTTTGTAAGCTTAAATATATTTAGCAAAAACAAACGCGCCTTCAATTACAACGAACAACTGAACGAAGGGCGTTATCAGAACCATCTGACCTATGCAACCTCAAGACGTACCAAGTACGTACTGATTCGAGATCTTTATCTATGCTCACCGACGCATATAGTCTCCCTCGTCACGCAACTGTCATTGTCATAACGTGCATTGAACGTATGATCAAAAAACAGGGTCAAGTATCGAAGATTGTCACGGAAGAATGACTCTATAGTCTCTTCTCTTCGTCTGTCAATTTTGAGATAGCTGTGGCTTTGGCATGTTCTACCAATGGTGTGTGTTGGTGAGATAGAGATCTACGAATCGTCGAGTTTCGTCCAAAGTACGTACTCAGTACGACCTAATGTTGTATATTCATGCTTGGATGATCGTCACGCAACTGTCATTGTCATTGTCATAATGCCCGAGTGTACGCTCATTGAGCGTCTTGTTTATTTATTCCTTGTGATGACTATGGTTTTAAGGTGAATAAAGATCCATGTAGACCTTTTAGTATCCTTTTTGATACGGGTTTTTAAGATTCACGAAGAAAAGGAATAAATGCATAATATCTCAGTGATGGAAGAAAGGAACAGAGAGTAGGGAAAAGAGGGAAAGGACGCGGTCATAGTTGAGGCCCGAACCTGCAACGAGTTTAAAATGAAATGCATGCCACATGGCAGAATCGTCGCATGGATTTACGTAAAGGATAAAGTTCTCGTGCCCATTCGCGCTATTCAGGGCCCGGTTGTTCGAAAGGCGCAGTTAGCGATCAACCAGGGTCAGTAAATGTTAGCGCTAATCGCCTTTCGAACAACCGTGCCCAGCAGAACCACTTGAATTGTAACACTGAAAAATATCGTATGGTTGGAAGTTGTGTTCTTGGGTTGTAATACACGCAAGAACGTTGTACAACGACCTGACAGCGCATCGATGTTACGCGCTCGACAAATTATATAATTTAACGTTGGGAATTTCTATAGATTAATTATTATGAATAATATGAAACTAGTAGTTTACCACCCCCCCCCCCCCCCCCCCCCCCCCCCCATATACAATATAGCATAATTGGGGGATAGGGGTGGTCATAAGAGGATTGAACATTTAATTATCTTATGACCACCCCTCCCCCCCAATTACGCTATATGGGTAGGGGGAGAGGGATAAACTACTATATATAATTAACCTTAGTTTTCTATATCGACAGGTCATGTTCTGCTGCTTAAAGCCTCCAGCAATCAACTGCGGTGGCCTTACTCCAATCTCGAAGAATTCAGAAATCTTCGAGTGTCTTAATCCCGACGTAGTAAGAATCCTACAAGAGCGGAGGATTCGATATATGCGATATTTACCCGATGTAAGCGAAGGCAAATATACATCTTGGCAACAATCATTCATGACGTCCGATAATAAGGTATCTATCAAGTACTGTCAGCTCGGGCCCAGTCCATACAGTCCCAGTCAGGCTGAGTAACGATATGTTCCGCCATAGTTAACTATGGTGCCACGCAGCTTTAATACTAGATTAAAGGATTACCAGTTGTCACAACACGCGCATGCGCGTGAAATAGATCACCCACCACGTAAATCGTGCACCTTGCCGTTGTTGCGCGAATTACCATCTAAAGGCTGGTTCACACTAGCGTCGTAAGAGTCGGAATCGGAATCGCAAGAAGCTTATACGATCCATGTGTGAATCAAAACAACGCAAGCCTCGCTAAATCGTAAGAAAAAGAAAACCTTCTGATCCTTCCGATTCCGTTGTTCTTCCGATTCCGATTCCGATTATTAGTTCACACTGGTCATAAGCTCCTCTTATGATTACGACGCTAGTGTGAACCAGGCGCACAACTTGTAATGCAACCTTGTTCAGTAATTGTTGTAAAATATAACGCGCGCTCTGATTGGTTAATTAGCGTGCGCGAGCGTGCATCCATCTTACTTAACCTACTTTTCTTGCGTTGATTTATTGAAGTTCGTCGAAGATTTCCTTCACAAAGCGGGTTTTCACTTCAAGTGGAACCGCACCAACAAAAGCCTGTTCTATTGGTACGTACTTGACCCGCTCGTCCCGCACCCAGTAACGGGACGTCCCGTTTGGCTCAACCAAGTCAATGTTCACCACAACACCTTCTATAAAGAGTCGCCCATGTTTGAAGGCACCCGCGAGCTGCCAAACGACATGTACTTTACCCACACAACGTACGGAGACGGAAGTGAAATCGAACCGGAAGTAATCCAGCACATACGAGATGTCAATTGGGCGAAAGCAGTTGGATTTGATTGGCAGGAAGGTGACGTCTTCGTGATTGACAACGTCTTGGCCATGCATGGTCGGCTTAGTTTCACCGACAGCGAGAGGAGAATTTTGGCACATTTGACTGGGAATTAAAATACGATTGAAGGCCGGGCTCCCTGCAAGATCTCTGATCAAAATCTAAATTCTCCTTGAGATTCTTTTAATTTCAAGGGAGAAATTGGGTTTTGATCACAAGCCACTTACTCCATTTCCTGCAGGGAGCCCTTCAATATGACATTATGATGTAAGATCCTCTCGCTGCACAATCGGTGTAGTGTGGATGGGATTATCTACCCCTCGAGTCTGGGAGACGGTCGTTGGCCGGAGTTATCCCGGTACATTTTGCCGTTTCCATAAAATTCCTTTGTTTCAACCCAGCGAATACAGTGTTTTGTATGTTTTATTTCAATGATTCCTTTCACAAAATAGCTAAAAATCAAAATCTCTATATATTGAACAAACATAGCTCTGAAGGTAAATTCTAACTTCATTTGATAATACACTATGAGGTCAAATGAGGGAATCCATAAATTTATGCTCTCCCTGCCTACCAAATGAGGGAATCCATAAATTTATGCTCTCCCCATGAGCTGTAGGATACATTGAATTTGAGTTCGAGGGTCAATAGACCTTTTTACCGATACGGCGGCCATTTTGAATTATGGAGAAATTAAGCGGTCAGCTATAAAAGTCCCGAAATTTTCTCCTCATATTTACTGTAAATGTGACCTCTATTAAGCGGTCACCCGTTATTAAGCGGACGCGGTCACCCTTTAAAAGCCCCAATGAGGCGTTTTTATTGTCTCTGACCTGTATTAAACGGTCACTTCGTAAACACGAAACAAATTAAAATACAATTTAGATGTCAGATTCAGCAAATTCATTCATTTCAGCATTGTCAAAACTATGATTTCAGCAAATCTCCTAACTTGCACTGCAAATTTTTCCTTTAAAGGTCTATAAGACGAAACTAGTTACCCAATGATGATCAACAAAAGTGTGTAAAAAATTAAAATTAAAAGAGGTTTAGAACCTCAATGACCTAATAATGACAATCCCCCTATTAATTGTTTATTTGTGCTGACGTCACTTGTTTGTGTCATGAACTGCTGACCTCACGGAAAAATAAAATACTGGGAAAATAAAAATAATAAAACGTCAGCGAAAAATCGAAATGGTCGTTCTAAAAATAGCCGGAGTTCTTATTGTTACTGAAACGGTCTCTGATTGGTTCTTACGTCCTACGACATCACGCTTTGGGCTCTGACGTCACTATTTTTAGTTGTAGTAGCACCCAGAATGGCGATGACGTCACTTCCAGGTGGGATCCACAGATCCACCCTGATCCACCCGACGCAGAACCCCCATTCTGTATACTACTGCCCCTGCAAAAACTATGACCATGTGATACGGTCGAAATATTATTTTTGTTCACGGAATTTCTTGAATCAGTGTTTCCAGAGCAACTCGTCTTTCTGCCCCAGTCCAGAACAAATCCATAACAAAAACATATCAAACTTATGTTATACAAAAGGTCATTGTTTCACATATGCAGATGAGGCGAGTCTTGTTTAGGCGAAAAACAGCATGATTTTGATACATTTTTGCTTTTTACTGCATTGTTAAAATACAAATCAAAACCTACCAACGGAATATAAAAGACGAATATGTAAGGAATGAATAAGCTGGCAATTCAAGCACAAATAAAGAGGTTTGAAGGTGGCATTTTCCGTTTCTTCACAATTGTCTTCAAAGTCAATCGAACTGAAATCTCTGAAGAGATATAGGAGAGCGTGACATACGCTGCACACAAAATCCCTCTGAATTCTTTGGGAATTGTGTCAATCAAAAACCTACCGCCGGATTCTAATACTCTGTAACTTTACGCGCATTTTGATATAAAATACATGTATGGTAAACTTAATTAAGCGGTGGCAAAATGAAATCTAAAACTCTTTGTTTGATAATTGTGAACATCATATTGGTGCTCTGTATCTCAGTCTGTATGTAGAAGCTACATAGGCCGGCGAATTCGCAAATAAATTATGGCTCGGAAAGGACGTTTTTTGAAGCCAATTTCCAATATTTACACGCACGAGATCAATAAGTTAGTTCGAATTTGTGATATATTTTCCCGTTCAGTGAGGAAACATATGCAGCTTTTCCATCCTCTCTTATATTTTAGCTACCTGATTTACACATTGTCAAAGGAAAAATATGAATTCAGAAATGATAAACCAGTCACGTACGAATCTGCTTTATTTAGCGGTCATATACACCTAATTGCAGAAAGGTTGTCCCGGAAAAGCACATTTACACATTTACACATTTGCACATTCGCAACATCACGTGTATATTTGTTTTGCGCAAGTGGAACCCAGAGTCAATAGATTCAGTAGAAGTATACTGCCATAAGAATGCTGCGGCCTTATACAGAAGATTTCAGGTGGATAGTTGTATTTTAGCGCTTGTAAAAAGTGCAAATGTGTAAATGTGCAAATGTGTAAATGTGTAAATGTGCTTTTCCGAGGTGGACAACCTTTCTGCAATTAGGTGTATATAGTGAACAAATTGCTGGATCAATCGGGCCTCAAACGTGCATTAGTAAACAAAGCATTAACAAAAAACGTTGTCCGCGTGATACTGGATCCCAACAGGAGCAAATGTTCAATGATGCAGGACATAAGTTTGATATGAGATGTTCAAGGCAGACCAAACGTTGGCTCGCGGACTTGGCGCTCGATTTCGTGAAAATAAAGAGACGGCTCGGAGTACTAGGACTACTAGCAAGTGTCATGAAAATACCTCCCGTGTGACTTTTACGAAGAAAGCAAGCCACCTATCTAGATATGTTAAGGCATCCCTAAGGAACAATGAAAACTTTGTTGACAGTCTGTCAACTTGCTAGTATACCCGTTAAGGGGATATTAAAAATGGCTCCGTCGACCTCTAGCATGGAAACGAGTAAGAGATTGTAAGTATTTTATATCAACATGTAACAATCAAGAATTTGTCATTTTTGACTCAGGAACTGGCCCGGCAACACAAATGATCATGCGCGAACTGATTTTATTTTCCCTTCGCTCAAATTTACCTAGAATAAGAATCCTCGATTACTCGATTAAATTTACCTAGAATTTAGAATCCTCGATTACTTGAAGAACAAGGTAGAAAGGGAGGCTTTCTAGAAGCGAAACTCATATACAAACTCCGGCCACGGCCTTCCAAATCCACACCCCCGGAACCCTGCTACCAGGGTCTTGTTTGTTATTTTTGTAGTGGGTGCTTTCCATTTGTTCAAAAGATTCGGTTGGGGTGACCGATGCATAATGGTAAGAACTTTTCCACTCACGTAGCAAACCAGAAGGAATGGGAGCTTACCATTAAATTAATGCTTTGATCCGGTTTGGATGTGGAATGTATTCTGTGGGATCCCTGAGAGAACTGGAACCGAGAGATTCCACGAGATTCCATCAAATAGTTCAGAAGTTTCCAGTTGGTTCGTTCCAACCGGAATAGTGGACAACCTCGAAAGGTTGTCCACATTTTTCGGTTGGAATTTCCGGAAAATTAACCATACCATTTAATTCCCAACCGAAATTACCGGTTTTTCGAACAAATGGAAAGCACCCCCTATTTACCCTGATGAGATTGTACTGTCTATAAAACAGCATCTTCAGCTAGAGCTTTTTTTACCCTCAGTGGAGCCGTTAAGGCCTGGGATGGACGTGAAAACGAGGCTAAGCCTATTTTATTTTGCTGTTATGACACGTTTTGCTCGAAATTCACGAAACTTCGCACAGCTGCATAACTTTACGAGTTTCAACTTTTAGGATAATAATATATGTGATAAAATGATCACGTGACCTCTTGCCTCACTCCCATGTCCCTCGAAAATTTGAATAAAAATGGGGTGATGGGTATTTTATGTATGGAAAATGTTATGTCAAATTTTCGCTTGTCTTTGTGACGGGTATAAGAATCTGCCCTCACACCTGAACAACTAATTTGCATTAAGGAGATATTCACTTCAATATGATTGACCCTCCAGGTCACGTGACCTATTTTGTCAAATATCTCCTTAATACAAATTAGTTGTTCTGGTATGAGGGCAGATTCTTATATACCTGTCACTAAATCAAACGAAAATATGCCATAACTTTTTCCATACATAAAATACCCATCACCCCAGCCTAGTCCCAGGCGTTATCTCTCCTAACCGAGCGCGAAGCGCGAGACTGAGTACGAGCTTTCCGGTGACGTCATCAGAACCTCCCTCGTCGGAGAAAGCCTGGAACTAGGCTGCCATCACCCCATTTTTATTCAAATTTTCGAGGGACATGGGAGTGAGGCAAGAGGTCACGTGATCATTTTATCACATATATCAGGGGCGTAGCGTGCTTTTTTTGCAATGTACGCACAGCAACGAGCGCCGAAGGCGTGAGGTTCTAGGGGGGTGGGGGCATGCCCCCCCTGAAAATTTAGAAATCTAGAGCCTTGGAAATACCATTTTCTTCGTTTTCCAGCGGACTTTCTCGCTACATAAATACATAGTAAAATGCAGTTTATCACTCAGCTTTATGGGGGGATTTATATGTAAAGGTTGTGTAGATGATTTATCAGTGTTGGTTGTGTAAAGGATTTATGTTAAGGTTGTGTAGATGATTTATCAGTATTGGTTGTGTAAAGGATTTATGTAAAGGTTGTGTAAAGGTTTTATGTAAAGGTTATGTAAAGGATTTATGTAAACGGGTTATATACCGCTACCGTTATATATAGCGATATAATAACCCGAGGCGAAGCCAGTTTTTTGGTACTTATTTTATTTGAGACTACACTAACTACAATTATCATTATACATGCCTACAATGACTGACTGAAAGGGGAAATTTATTGGGGACACAATCTGACGAGTGGCGAAGGTGCGAGCTCGTAGGGGGATGCGGGGGCATGCTCCCCGAGGTATAGGGTCTCCAAAATAGCATTTTCCTGCCTTCTCTGAGTAGTTTCCAGCAAGTAATCTGCCGTGAGCTGTTAAGATTTCGTCTTAGATTTCATTTTATTTTAAATATTTTTATGTTTTTTATAATATATACATATATTAAGGATTTTAAATTGTACGCACGTGCGACGTGCGTGCACGCTACGCCCCTGTATATTATTATCTTAAAAGTTGAAACTCGTAAAGTTATGCAACTGTGCGAAGTTTCGTGAATTTCGAGCAAAACGTGTCATAACAGCAAAATAAAATAGGGTTAGCATCGTTTTCGCCTCCATCCCAGGCCTTAACGTACTTGAGATCCACAGTTCAGGCGACGACCTTGCATCATTTTTTTTAAACTATGGCAGTTACGTGTGATCCGTGAATAATAGATTTTGTCACCTTGTTTCTATTATCGTATTAAAGAGCTTGCAGGCTGTGTAAAATAATCGTCGTCATGTCTTAATAATAATATATTTATATATATAGCGCACGTGTCTGGGATCCAAGGCGTTTTACAAAAACAAAAATAAATAAAGAACTAATAAAAAAAACTATAATTATTCATATTAAAAACTAACCTTGAATTGGTCGATGATGCAGCTAGTGGGCGGCCGGTCGACAGTACGTACTGTAGGAGTATGAATCCTGTTTGCATGGCATGCATTCATTTTATCTTTTGTGTGAGTAATTGTTTTTACCAAAGTTTGAATAAAAAAATCACTTCCGTTATCACTCCAAAGCCTTCCTGTTCTGGCGGTTTAACGAACCTTAAATGACGTTTCAATTCCTGTCATTTGCTGTACATGATGCATGCGCGCAGTTTATTATCTGTGACTGTCACGAGAGTCAGTTGTACATAGCCAGACAGACAACATATCCAAGCAGGTTGACGGAGCACCGACTTGATACGCTGACATACTCACTCTATAATTTCAGTCAAACGCATACGGTAAGTCAACTATCGAGAATTAAAAGCAATGATCAGTTCATTATGTCGACAAAGTGTATGCAATGTTGTGTTGTTCGTTGTTTTTTTTCCGTCAAGTTTTCACACGTTTTATTTAAATTAAAAGCAATAATGCTGCTCACTGAGGAACTAAAGAGGCTCTTGTTGTGATCACTTAACTTCATCTTAAGTTTGACAAACTTTTACAAGCTCTTTCATGAAATGCTGTACAGACCACGGTACAGCACTGAAAGCAAAAACCGTTCATAACCTCAAGCCTGATCTAGTGTATATGTGTACTGAAGTACATAAATATCTTTCTTCTTCGGCTTTCTTTTTACTGCTTTATGATCGATTAAGAAAGTCATGACATACAGCGATAGTTCGGTTGACTTTGAACTGAACAAAGTTTGGCGTTAATTCTTTTGGATGACGTTTCGGTCAATGACCATGCACTGGCTCGACTGTCCGAGTTTGCGGCGTATTTGAAGCGTTTTGTCATGCTTGTTTGTTCTATTCGGCAATCCTTTGGTCCCCGCTACGCTTTCAATATTCACTGATTGTCCGATTGTCCGGCGACGCAGCAATATATATCAGGAAATCATTAATCGTTAAATGTGTCCGGTACAACACAGTGAGCGGATCAATGGTTATAGTACGGAACGCGGTTTTAAGGTCGCCCGCGCCTATTTCTTTGACCGATGGGTCTCATTTTAAATCGATGTTTTGAGCAGCAAAACGTTAACCGATTTCGGATATGTTTCATCCTGATAATCAGGTATTCGTAAATTTCATAACAATCACAATTTTATTGTGATAAAGGCAACATCATTTGTTGAGTTATAATGGATATTGAAAATTTTCAGAGAAAATGCTTATATTTTCCAAAATTCAAGATGGATTTTTTTTTTTTCAATTACCTCAAACAAGTGTACAAGTGTACAAGTGTACAAGTGTACAAGTGTACAAGTGTACAAGTGTACAAGTGTACAAGTGTACAAGTGTACAAGTGTACAAGTGTACAAGTGTACAAGTGTACAAGTGTACAAGTGTACAAGTGTGAAGGATTTATACTGGTGCCAAGTTTCAAGAAAAAACCGTAGGTTTATGTACAACAATGCAGAATTATATTGTTCAATTCGCGGACCGCGCGCTTCATGTAAACCCATTATGTGATCGAGTTGCTTTGAGGGTTTCTCTCCGGGTACTCTGGTCTTCTTCCCACAGTAAGACGAACTTATTCAATAGAGGGTTTACACGATCATGTGCCGGCAGACAGGGGGCAGGATAAAGGAATACCTCTAAGGAATTGAATTCTTTCTCATGTAAAATGATTTTATTGTTCCTGCCCTCTGTCATGGCTGCCGGCACGTGATCGTGCAAACCCTCTATTGCTGGTTTTCATTAGACGTGACTTCCGGTCTCGTGAGGAATTTTCATCAGCTGAATTGCACCTTTTCAAAAGAATACTCTCTGGTTGATAGCACATGGAGGGCAGTGTTTGCCCGTCATTTGAAGCAAATAATGAGATTCAAGGAGTTTTAACAGCTGATTGAAAGCCAGCAATAGGTTCAATCTCGTCCCCAGAGCCCACGTTCCTCTTGCTGCTGACCAAGAGGAACGTGGGCTCTGGGGACGAGATTGTCTATATATAGGTTCAGGGTATTCTAGTGCTACTAGAGCTGATAGTTGCGGGTTTCTGTCAGATTCAAATGTGCTTCAGTCGCATGAACATCGCCGGCATTCTTCGCGGGATTCCCGTCCGTCGTCCCGTCCCTGCGGGCGTACACACTATTCTTCCCTCATGTCTCATCTTTTTACATACTCAGAAAATGTTCAGAATCAAGACGCCTTCACTTGTATTATCAAGACTATCATTGGTTAATACTCACATTACGTCATCTGCGTACCGACCAATCAGAAACGTTTCGTTTAGTCCTATACCCGCGTCAGACCTGGCGCAAAAGGCCCCAAATCCGTTGGCCGGAAGAAAACATCTGCCCGGGTCATGGAGTCCAACATTCCCGAAATACTTAGCGAACCCTAGAGAAGGCTTTCCGCATGCGCTACAGGTAGAGAACGCTGACAACGTAAAAATCGCGGAGCTGGGAAAACTTTGCAGAGAAAAGCTCGAACACCAATCTTCCACGTTCGGGTGCTGTGCTATTTCGAGGGACTGGGTTCCAACGTGTACAGGACTTCTCGGAATTCGTCCAAGGCCTGGGTTACCAAGCAATGAGTTATGAGGGAGGTACTGGGAACAGACACGCACTTGATCGCACGGCGTGCGTCTTTACTTCGACTGACGATCCAATGGATTACAGTAACGAACTGCATAACGAAATGGCGTGTTCTACTATTTATCCAAAAAAGGTAGGGAATGCAGTCTTTATTTCTTCATTTTGTCGTTGAATGAGCAAATGTGTCGGTCTCGACCAGATCGCAAAGTATTCAGGAGTTTATCCAGTTATCTCCTTTTGACCAAAAATATTTTTTATTCAGGGGCGTAGCTAGGAGAGGGGGAGGGGGGGAGGGTCACACTCCATATCGTTCACCACCAAATCCCCCCCCCCCCTCCCCTCCTCAAAACATATAAATTTAAAGAGTAGACCCAGAGGAAGGGGGGTCCCAGGCACCCCCTGACTACGCCCCAGTTATTATTTATTTATTCCTTGTCATGACTATGGTTTTAAGGAAAATAAAGATGCATGCATGTAGATGTAGACCAACCTCGACCTATTAGTACCCTTTTTTAAGATTCACGAAGTAAACGAATAAATAATCTCAGTGATGGAAGAAAGGAACACATAGTGGGAAAAGAAGGAAAAGTGCATGGAGGGGGACATGGGGGCTCGCGGTATATCCGTCGATTTTTTGTGCGATACGATATTACGGTATTTTATATTAATATTTTGAGATGCGGTATTGCGGTATCGTCCTGGTCTGCGGTATGCGGTATTTGGCGATTTGGGGCTACGGT
This sequence comes from Actinostola sp. cb2023, assembly GCA_033675265.1. Classification (NCBI taxonomy): domain Eukaryota; kingdom Metazoa; phylum Cnidaria; class Anthozoa; order Actiniaria; family Actinostolidae; genus Actinostola; species Actinostola sp. cb2023. The sequence continues at coordinate 39,600 of JAUJYZ010001556.1, read as the reverse complement.
ATTCGGTGAAATTCAAATTTCTTTAGCGTATTTCGGTATTCCGGTGGTTTCCAAAACATTACTATTGTTGTTTCAAATTTCAATTTTAGATGCGGTATTACGGTATTACGGTATTTTTATTTTTTTGATGCGGTATCAGCTACCCCCCAACGTCCCCCTCTGCATGGTCACGGTTGAAGCCAGAACCAACGAGTTTAAAATGAAATGCATGCCGGGAAGAATTTGTTTGCATCCAGAAACTCGCAGAATCGTCGCATGGATTTACGTCAAGGATAAAGTTTTCGGCCCTTTCCGCGCTATCCAACTAGGGCCCAAGGGATGAAATGAATGATTTTCTTAAGATTTAACCCTTGGGTTAGCGCTAACCGCTCTTGGGTTATAATACACGCAAGAACGTTGTACAACGACCTGGCAACGCATCGATGTTACGCGCGCGACAAATTGTGCGATGTTGTTGCCCGCTCGTGTTCCGAGTATATATTTTAACGTTGGGAATTTCTATAGATTTCCTATGGATATTATTATATATATTTATTTCCTATAATATGCATGATGGGTATTGGAAGGCTACAAATCGAGACATTTTTTGTTGTTTTCAAAATAAAACGTTCGGCACGAGAATAGGCAAATTAGCTCGAAATTTTAAGATCCATTCGTGAAAAGATTGGCTCGTAAAAGTTAGTTAAAACACCTACTGATTGGTTTTACATTTTCAGTCCAACAACTGGCATACATGTCTGCTGATTATCGAAGTTAACAAAATCGAGCGGAGCCAGTACGACACGTGGAAGTGATGCAGATTTCTATAAATTTTGCCGCGTTTGTCCCAATTCAAAATGGCGGGTGTGGTCATAAGAGGATAACAAATTTAATCCTCTTATCAAGTGACCACTCCTCCCCCGATTACGCCATATGCGGGGGAGGGGGGAGGGAGGGAGAGGGGTAAACTACTGAAGCGATATTATTATTATTATTATTTTATTTTTTAAACCTTAGTTTTTCTATATCGACAGGTCATGTTCTGCTGCTTAAAGCCTCCAGAAATCAACTGCGGCGGTCTTACTCCAATCTCGAAGAATTCAGAAATCTTCGAGTGTCTTAATCCCGACGTAGTAAGAATCCTACAAGAGCGGAGGATTCGATATCTACGATATATTTACCCGATGCAAGCGAAGGCAAATATACATCTTGGCAACAATCATTCATGACGTCAGATAGCAAGGTATCAAGTACTGTCAGCTCGGGCTTGAAAAACGCGCGAAGGTTTCGTCCACGCGAGCGTTTTTGGAAGCGCTTTCGATCTAGAAACGTACACGTGCAGACAAGGTCACAGTCCACGTGACCTGTTACCAGCCCCCCTTTCTAGCTCTATTCCCTGAGAGTTAACTATGGTGCCACCCATCTTACTAGATCAAAGGAGCACGGTCCAGCTGTCACGACACGCGCGTGAAATAGATCGCCCGCCACGTAAATCGTGCACCTTGTACGCTCAGACCATAAGGCTAGGAGTTTTCGGCTGTACACTTGAAATTGTCTTTTAAGATTAAAATAGAGTTACATATAAGCAAATGGAACGATTTTATGCCATATGACATATTTCGTCGAACTTAATATTTTGGTGGCATTTTTGTGATATGGGATGTGTCACGTGACATGTTACGTCATAAATCACCTTTTTCAAAATGGGCCAATGGGGACAAAAGGAACTAAATATTAAGTTCGACGCAATCTGTCAAAATGGCATAAAATCATTTCATTTGCTTGTCCGAAACTCTATTAAGACAATTTCAAGTGAATAACAGCTACTCCTGGCCTTAAGTGGCCTGAGCGCCGTTGTTGCGCGAATTACCATCTAAAGGCTGGTTCACACTAGTGTCATAAGAGTCGGAATCGGAATCGCAAGAAGTTAAGCTTACGATCTAGTGTGAACCAAAACAACGCAAACCTCGCTAAATCGTAAGAAAAAGAAAACCTTCTGATCCTTCCGATTCTGTTGTCCTTCCGATTCCGTTGTCCTTCCGATTCCGTTGTCCTTTCGATTCCGTTGTTCTTCCGATTCCGTTGTTCTTCCGATTCCGTTGTCCTTCCGATTCCGAATATTAGTTCACACTGGTAATAAGCTCCTCTTACGATTACGACGCTAGTGTGGACCAGGCGCACAACTTGTAATGCAACCTTGTTCAGTAATTGTTGCACAATCATTTTACCATGCGACGCTTTCCTCGATCCCTCCATAACCTACTTTAAAACATAGCTAAAATATAACGCGCGCTCTGATTGGTTAATTAGCGTGCGCGAGCGTGCATCCATCTTACTTAACCTACTTTTCTTGCGTTCATTTATTGAAGTTCGTCGAAGATTTCCTCCACAAAGCTGGTTTTCACTTCAAGTGGAACCGCGCCAACAAAAGCCTGTTCTACTGGTACGTACTTGACCCGCTCGTCCCGCACCCAGTAACGGGACGTCCCGTTTGGCTCAACCAAGTCAATGTTCACCACAACACTTATTATAAAGAGTCGCCCATGTTTGAAGGCGTCGAGCTGCCAAACGACATGTACCCTACCCATACAACGTACGGAGACGGAAGTGAAATCGAACCGGAAGTAATCCAGCACATACGAGATGTCAATTGGGCGAAAGCAGTTGGATTTGATTGGCAGGAAGGTGACGTCTTCGTGATTGACAACGTCTTGGTTATGCATGGTCGGCTTAGTTTCACCAGCGAGAGGAGAATTTTGGCACATCTGACTGGGAATTAGAATACACTTCAAGGCCGGGCTCCCTGCAAGATCTGATCAAAATCTAAATTCTCCTCGAGATTCTTGTAATTTCAAAGGAGAATTTGGGTTTTGATCAAAAGCCCCTTCAATATGACATTATGAATTCAGGGTTCCCACTCATCCGGAAAAATAAAATTCCCTGACTTTTCCCTGACTTTTCCCTGACCCAAAACCATTTTTCACTGACCATACTGTACACTTGTTTTACTATGATATCCTGCAGTGCGACTTACTATAGTCTTTTTAATGCAATATACTGTATGTATGTATGAAGAAATACATTTACATGGACCATATATAGGTCAATGACAACTTTTAAACTTTTTTGTGAGTTTTCATCATGATTGATCACAATCTGTCTAAACGTTACCCATAATTATATGCTACACTGTACATATCGATTTTGTGAAGGCTGACAGAAATTCCCTGACTTTTCACTGACTTTTGGGTAAATTACAAAATTCCCTGACCAAAATCAAAATTCCCTGACCTTGAAAAAAAATATCAGAATTCACTGACTTTTCAAGGTCAGTGGGAACCCTGAATTGATGTAAGATCCTCTCGCTGCACAATCGGTGTAGTGTGGATGGGATTATCTACGCCTCGAGTCTGGGGGAGGCCGCGTTGGCCGGAGTTATTCCGGTACATTTTAGGATTATTTGCCTGTAAATATCATCATGAAAAAACACAAAAAACTAATTTTCATTTAGAATCGGTACCTTTTAGGGGTAAAACTTATTTATTGCCACGCCCACTAGGTCGAGATTCTTTAATAACCTCTTAGGGGTTATTTTAAAACTTTCAGATGACCATCTTCACCAATACTCAGTTTTGTCAATGAAGTACCGATCTCTCTCTTTTGAAATAAAAATACAGTAAATTGAAATTGAACACGCTTTCCTCATCGAGAAAATATTTACTTTGAAAGCCAAAACGCTTATTAATATATTTATTTTGAAACAAAACCGTTGGTATAAATTTCTGTACAAGTTGTTAGAAATCAATTTTCTATATTAAAGTGACCAAAATAACATGATACACATTCATCTATCTGCTATGCTATTGAGTATACTGAGTACAGTATCAGTAGTCTTGTGATGTGGGTTAACAATATGCACTTCTCGCTTGGATAACAACAGTTGATGGCGTAGTTCGTGAAATCCTTTATCTCCTGACAGCACGGTAAATGGAATCTCTTTGGGTAGCAACACATCAAGTTTACCCGCCTGAAACAAAGCCGTAAATGCTTGTGTGAGCTTAGGTCCCCGTCAACACAAATTGAAACGAACTTTCCATCCACTTTCCAATCCACTACCTATTCACTTTCCATCCACTTTCCATCCACTACCCATTCACTTTCCATCCACTACCTATTCACTTTCCATCCACTTTCTATCCACTTCCCATCCACTTCCCATTCACTTTCCATCCTCTTTCTATCCACTTCCCATCCACTACCCATTCACTTTCCAACCACTACCTATTCACTTTCCATCCATTACCCATTCACTTTCCATCCACTACCTATTCACTTTCCATCCACTTTCCATTCACTTTCCATCCACTTCCCATTCACTTTCCATCTATCCACTTCCCATCCACTACCTGTTCACTTTCCAAGGACATTATACCTGCACACACAAGGCAAAATCGGCAGCATCTTTTGACGTCCCGCACTTTGGATGCAGGTGAAAACAGTCCATGTCTTGAAGGTGTCGGAGAAGAACCGATGACGGTGGGGGATTCCATGACGTCGTACCGCCATGGAAGCACCACACGAACGTAGAAGGTGAAAATGTTAAATCTGACTCGAGGATCTTTCGCCAATTATCGAGATCAATCTATAAAACAGGACCGACAACACAACTTGGACACACACGTTACTCCAGTTTCACACATTTTTGTAGCCTGCGTAGCTGGCGGTCAGCGGATCTTTTAGTGATGGACCGAGGGAGACATGCTCGAGAGTTCAGCGGTGCTCTTCCACTGGACTCTCTGGGGAGGGGAGGGGAGGTGAGAGAGTTCCAAATCAAGATATTCCTTGAAATTGTGGGCATAGTTGGTATCGTTTGAAACTCTGGCCCTAATTTTGAGACCTTGTTCCAGACTAGAAAAGGGACCAAAAAGTTTGTTTCCCTGTGTATCGCTTTACGGAATTCTAGATTAACCAGCATATTTTGTCCGTTGTTTGAGTCCTGAAGACTTGATTTTCAACAATGTTCAAAGTACCAAAAGATGTTATCTCCTTGAACCTGGACTAACATTTTTTTGGAAAACGGATACCCTGTTCCAGGCTAAAATCACTCGAACCCCATACCCTGTATCTCGTTTAGGACAAATCACTTTTACAACTCAAAAGGCACCTGTTGGCCATCTCATGGATTACCACCCCCTCCCCAAAGTTGTGAACCTGCGATGTACTTCAGCGGCAACAAAATGAAAGTTTACAGCCGAGTGAGTGAGTAATCCCAAAATTGTCCCAATGTCATCCCCATAACTATGTAATCCATAAGTTAAAAACCTCGCCATACCTCAAAAGGGGGATGTAACATTAGGCAAACCTTCACTCACCATGACAATATGCTTCATAGCGCGTAATTTTTCAAGTGCAGGCGGTGCACATGCTGAGTTAATGGTTGTTCTCGATGGATGCGTAGGTTGTTGTGCTTGTGATCTGAAAACAAACAAATTGTAGAGATAGATGGACATAGAGATGGACATAGAGATGGACATATAGATGGACAGATAGATGGACAGATAAATGGGCAGATAGATGGACAGATAGATGGACATAGAGATAACAAATAGATGGACATAGAGATGGACAGATAGATGGACAGATAGATGGACAGATAGATGGACGGATAGATGGACATGTAGATGGACAGATAGATGGACAGATAGATGGACAGATAGATGGACAGATAGATGGACATAGAGATGACATAGAGATGGACATATAGATGGACATATAGATGGACAGATAGATGGACAGATAGATGGACATATAGATAGACATATAGATGACATATAGATGGACAGATAGATGGACAGATAGATGGACAGATAGATGGGCAGATAGATGGACAGATAGATGGACAGATAGATGGACAGATAGATAGACATATAGATGGACAGATAGATGGACAGATAGATGGACATATAGATGGACAGATAGATAGACATATAGATGGACAGATAGATGGACAGATAGATGGACAGATAGATGGACAGATAGATGGACAGATAGATGGACATATAGATAGACATATAGATGACATATAGATGGACAGATAGATGGACAGATAGATGGACAGATAGATGGGCAGATAGATGGACAGATAGATGGACAGATAGATGGACAGATAGATGGACAGATAGATAGACATATAGATGGACAGATAGATGGACAGATAGATGGACATATAGATGGACAGATAGATAGACATATAGATGGACAGATAGATGGACAGATAGATGGACAGATAGATGGACATAGAGATGACATAGAGATGGACATATAGATGGACATATAGATGGACAGATAGATGGACAGATAGAGATGGACAGATAGATGGGCAGATAGATGGACAGATAGATGGACAGATAGATGGACAGATAGATGGACAGATAGATAGACATATAGATAGACATATAGATGACATATAGATGGACAGATAGATGGACAGATAGATGGACAGATAGATGGGCAGATAGATGGACAGATAGATGGGCAGATAGATGGACAGATAGATGGACAGATAGATGGACAGATAGATGGACAGATAGATGGACAGATAGATGGACAGATAGATGGACAGATAGATGGACAGATAGATAGACATATAGATAGACATATAGATGACATATAGATGGACAGATAGATGGACAGATAGATGGACAGATAGATGGGCAGATAGATGGACAGATAGATGGACAGATAGATGGACAGATAGATAGACATATAGATAGACATATAGATGACATATAGATGGACAGATAGATGGACAGATAGATGGACATAGAGATGGACAGATAGATGGACAGATAGATGGACAGATAGATGGACAGATAGATAGACATATAGATGGACAGATAGATGGACAGATAGATGGACATATAGATGGACAGATAGATAGACATATAGATGGACAGATAGATGGGCAGATAGATGGACATATAGATGAACATATAGATGGACAGATAGATAGACATATAGATGGACATATAGATGGACAGATAGATGGACATATAGATGGGCAGATAGATGGACATATAGATGGACAGATAGATGGACAGATAGATGGACAGATAGATAGACATATAGATGGACAGATAGATAGACATAGAGATGGACATATAGATGGCAGATAGATAGACATATAGATGGATGGACAGATAGATGGACAGATAGATGGACATATAGATGGACAGATAGATGGACATATAGATGGACATATAGATGGACAGATAGATAGACATATAGATGGACAGATAGATGGACAGATAGATGGACATATAGATGACATATAGATGGACAGATAGATGGACAGATAGATGGACATAGAGATGGACAGATAGATGGACAGATAGATGGACAGATAGATGGACAGATAGATGGACAGATAGATGGACAGATAGATGGACAGATAGATGGACAGATAGATGGACAGATAGATAGACATATAGATGGACAGATAGATGGACAGATAGATAGACATATAGATGGACAGATAGATAGACATATAGATGGACAGATAGATAGACATATAGATGGACAGATAGATAGACATAGAGATGGACATATAGATGGACATATAGATGGACAGATAGATGGACAGATAGATGGACAGATAGATAGACATATAGATGGACATATAGATGGACAGATAGATGGACATATAGATAGACATATAGATGACATATAGATGGACAGATAGATGGACAGATAGATGGACAGATAGATGGACATATAGATGGACAGATAGATGGACATATAGATGGACAGATAGATGGACAGATAGATAGACATATAGATGGACAGATAGATAGACATATAGATGGACAGATAGATAGACATATAGATGGACAGATAGATAGACATATAGATGGACATATAGATGGACAGATAGATGGACAGATAGATGGACAGATAGATAGACATATAGATGGACATATAGATGGACAGATAGATGGACATATAGATAGACATATAGATGACATATAGATGGACAGATAGATGGACAGATAGATGGACAGATAGATAGACATATAGATGGACAGATAGATGGACAGATAGATAGACATATAGATGGACAGATAGATGGACAGATAGATAGACATATAGATGGACAGATAGATGGACATATAGATAGACATATAGATGGACAGATAGATAGACATATAGATGGACATATAGATGGACATATAGATGGACAGATAGATAGACATATAGATGGACAGATAGATGGACAGATAGATAGACATATAGATGGACAGATAGATAGACATATAGATGGACAGATAGATAGACATATAGATGGACAGATAGATAGACATAGAGATGGACATATAGATGGACATATAGATGGACAGATAGATGGACAGATAGATGGACAGATAGATAGACATATAGATGGACATATAGATGGACAGATAGATGGACATATAGATAGACATATAGATGACATATAGATGGACAGATAGATGGACAGATAGATGGACAGATAGATAGACATATAGATGGACAGATAGATGGACAGATAGATAGACATATAGATGGACAGATAGATGGACATATAGATGGACAGATAGATGGACAGATAGATGGACAGATAGATGGACATATAGATGACAGATAGATGGACATAGAGATGGACAGATAGATGGACAGATAGATGGACATAGAGATGGACATATAGATGGACAGATAGATAGACATATAGATGGACAGATAGATGGACAGATAGATAGACATATAGATGGACAGATAGATAGACATAGAGATGGACATATAGATGGACAGATAGATGGACAGATAGATAGACATAGAGATGGACAGATAGATGGACAGATAGATGGACATATAGATGGACAGATAGATGGACATATAGATGGACAGATAGATAGACATATAGATGGACAGATAGATAGACAGATAGATAGACATAGAGATGGACATATAGATGGACATATAGATGGACAGATAGATGGACAGATAGATAGACATATAGATGGACAGATAGATGGACATATAGATGGACAGATAGATAGACATATAGATGGACAGATAGATAGATGGACAGATAGATAGACATATAGATGGACAGATAGATGGACATATAGATGGACAGATAGATAGACATATAGATGGACAGATAGATAGACATAGAGATGGACAGATAGATAGACATATAGATGGACAGATAGATGGACAGATAGATGGACAGATAGATGGACAGATAGATGGACAGATAGATGGACATATAGATGGACATATAGATGGACAGATAGATGGACAGATAGATGGACATATAGATGGACAGATAGATGGACATATAGATGGACAGATAGATAGACATATAGATGGACAGATAGATGGACAGATAGATGGACATATAGATGGACAGATAGATGGACATATAGATAGACATATAGATGGACAGATAGATGGACAGATAGATGGACATATAGATGGACAGATAGATGGACAGATAGATAGACATATAGATAGACAGATAGATGGACATATAGATGGACAGATAGATAGACATATAGATAGACAGATAGATGGACATATAGATGGACATATAGATGGACAGATAGATAGACATATAGATAGACAGATAGATAGACATATAGATGGACAGATAGATAGACATATAGATGGACATATAGATGGACAGATAGATGGACAGATAGATGGACAGATAGATAGACATATAGATGGACATATAGATGGACAGATAGATGGACAGATAGATGGACAGATAGATAGACATATAGATGGGCAGATAGATGGACATATAGATGGACATATAGATGGACATAGAGATGGACAGATAGATGGACAGATAGATGGACAGATAGATGGACATATAGATAGACATATAGATAGACATATAGATAGACATATAGATGGGCAGATAGATGGACAGATAGATGGACATATAGATGGACAGATAGATGGACATATAGATAGACATATAGATGGACAGATAGATGGACAGATAGATAGACATATAGATGGACATATAGATGGACAGATAGATAGATAGATAGATGGACAGATAGATGGGCATATAGATGGACAGATAGATAGACATATAGATGGGCAGATAGATGGACAGATAGATGGACAGAGATAGATGGGCAGATAGATGGACAGATAGATGGACATATAGATGGACAGATAGATGGACAGATAGATGGACATATAGATGGACAGATAGATGGACAGACAGATAGACATATAGATGGACATATAGATGGACAGATAGATGGACAGATAGATGGACAGATAGATGGACATATAGATGGACAGATAGATGGACAGATAGATGGACATATAGATGGACAGATAGATGGACATATAGATGGGCAGATAGATGGACAGATAGATAGACATATAGATGGACATATAGATGGACAGATAGATAGACAGATAGATAGACATATAGATGGACATATAGATGGACAGATAGATGGACATATAGATGGACAGATAGATAGACATATAGATGGACAGATAGATGGGCAGATAGATGGACAGATAGATGGACATATAGATGGACAGATAGATGGACAGATAGATGGACAGATAGATGGACAGATAGATGGGCAGATAGATGGACATATAGATGGACAGATAGATGGGCAGATAGATGGACAGATAGATAGACATATAGATGGACATATAGATGGACAGATAGATAGACATATAGATGGACAGATAGATGGACATATAGATGGACAGATAGATAGACATATAGATGGACAGATAGATGGACATATAGATGGACAGATAGATAGACATATAGATGGACAGATAGATAGACATAGAGATGGACAGATAGATAGACAGATAGATAGACATATAGATAGACATATAGATAGACATATAGATAGACATATAGATGGACATATAGATGGACAGATAGATAGACATATAGATGGACATATAGATAGACATATAGATGGACATATAGATGGACATATAGATGGACATATAGATGGACAGATAGATAGACATATAGATGGACATATAGATAGACATATAGATGGACATATAGATGGACATATAGATAGACATATAGATGGACATATAGATGGACAGATAGATAGACAGATAGATAGACATATAGATAGACATATAGATAGACATATAGATAGACATATAGATGGACATATAGATGGACAGATAGATGGACATATAGATAGACATATAGATAGACATATAGATAGACATATAGATGGACATATAGATGGACAGATAGATGGACATATAGATAGACATATAGATGGACAGATAGATGGACAGATAGATGGACAGATAGATGGACAGATAGATGGACATATAGATAGACATATAGATAGACATATAGATAGACAGATAGATGGACAGATAGAGATGGATAGATAGACATATAGATAGACATATAGATAGACATATAGATAGACATATAGATAGACATATAGATAGACATATATAGATAGACACATATAGATAGACATATAGATGGACATATAGATGGACATATAGATGGACATATAGATGGACATATAGATGGACAGATAGATGGACAGATAGATGGACATATAGATAGACATATAGATAGACATATAGATAGACATATAGATAGACATATAGATAGACATATAGATAGACATATAGATAGACATATAGATAGACATATAGATAGACATATAGATAGACATATAGATAGACATATAGATAGACATATAGATAGACATATAGATAGACATATAGATAGACATATAGATAGACATATAGATGGACAGATAGATGGACATATAGATAGACATATAGATAGACATATAGATAGACATATAGATAGACATATAGATAGACATATAGATAGACATATAGATAGACATATAGATAGACATATAGATAGACATATAGATGGACAGATAGATGGACATATAGATAGACATATAGATAGACATATAGATAGACATATAGATAGACATATAGATAGACATATAGATAGACATATAGATAGACATATAGATGGACATATAGATGGACAGATAGATGGACAGATAGATGGACAGATAGATGGACAGATAGATGGGCAGATAGATGGACAGATAGATGGACAGATAGATGGGCAGATAGATGGACATATAGATGGACAGATAGATGGACAGATAGATAGACATATAGATAGACATATAGATAGACATATAGATAGACAGATATAGATAGACATATAGATAGACATATAGATGGACATATAGATGGACAGATAGATGGACAGATAGATGGACAGATAGATAGACATATAGATAGACATATAGATAGACATATAGATAGACATAGATAGATAGACATATAGATGGACATATAGATGGACAGATAGATGGACAGATAGATGGACATATAGATAGACATATAGATAGACATATAGATAGACATATAGATAGACATATAGATAGACATATAGATAGACATATAGATAGACATATAGATAGACATATAGATAGACATATAGATAGACATATAGATAGACATATAGATAGACATATAGATAGACATATAGATAGACATATAGATAGACATACATATAGATAGACATATAGATAGACATATAGATGGACAGATAGATGGACATATAGATAGACATATAGATAGACATATAGATAGACATATAGATAGACATATAGATAGACATATAGATAGACATATAGATAGACATATAGATAGACATATAGATAGACATATAGATAGACATATAGATAGACATATAGATAGACATATAGATAGACATATAGATAGACATATAGATAGACATATAGATAGACATATAGATAGACATATAGATGGACAGATAGATGGACATATAGATAGACATATAGATAGACATATAGATAGACATATAGATAGACATATAGATAGACATATAGATAGACATATAGATAGACATATAGATAGACATATAGATAGACATATAGATGGACAGATAGATGGACATATAGATAGACATATAGATAGACATATAGATAGACATATAGATAGACATATAGATAGACATATAGATAGACATATAGATAGACATATAGATGGACATATAGATGGACAGATAGATGGACAGATAGATGGACAGATAGATGGACAGATAGATGGGCAGATAGATGGACAGATAGATGGACAGATAGATGGACAGATAGATGGACAGATAGATGGACAGATAGATAGATAGATAGATAGATAGATAGATAGACATATAGATGGACAGATAGATAGACAGATAGATGGACAGATAGATAGACATATAGATAGACATATAGATAGACATATAGATAGACATATAGATAGACATATAGATAGACATATAGATAGACATATAGATAGACATATAGATAGACATATAGATAGACATATAGATGGACAGATAGATGGACATATAGATAGACATATAGATAGACATATAGATAGACATATAGATAGACATATAGATAGACATATAGATAGACATATAGATAGACATATAGATGGACATATAGATGGACAGATAGATGGACAGATAGATGGACAGATAGATGGACAGATAGATGGGCAGATAGATGGACAGATAGATGGACAGATAGATGGACAGATAGATGGACAGATAGATGGACAGATAGAGATAGATAGATAGATAGATAGATAGATAGATAGATATATAGATGGACAGATAGATGGACAGATAGATGGGAGATAGATGGACAGATAGATGGACAGATAGATGGACAGATAGATGGACAGATAGATGGACAGATAGATGGACAGATAGATGGACAGATAGATGGACAGATAGATGGACAGATAGATGGACAGATAGATGGACAGATAGATGGACAGATAGATGGACAGATAGATGGACAGATAGATGGACAGATAGATGGACAGATAGATGGGCAGATAGATGGGCAGATAGATGGGCAGATAGATGGACATATAGATGGACAGATAGATGGGCAGATAGATAGATAGGGGCAGATAGATGGACAGATAGATGGACAGATAGATGGGCAGATAGATGGACAGATAGATGGACAGATAGATGGACAGATAGATGGGCATATAGATGGACAGATAGATAGACATATAGATGGGCAGATAGATGGACAGATAGATGGACAGATAGATGGGCAGATAGATGGGCAGATAGATGGACAGATAGATGGACATATAGATGGACAGATAGATGGACAGATAGATGGACATATAGATGGACAGATAGATGGACAGACAGATATAGACATATAGATGGACATATAGATGGACAGATAGATGGACAGATAGATGGACAGATAGATGGACATATAGATGGACAGATAGATGGACAGATAGATGGACATATAGATGGACAGATAGATGGACATATAGATGGGCAGATAGATGGACAGATAGATAGACATATAGATGGACAGATAGATAGACAGATAGATAGACATATAGATGGACATATAGATGGACAGATAGATGGACATATAGATGGACAGATAGATAGACATATAGATGGACAGATAGATGGGCAGATAGATGGACAGATAGATGGACATATAGATGGACAGATAGATGGACAGATAGATGGACAGATAGATGGACAGATAGATGGGCAGATAGATGGACATATAGATGGACAGATAGATGGGCAGATAGATGGACAGATAGATAGACATATAGATGGACATATAGATGGACAGATAGATAGACATATAGATGGACAGATAGATGGACATATAGATGGACAGATAGATAGACATATAGATGGACAGATAGATGGACATATAGATGGACAGATAGATAGACATATAGATGGACAGATAGATAGACATAGAGATGGACAGATAGATAGACAGATAGATAGACATATAGATAGACATATAGATAGACATATAGATAGACATATAGATGGACATATAGATGGACAGATAGATAGACATATAGATGGACATATAGATAGACATATAGATGGACATATAGATGGACATATAGATGGACATATAGATGGACAGATAGATAGACATATAGATGGACATATAGATAGACATATAGATGGACATATAGATGGACATATAGATAGACATATAGATGGACATATAGATGGACAGATAGATAGACAGATAGATAGACATATAGATAGACATATAGATAGACATATAGATAGACATATAGATAGACATATAGATGGACATATAGATGGACAGATAGATGGACATATAGATAGACATATAGATAGACATATAGATAGACATATAGATGGACATATAGATGGACATATAGATGGACAGATAGATGGACATATAGATAGACATATAGATGGACAGATAGATGGACAGATAGATGGACAGATAGATGGACAGATAGATGGACATATAGATAGACATATAGATAGACATATAGATAGACAGATAGATGGACAGATAGATGGACATATAGATAGACATATAGATAGACATATAGATAGACATATAGATAGACATATAGATAGACATATAGATAGACATATAGATAGACATATAGATAGACATATAGATGGACATATAGATGGACATATAGATGGACATATAGATGGACATATAGATGGACAGATAGATGGACAGATAGATGGACATATAGATAGACATATAGATAGACATATAGATAGACATATAGATAGACATATAGATAGACATATAGATAGACATATAGATAGACATATAGATAGACATATAGATAGACATATAGATAGACATATAGATAGACATATAGATAGACATATAGATAGACATATAGATAGACATATAGATAGACATATAGATAGACATATAGATAGACATATAGATGGACAGATAGATGGACATATAGATAGACATATAGATAGACATATAGATAGACATATAGATAGACATATAGATAGACATATAGATAGACATATAGATAGACATATAGATAGACATATAGATAGACATATAGATAGACATATAGATGGACAGATAGATGGACATATAGATAGACATATAGATAGACATATAGATAGACATATAGATAGACATATAGATAGACATATAGATAGACATATAGATAGACATATAGATGGACATATAGATGGACAGATAGATGGACAGATAGATGGACAGATAGATGGACAGATAGATGGGCAGATAGATGGACAGATAGATGGACAGATAGATGGGCAGATAGATGGACATATAGATGGACAGATAGATGGACAGATAGATAGACATATAGATAGACATATAGATAGACATATAGATAGACATATAGATAGACATATAGATAGACATATAGATGGACATATAGATGGACAGATAGATGGACAGATAGATGGACAGATAGATAGACATATAGATAGACATATAGATAGACATATAGATAGACATATAGATAGACATATAGATGGACATATAGATGGACAGATAGATGGACAGATAGATGGACATATAGATAGACATATAGATAGACATATAGATAGACATATAGATAGACATATAGATAGACATATAGATAGACATATAGATAGACATATAGATAGACATATAGATAGACATATAGATAGACATATAGATAGACATATAGATAGACATATAGATAGACATATAGATAGACATATAGATAGACATATAGATAGACATATAGATAGACATATAGATGGACAGATAGATGGACATATAGATAGACATATAGATAGACATATAGATAGACATATAGATAGACATATAGATAGACATATAGATAGACATATAGATAGACATATAGATAGACATATAGATAGACATATAGATAGACATATAGATAGACATATAGATAGACATATAGATAGACATATAGATAGACATATAGATAGACATATAGATAGACATATAGATAGACATATAGATAGACATATAGATGGACATATAGATGGACATATAGATAGACATATAGATAGACATATAGATAGACATATAGATAGACATATAGATAGACATATAGATAGACATATAGATAGACATATAGATAGACATATAGATAGACATATAGATAGACAGATAGATGGACATATAGATGGACATATAGATAGACATATAGATAGACATATAGATAGAC